>JAINUG010000054.1:496165-716165 GCA_029706075.1 Aldrovandia affinis | reverse complement strand
GTTGAAGATTTCAGCCCAAAGAAGACTTTAGAGTGACCATGCAGTAGATGCCTGAATGTATGGATGTGCATCTAAGCTGCCAGATAAATATACATGGGACAGATCATTTAAATAGATAGTGTGGCACACTCTCTTAAAAAAAACAAACACAGTACGACTGCTCTAAATGTTGTTTTTTTAAAGAGCAGTTGTTTAGTAAACAGCTATCACGTGTAAATGTTTATATGCTTCAAGTTTGAAATACATTCCCCAGATGTGCTGATTGGCAAATTCACATCGGACTACATTTTTCGGGGCGAATAAAATGTCAAACCATGTGATTGTGGGAAATGTAGTCCTGTGGGAATAGTGTTATGTTTTGCCACGTTTGTTCTGCTTGTCTTTGTATTTTATTATTTTCTCATCATCACTCATCTTTCACGTCAGTTTCCCTGTCTGTCTGTGTTCCTTGTTTTTCGATAATCCACTCCTCGTCTTTGTTATTGCACTATTCGGGTGATTTCGACTTTACGGGTTTTCTGCCTTATTTTCCTATCTAGTTTACGTCCTTCTTTCTTTCTATCACTCTGTATATATTAGTTAGGTGTAAATAGTACTAACCAACTAATCTACTAACATTAGGAATTTAGATTACATTACTAACATTTACTAATTACTAATTATCTCACGTTTCTATCTACTGCTATCATTCTCTCTCATTGTCCTATCCCTGTACGCTTCTCTCCTATCGCCCTGTCTGCACGCATTTTCTTTCTATGCGCTCCTCCCCTTCTTACTGTGCACGTGTCTACCTGCTATTCCAGGTCGTTTATTTTCAGTGTGTCCATGTGCTTCCCAGTCCGTGTCTTTTTCTCCTTATTATTTTATTAGTGATCCCTATCGTTCTCACCTGTGTTCTTGCCCTTTTCCCCTCCCAGTCACACCTGATTCCTATTGTGTTTCCCTTCCCCGCTTGTATTTAAGTTCCTTGTTTGCTTTCAGTATTCATCAGAACGTTGATCAATATTCACTGTGCCAATTGTGTGTAAGCCAGAGTTTGTTGTATTTCCCTAGACACCCGTTCTGTTTGACTACGAGTTTTTTGCCTTCCGATTTTGTTTGTTTGCCTTTCTGATTATTTGGTTTTTGATTTTTGGACTGCCTTTTTGACTACACTTTTGGATTTCGATTTTGTACTTTATCTACCTCTGACTATCGGCTTTTGAACCCTGCTTGATCAATAAACGTTCCTTTCCTGCCTTATCCTGGTCTGTGCCTGGGTCCTTGTCCGGACATCACAAATAGAGTCTCAGTCATACACTAAAACCATGACTATAAAACCACCACTACCACCATAGGCATATCTTATGTGGGATTAGTCTTTACTCGATCTCTGAGAGTGTCACTCGATCTTCTGGCCTAGACTAGTGTCTGGAAGACTGGCTATCATGAATTATCTCTGTCTCCCAATGCCCAGATCTTCTGGCCTAGACTTCCTGCAATCTGATTAATTAATTAATGAATAAGTAATCTGCTAGTGTGAAAGACCACTAGCAGATTACAGACGATGGATATAATATATGGTATGGATGGTTGTGGGCAGTTTACCACTTTAGGTACTGACTCCTGAGATATGTGATTTGTCAGAAGTAGTATCTGACCATTGGTTTATTAGCAAAGCGCATCCCCAGAAGTTGGGCAGAGTAATACATAACATATAACATAGCTATTAGCCTGAAAAGTGAGACTATTAATGTGGGACATGAGGGATGGGGGGTCTCCACCACCTTTCTGTCTTCATGAGTCTGTCAGAGCTTAGGACATGAAGCACTTTCTGAGGGCACAGCATTCTATTCCCTCCATCTCTGACCGACAAAGCAACTGGATGCCAGGCGCACCCCCTCCCCTCTCTACTTTTCAAATGGGATGGCACGCTACTGACTCAAACACTTTAGCAGACTGCAGAGGGCCAACAGCATTTTGATCCATTTCACTATCCAAAAGGTCTTCAATGGCCATTCAATATTAAACCTTGTGCCTCAGACCACCCCTGGTCATTAGCCCCGATTGGCATTTGGCTGTCTGCTCCTGAGGGAGGGGGAAGGGTGGTTGGCATGAACTCGCTGTGAAGCACGTATGGGTGTCCCCAGAAAGGGGGTCTGTGAATTCTGTCGGTCGGTGAATTAATCCCCAAATTGGGGAGAAAAACGGGGAAAAATGTTTAAAAAAATGTTACAAAAAATAAAATTGTGCCTGCCCACATTTTTTGGGATTGGTGTTATAAAAATTTCTAAAATGATCCCCCAAACAAAACTCAATCCACCTGAAACAGCAAGGGATTACAGAGACAAAAAAAGCTGCAGTGTGTCCCTTGCATACTTGCACCCTCTCACCCTCTCAGCATATCTCAACACTCTTATTCCGCACTCTCTTAGCGCTCCAGACTGGATTATGATTGCTGCACTGCCACACAATGGAGAGATGGAGGGAACGAGAGAGAGAGAGCGGGAATTAAGTATTCGCCAGAAGCCCTGTACCCCGAGTTGCATAGTAGTGTCTTACATATTTTAACCGCTTATGAATTATGGACCTGCTTCAATATATGCCATTTAGCAGATGCTTTTTAAAAATCCAAAGTGACTTACAGTAGTGAATGCATACATTTTTCAGTATGTGGTCCCAGTGGGAATTGAACCCACAACCTAAGCGTTGCCAATGCCACGCTCTACCTACTGAGAGCGTGTCTCAAGGGCTTGGCACTAATGTGCCAATTAATGCACGAGAGAGGCTTAGCCATCTGGCATCTCAGCGACTACGATTTTGAATCCCCAGCCTGCAGGGAGGTACATTAAAACGGCTGCAGTTTGGAAGGAGGAGTCGTGAACTCGGGAGCATCATGAGCGAGCCGGCTGCAAGAATGAAATAACGTAACGCTCTGTAAGGTTAATAAAACACAATGCTCAAAAGAAAGGCATCTTGTAAAAAAGCTTGTGCAATTTTAACTGCTCCCTGGTTCCCTTGCTGCCTCCCCATGTCCTACAACGGTCCAATAACTCTTATATTTTTATTTTTTAAGCATTATAATTACTTAATAAATAGGTTATTGGCTTATTATTACAACTGGATTGCAGGTACCATCATTTTGAAGTTTGAAGATGCGGGGTTGTTTGCAAAGAAGCTTCCTGTAAAATGAAGGTCTGCCGTAAACGCTACAGAACCTGTTTGCAATGAGCTGATCTACTTACAAGCAGAATTATTCATCCACAATTGTGTGAGGCTGTTCCTCCTGCTTACTTTGTCCTTCATGAAATATTAAACGAAAGTTCCTTATGTTTTAGTATTCATGCCGAAAAAAGTACTTTTTAAAACTAAAACTTTCTCGTACACACAAACGCAACCACAACCTCTCTCTCTCTCTCACACACACACACACACACACATTTGCACACACACACACCCACACACACACACTCCTCCCACACAACTTACACACAAACATTCATCATGTAACATTTGAGTCATCAAAACTCTGATTCTGCTCCTCCTCCCCAAAACTTTTTTCAAAAACAGTCACTGACTCCCAAAGTCTGGGAGGAATGGGGATTCTGTTCCCCAATCTGAATTTTCCCCAGATAGGGTTGTCTGTCAAATAGCATGAGTATAGTGTATGTTGTAGATTCACAGTTAAGAAAAGAAAAGAAAAGATATATAAATATGTGGGAATAATGTATTGTAAGGAGGGGGAATGCCTCATACAATAAAGGCTTGAGTGTTCAGCACACTGCTGAGATGGAGTGGGGAGAATACCATTGGTCGGAGCAGTTGGAATAAACACACAGCTGACAGGTTAATCCCCCCCCTCCCCAAAAATGCCCACTCCAACTGGACTGGTGAGCTGTCCACATTTTTTGCATATTTTTGATCACTTAATTTACTTTTTTTAAAAAAAAATATATATGACAAATATTGTATTTCTCTAGACATTCGGATTTTATGTGTGAAAGGCCACGAGCAACCTCCGTTAACGCGCCACGCTGATCGTAGGCTCAACGCGTTAGAAACTAAGAAACTACTCTTTGGTCGGTGTTCCAACACGAGGCGCGCGCGGTCGCGGCGCATATGGGCGTTTGGCACATCGCGTCCAACCGTTCATCCAAGCGCTCTCCCTGCGTTGCCGTTCTTCCGGAGAGCTGTCATCGGCGCCCTTCATAGCAGACGTAAGGAAACTGAGCCTCGGCATTGAGTCCCGCGGGCTATTAATAGTCTGGCCCAGTCACATGGTCAAATATGCCGCGAGGCGTTGCATGGATACCGCGTCCAAAGCAGAGGGACTTGTCCTGCTCTTCGCCCTCATCCAAAAGTGAGTCAGTAAACGGGTCTGACAGACAGGGCAGCGCTCTGCCACGGCTGTGTGTGTGTGCCTCTGTGTTTGCGTGCGTGTTTATAAATGTGTGTGACAGTGACCTTCATGCTCAAGCTCTGATGCAGAGATAGAGAGAAACGAAAGAGCACGAGAAATAGAGAAAAGAGAGGGTGGTTGGAGGGAGCCCACTCAGTTTAGTCTGTTTTGTTGTTTTGTCAATGTAATCATTAAGAGAGACCTGCGACGGGCTGGCCAAATAAAGGAAACCGCAATAATATGCACAACAAGGGCAGAGGCGACGACGGTGATAGCAATTACAACAGCAGCTCCCCGACGTTACTGGGAGATATCACCCCGGCACACCGATGTGATCATTAGCATATAGGAATGCCGTGTTCTGGATGCGCAGTGGACCGTAGGCTCGCGCCCTCGGTGAACGCAGCTGCCTCCGTTCAGCATTTCCCGCGGGGAGGAGAGACTTGGCCAGGACCGACCACCCTCCCCCCCACCCCATGAGCAATGTTTTGTTAATATATATGTGTTTGTGTGTATGTTTACCTCTATACATACGTCTACACGTTTAATTTAGGTGTATAATATATGTATTATAGCCTACTGTACATCTATCCCTCAATTATTTTAACGTGATATGTCATTTCACGATGTATTGTACAATGTGCACATAACGTTATCTAAAAGTGGCAATAATGGATATCCTTTCTAATAGATTCAGTATGCTGTGATGGTTATTTAAAATAAATCCAAATATTTTGGATTTCGATTCATAAAGGATGTTACAAACAGAAAAAAACAATCCACAGGACCCCGGAGCTGTGGAGCCAGCCTTAACACCCTATGCAGTCGTTCTCACGTTTCATTTAGAATCATGCCTATTCTTAATCGCGTTGATGCCTTTTGCTATTTTGTCAAACCAATAAATGTGGAATGCACAACAGCGGAGGAAAGTGTTCACGGCCGTCGTTTACAACTTTACAATCCAGTGACTTTTACACAGCAGCATTAGCTGCAACGACGGTGTTTAGCAAACCGTAGCCTACTCATCAATCAATGCCGTCCTTTTGGTATTTGCTGAGCGCGGCTTAACCGAGATAGAAAACTGAAGGTTCCAGTCGACTGAACCGAGTTAAAAAAAATACACATTGGCGTACTGCGACGCGAACAAGGACGCTCGGGCATTTGCGCATCAAATGTGTTCCAATTTCATTTGTTGAATGTTCTGCCATCCGGGTTGCCTCGTTTCTCGGAAGTTTAAATAACCAACGGTCATTGTTAACCGTCGGGTCCCTTCACAGAGATGCCAGTCGGTTCAGTTTTTCTTTCCGGAATGTTTCCGTTTTTAAAGTATATGCCATTTTAGCAGAAGAAACCAAATAAAAGAGAACATAAAAGAGAGCTGGAGAGAATAGATGAAGGGCATGGAAAGTGAAGAACGAGGGAGTGATATTGCAAGAAGAGGGAAAGATCTGAGGTGGGATAAAGGATAAGTGTTGGGAATGAATACAGGCTGAAACCAAAGGCGTAATCACATGTTAAATATGGGGGGGGCAGATATGACTGTTGTCAATATTGGGGGGGACATGTCCCCCCCCCACTCATTAGGCCTATGGCTGAAATGTGTGAGAGAAACACGGACCTGCAGAAGAACAGAGAAATGTGTGGAGGAGGCAACCTAGATACACATGATTCTCATCCTTCCAATCTCCCAGCATGCACCGCAGGCCCTCAAGTACCATCCTTATCACTGTCCCTGTGTCAGTAAACCCTTCTAGTCTGCCCACTCTCTCTCTCCTCCCTCTCTCTCTCTTTTCCCCTGGTTAAATCCCTCTCAATCCCTTAACCATCACGTCCATCCGCTGCCACAGGTGTTTTTGGCAGACATCTCTGCCCGGATGTCCACACACCACCTGAAGCTGAACCTGGGGAAGACAGAGCTGCTCTTCCTCCCAGCGAAGGGCTCCCCGATGATTGATGCTTCAATCACCGTAGAAGGCTCCATAGTGTCTCTGTCCCAGTCTGCCAGGAGCCTTGGAGTGACCCTGAACAACCAGCTGAGCTTCTCAGGCCACATCGCAGCAATCACCTGGACCTGCCGATTCTCCCTCCACAACATCCGGAGGCCACAAAACTCCTGGTCCAGGCCCTGGTGATCTCACGCTTGGACTACTGCAATTCCTTGCTACCGGCCTGTGCCATCAAGCCACTGCAACTGGTCCAGAATGCTGCCGCACGTCTGGTGTTCAACCAACCCAAGTACACACGTCACCCCTCTACTCTCCTCTCTGCATTGGCTCCCTATTGCAGCAGGCATACAATTTAAATCACTGGTGCTGGCCTATCAAGCTGCTAGAGGAACTGCTCCCTCCTACCTCCAGTCACTCGTTACACCCTACACCCCAGCCAGACCCCTCCGCCCCACCTCCTCGGGCAAACTGACTGTCCCTTCCCCTGTGGGGAACGATCTTCTGCAAGTTAGGTCTTCCGCAAAACAAAACCTAACTTTTCCCTCCATTATGTTACAGGTTTCATGTTCAATACTGCAGCTGCCAACGATTATGTCTATTACTGTATCAAAAACAAAAACAAAAAAACTGATCTCTTATGTTACGGTATGGACTATGATTCATCTTACCATGTATTAATGCATATTTTGTTTTGTGCATTAAGTCGCTCTGGATAAATGCACCTGGATAAATGCATCTGCTAAATGCCTAAAATGTAATGCAATGTAAATGTAATGTCTTTGCCCCCCTTCCTTCCTCTTTCCCCTTTCTCTCTCCAAACCCCCCATTCTCTTTCCTCTCCTACTTTTATCATCTATATGTCTGGAAATAAATATAGGGTTGTTTATAACCCCCCCAATATATTTTACAATATATGTCTAAATATGCTACCCGTATTGAAACAGTGGCAGTAATTTTGTGCATATTTTTTCAAATGTATGTGATATCGTAAAAAGATGACAATAACTTTTGGTCATTGAACCTACCACCTAGTTTTGATTCGCATGTGACTATGTTTTGTAGTACAAACAGGATTTTACAATAATTTGTCATCCTGCACATGTCCCTCTACAGAGGAAAGTCAAGTGAATCCTCGGTGGCAGTTGCCGCTCTGTGCCTATGTGAGTGAGGAAACCAAAGAGCCATAATGAAGACACGTTAATCTCATTATCCACTCCTGCGTCTTCATCTGTCAAAAGACCGCCCCAGGCGGCAGTGGAAAAACCGACACCAAATGTCCAACAAATACATGCCTGTTCATGTAGAAAGATCAGCCCCACGGTCAAGCTGCAACAGTGCTAAATGTGACATGAAACGTAACTCAACCGTGTTGCATTCCCACCCCACACGTACAACCATGTCCTCTTACAATCTGCTTGCTTGATCGTCGGCGGTATCACTCGGGTAAACTGATCATTGATGGCATGTTTTGGGCCAAGCACTGCGAATCCACCCACAGGGGAGAATACTGTGTGAATGAATATTCAGAGCATTGAATATACTTGTATTTATTTTAATTTAGTTTCAGATTTTATCCTGTTTTTCTCCCAATTTGGTAGCCAATTACTCCTGCTATTCTTAGTTCAATTCCCTCCCTCGTAGTTTGTTGCCGTAGCCCTATGACTGGCAGTGACAATGGCGAAGCATCACTCGTCGTGCTGTCGACTGTAATTCCGGCACCCCAGAACCACTCCTGGTTGTGCAACCTCCCGAACTGTGTCAGCTTCCCTCCCCCCTCCCTGGGGCGGACAGTCAATTGTCACCCCGGTGGCACTCCCGGCCAGAGCCGACTCAAACCCCGGTCGTCGTGCCAGCGTCGGATGTTGAAACCACTAGACCACGCGAGAGCCTCAAATTGTACCCTCTTTTCATGTCAACTATCCCCCCTCATACTGTGAGCTCACCACCGTAGCTCTGGGACCGGCTGTGACAAAGACAAATTAATAGCCACCTCCAAGACGGAACTCGCCAAGCCATCAACCCTAACTCCAATACACACGGAGTCACTCCTGTATGTGGTGAACTCATGTTCTCCTGGCTTCCTTCCCCCCTTCCACAGACAAGGGGGGCAACCTGCACTCCGGGTGAGTGCCTTTACCATTGCTCCAACCAATTTTTCCCTTAATTTTCATAACCCGCCTACAGGGTTGCCAGATTATGTTCCCCAAATGTGGGGATTTTTGAAAAACCTATAGATTACATTTGAGAAGAATCAGTTATGACAGTCCGTGGACACAAGATGAGGAAACAGTATGGAAGCTAACTGAAGATGGGGGATTTTGAGAAATATTTGTGGGGGTTGTGAAATTTTACCAGCATCTGGCAACACAGCTTGAGAGAAGTAATGGTGGTACGATTCCTCCTTTTGTCTCTTTCTCTCCCTCTCTCTGCTCTCTCTCACTCCCTCTTGACCTTTCTCTCTCTCTTTCTCTCTCAGTCTCTCCCTCCCTTTCTTTATTCTCTCTCTCTGCTCTTCTATTTTTCTCTATCTCTCTGCTTTCTCTCTCTCCTTCTTCCTTCCTCCCTCTCCCTCTCTCTCTCTCTCTCTCTCTTTGTTCCCTCTTGCTCACTCTCTCCCCATCGCTCTGCTGTCTCTCACCTCGGCTCTACCTGGGGGGGCCCAAAAGTGTCCCCGGACACAACACTGAGCACCGCTCGCTGCTCAAAAGCTGCCCATGCCTGGCATCTGCCTCATTAAACCAAGGGGCATACATGGGTATTTTAGGACCAACACTCATCACACCACCTCTGCCTCATTTCTCGAAGACCTACGTCAACCCAAGCCCCCCGTAATCCACTGTCACTCGGCGACCCACGTCTCTGTCCGCCTGTCGGACATACATCCGTTCCGGGCAACATCGCACGTCTCACGTGTCAGAACACACACTTCAGCTCCTGCCCTCTGGTGAGGGGATACTGCTGACATCTGCTTGTCTCTCTGGCCCGGGACAGCTCATGACGTGACACAGAGCAGGAGGAATGGAGCAGGGTGGACAGAGAGGGGGAGCGGAGACGATTCCTTCCTGACAGCTGGGTACGTGGCCACCGTGGTTTCGTCCGGTGTTTCTGCCCCAGCGCACTCGAGGGTCACACTCCCTCTCCCGACCGAGCTGATCACTCGCCCGCCGCTAACGCTAACGCTAACGCTGATCAAAGCCCTGGAAATGCTTCGAAAGGTTGCGGTTCAAACACTTAGGCCTATAGACACAATGATTGTCTGATTGTTGTTGCACAAGAGAACGGCTTATCACTCCACACAGGTGAAATGAACTTGCCAAAGTGTGTTTGAATCCAGCCCATTGTCTTTCTGTGTCAGATTCTCTGAACATTGCCCTCAGGCTTACAGCCGAAGTGTATTAGCCCTTATTTTTAATGTAAAATTGAATGTTTTTTTGTCATAAATTGTTTCCGATTTTTTTCCCATTTTTTCTCCCAATTTAGTGGCCAATTATACCCTCTATTTATATTTTGATTTGCCCTCCCCCACAAGCTCGCTGCTCGTCTTAATGGGCAAACTAATTCTCTGAGGGCATCGAACTCCGATTCCTTAGAGACGGAATTTGCCCACCCACGTTCCCCCTTCCCCTGGGGCGGACAGCCAAATGCTCTTGGGCCTTGGCCTGGTCTGGTAGAGATGGGTTTCAAACCATGATAGGCAGCGCACACCTCTTTTTAAATCTCTTTCATTCATTTCAACTCAAGCCATTTGCTGTACATAGGATATAGTGTATATTAGGGTTTTGCCAGTAGGCAAAGCAACCTGCCCGTGCCCAGTGGTGAGTAGCCTACATGGTGTTTGAAGCGCAGTAGAACCACATAGCTACAGTACTGCAGCAAGTGTCAAAGCTGTGTACAGGAAAACCTTGTTAATGCATATGTGAAATTAAAGGTTTTGATGCTCATTTGAATTGCCTGTCTTTTTTGGTTTTTGATGAAAACCTTTAACTTCTCACTTAAAACATAGTTTTGGGGATTTAATATTCATATGTGATGCAACACCATTCTTCCACGAGAAATTCCATCCTTTATGTTTTGTTGATGGTGGTGAAAAATTCTGCCTGAGACGCCTCTCCAGAATCTCCCATAAGTGTTCAATTTGGTTGAGATCTGGTGACTGAGACGGTCATGGCATCGTTCCCTGTGGACGGGGACATTGTCATCCTGGAAGAGGCCACTCCCATCAGGGAAATGCTTCACCATAACATGAAAGTGATCACTCAGAATGGCTTTATATTTACATTTACCTCGACCTCTAAGGGGTTGAGTGGACCAAAACCCAAACCACATCAGGAAACACTATAACAGAGCCACCAGAACCCTTAAGTTTACTCAAGTGTTTCCTTTATTTTGGCAGTCACCTATATATATATACCCCAAGACCCCCTGGTGTTAACAAGGACAGGAAAGACCTGGGTCAACCACAGCACTGTGGTGGAATATGAAAGAAATGTAAAAATGTATCAGACGCTCTCATCCAGACGTACTGTACACAGTTTTGCGATCCATTCATGCAGCTGAATTTACTGGAGGAGCTCATCCTCACGGGTACAACAGCAGCGCCCCTCTGGGAACGAAACTCACGATCTCTGAGTTTACAAAGCCCCTCAAGCTTGGCCACGCCGGGCTCTGTGCTTACATCCCCTTTCGAGAGCTTAAAAGAGCCCGCATTCAAACCGCCGGGGGAGTCCCGAAAGACCGATATACCGCGGATTCAAAGGCCCACAGAAGTGCTTTCGAGAGGGAAAACTTAATGAACTGTTACACAGTTTTGACTGTAATGGGCTATAATGCGCGGGCTAGAACCTCCCCACGTTTCCTCTTGTGGCTCAATAAAACGCTTATCTATCCTTGTCTGCATCTTGCTCTATCCATTTTGCCCTCTGTTTTGACAAGTTTTCCAGTCCCTGAAGCAGAGAAGCGTTAGGGCATTAGGGTCCCGCCGCCATCTTTCACGGCAGGGGACGGCGTTCCTGGGATGGCGAGCGCAGTGTTAGGCTCTGGCAAAAACATAGCACCGAACGTTGATGCCAGAGAGTTCAATCTCGGTCTCACCAGAACACCATGGAATATCCCTCCGCTTTTCACCACCTCGGTCGCTGTGAGTCAGAGGACACACAGTATGTCGTGTGGTGACATTTCCTTGAGTTGTGAGTCTGTGAGAGACTAAAACCCAGGGGAACTGGTATGTTGGACGTACAAAAACATTCACAAACCATCCTCAGAAGGGCCACTGGCCCCAGGTGATCTTTGACCTCGGGGAACCTGTCCGTTATTGATCCAGGGAGGGATAAAAACTTGCAAAACAGGACATATACTGTATATAAATGATGCGCTGTAATGTAAAATTGTATCACTTTGACAAACCAAAGGGGGCCTTGCGGACGTTTCAGAGCGGACGGCCAGTGGCCTAAGCTATTGACCTGAGCGAATGACATATGGCTTTAATCACATCACTAACACCCCAGGGGTGACATCAAACCAGGCAGCCCTGCAGCAAGTCCGCGGCCAATCAGAACACCACGCCGCTGTCATGAGCCGTTCCTTCCTACTCTTCTTTAAGTTTTCCTCATTTTCTGCCCCAATTTCTGGAACCCAATCACCATCGCCCAGCCCATCACCACAATATCTTCCCTCACTTTTGGGAGTGTGGGGGGCTCATTATGCCCCTGTGTTAATGCTCTGGCCCAGCTGTTGAACAGCTGGCTACAGGTTACGTCCTTTTAACACTGTGTTCCAGTAACACTGCACTGTGCCCAGCTGTTGACAGCTGGCACACTCACAAAGTTACACACACACACACGCACGTACACAGACACACACACACAGACACCCACACACACACACACACACACAGCACACACACAATGCACACAGGACAAGAGAGAAGCACACACACCCACACAAACACACACACACACACACACACACACACACACACACACACACAAAGACATGCACAGACACACACCCCTACGCACATATGCACAGACACACACACACAGACATGCACTCTTTCACACACACACACACACACACACACACACACACACACACACACACACACACACACACACACACACACACACACACACACACACACACACACACATATACACACATGCTCTCTTTCACACACACACACACACACACGTGACCATGACAGTGGGGATGGCACAGCACAGCACTTGCTCCGGTGCTGGGCTGACTCCACAGCTCTGATGTTTGGAGAAACACATTGTTTATGCATGCTCATATTCTCTAATGCTCTGAGAGAGAGAGAGAGTGCGAATGTGTGTGTGTGAGTGCGTGTGCGCGCATGCGTGTGTGTTTGCATGTGTGTGAGTATTTACAGTAGTGTGTGCTTATTGTTTTTAATGTATCCACCACATTGGGAATCTGCAAGATGCAGCTCAACACTGTCTGACAACATTTTCCTCAAACACAATTTTCCAATAATAAACTAATAATATTTTCCTATAATAAGTTAGAAGTATAATTCTTTTTCCCCATCTAGTTTTATAAATATGTTAGAAGGCCAAGCACATTTCAATCTATTTTCACTGCATGCCTATTCAGAATAATGAGGTTTGGGGGATTTCAACAGCAAAATCTCTGTTTCTCTTAGTTAGCTTGTGAAGTTCTGCATTGTTTTTATTAAAAGGGACACACAAATTGCATGTTTATGGCCTCCAGAAGCTCTGCAAGCTCCTTCTGTTTTTTCTTTGTTTTATCTTAAAGAAAGGAGCAAATGAGTAATCTGTCACTGCTCCAACACTGAATTGCACAAGTGAGAGGGTGTGGTTCATCTAATCAGACCTACAAGTAGTTTACACTGGTTGGCCAGGAGAAAGGTGTGTTTCAAAAAGAAACGTTGAACCGCTTCAACACGAGTGAGTGTATGTGTGTGTATGCGTGTGTAAGTGCATGTGCTTGTGTGTGTTTGTATGCGTGTGCTTGTGAGAGTGAGAGTGTGTATGTGTGTGTGAGAGAGTGTGTGCATGAGTGTATGTGTTTGTGTGGGTGTGTGTGTGTGTGTGTGTGTATGTGTTGGGGCGCAGAAATGGGACAGAATAACTAACATTATATGACCCCAGTACCTCTCTCAATGGGCAGGGTTCAACGCGAGGGGGTGGGGTTAACGTCCCCTGATAGGGGGGCAGGGTATGCCGATGTGTTTCGAGGGTTTGGCTCGTCCTGCTCATGTCTCGTCGAGCCTGCAGCTCCCGCTCACGGGTATTTATAGCCACGGTTACCAACGCAGCGCTCGACTCGCCTCTCTTCACTCACGATTTGTTCACCCCTCTCTTTTTCCTCTCCACTGCTACAGCCTTCAGTCATGATCACATACGGCTTCTTGTTTCTCACACACACACACACACACACACACACACACACACACACACACACACACACACACACACACACACAAACTCACACACATGCCCGCACACACACACTCTCACACACACACTAACTCACACACACACTCACACACATGCCCCCCGCACACACACACACACACACACTCACACAAACTCACACATGCCCGCACAAATGCATGCACTCACACACAAACACACACACTCACGCGCACACGCACAAATGCACACACACACACACACACACACACACACACACACACACACACATACAAAACACTCCAAAAGTCTTTATCCACTTCATCATTTGAAATAAGTAAATACGGTTGTCATGGTGAACACTTTTGGGAAAACGGAGGAACCAGCTGACAACCAATCAACACTCCTTGCTTCCCGGCACCAATGCCCCCGTGAGCTCGAACTGACCCTCACCAGCACTTTTGTTTTTGGGACTTTCGATTGGCTTACACCACCAGCCGATTATTCCCCTCTCAACGACCTAGACCCTTCCATAGTCCACCCTGCAGTCTGTTCATTTAAGGTCCGTCCCCCCGTCCCCCCCGATCCCAGGACCGGTTCACACCTCAGCCGAGCTCGATAAACTGGTGACGTCCGGGGAGCGAGAGAACACGGCACGTCCTCACACATGTCCTCACACCTCCACAGTCTCCCTCGGCCTGTCTCCATGGTTTCCACACTTCTGACGTTACCCCGTTGTACCTTCAGCCTGGGGCCACAGCACCTCTGGAGTCAATCCAGGGGCTTTGATTGGACGGGGAGGACTGGGGTGGGCGTGCCAGGTCACACTATGACGTCCACTGCTAGTGTGCGTGTGTACGCATGTGTGTGTGTGTGTGTGTTGAGGAGTGTGCGTGTCATTGATGTGTGTGTGTGTGTGTGTGTGTGTGTGTGTGTGTGTGTGTTGGGGCGCAGAAATGGGGCAGAATAACTAACATTATATGACCCCAGTACCTCTCTCAATGGGCAGGGTTCGACGCGAGGGGGTGGGGTTAACGTCCCCTGATAGGGGGGCAGGGTATGCCGATGTGTTTCGAGGGTTTGGCTCGTCCTGCTCATGTCTCGTCGAGCCTGCAGCTCCCGCTCACGGGTATTTATAGCCACGGTTACCAACGCAGCGCTCGACTCGCCTCTCTTCACTCACGATTTGTTCACCCCTCTCTTTTTCCTCTCCACTGCTACAGCCTTCAGTCATGATCACATACTGCTTCTTGTTTCACACACACACACACACACACACACACACACACACACACACACACACACTCACACACATGCCCCCCACACACACACACACACACACACACACACACACACTCACACGCACGCGCACACACTCGCACACATGCCTGCACACAAACACACACACACACACACACTCACACGCACAAATGCATGCACTCACACACACCCACAGCCTGGCGCGCGCACACACACACACACACACACACACACACACACACACACTCACATACAAAACACTCCAAAAGTCTTTATCCACTTCATCATTGGAAATAAGTAAATACGGTTGTCATGGTGAACACTTTTGGGAAAACGGAGGAACCAGCTGACAACCAATCAACACTCCTTGCTTCCCGGCACCAATGCCCCCGTGGAGCTCCGAACTGACCCTCACCAGCACTTTTGTTTTTGGGACTTTCGATTGGCTTACACCACCAGCCGATTATTCCCCTCTCAACGACCTAGACCCTTCCATAGTCCATCCTCGCAGTCTGTTCATTTAAGGTCCGTCCCCCCGTCCCCCCCGATCCCAGGACCGGTTCACACCTCAGCCGAGCTCGATAAACTGGTGACGTCCGGGGAGCGAGAGAACACGGCACGTCCTCACACATGTCCTTACACCTCCACAGTCTCCCTCGGCCTGTCTCCATGGTTTCCACACTTCTGACGTTACCCCATTGTACCTTCAGCCTGGGGCCACAGCACCTCTGGAGTCAATCCCAGGGCTTTGATTGGACGGGGAGGACTGGGGTGGGGCGTACCAGGTCACACTATGACGTCCACTGCTAGTGTGCGTGTGTACGCATGTGTGTGTGTGTGTTTTTGGGAGTGTGCGTGTCTTTGTATGTGTGTGCCTGTGTGTGTGTGTGTGTGGAAATGTGTGTTTCGGGGTGAAAGTAAGCCAGTGCAGTCAGATACAACATACAACAAACACTGACATAACTGATCGGATAGATAATCAATAGCAATAGGCGTCACGTTGATTGAACTGCCATGGTTTAACTGCTTTAACAAAGAATCAACTAGTGGGAAAAATACAATTTTCCAAATTCAATTCATGATCTATTTTGTCTGTTACTCCTAAAAAGCCAGGGAAGCAGGACCAATGCAGCTGTGCTCTGTCATTTGTGCTTCCACTGGATTTAGAATTATGAGCACATGCTTGAGCGCTGTCATGGTAACCTAACTATTGTCCCACTGCATGTAGGGAAATGCAGGAATGATACACAAAGACTGAGTGCCTTAAATGCCTGTGTGCACAGGAGGAAACATCCGCAGTGCTGAACCCGTATGAATAACCCACATGCCCTGCAATGCCTATGACTCATTTTGACAAAATTAATAAAATATGAACTTTAATAAAATTTGTCACATGCATTTTAATATAAGTATTGTGGCTGAGTAATTGGACCCGCAATTTATATTTATTGCCAATAGATTTTTCTGCTACTGTCAACTGTTACTGTTGATGGATACATTGTGTCTGTGTGTGTCTGTGTGTGTGTGTGTTTGTTTGTGCTCTTGAGTGTGTGTGCGCATATGCGCATTTCTGTGTGCGTGTGTGTGTATATGAGTGTGTGTGTGTAGCGGAGCTCGGAATGCATGAGTTAAGCACGTGACCGTCTGCAGTATGATTAGTGACCGTCTGCAGTATGATTAGTTCCCTTGGCTGGGGACTCAGGTCTTTAGCTCAGTGGGCTAATCGTGTCTCTCGTGGTGTTGGGATCCTCGGTTTGAAACTCGCTGCAGTCAGAACCAACTCTGTTACATAGTCATGAGTGTGTGTGCGCATATGTTGGTCTGTGCGTGTGTATGTGTGTGTGTGTGTGTGCTCATGAGTATGTGTGCGCATATGTGGGTCTGTGCGTGTGTATGTGTGTGTGTGTGCGTGTGTGTGTGTGCTCATGAGTATGTGTGCGCATATGTGGGTCTGTACGTGTGTATGTGTGTGTGTGCGTGTGTGCGTGTGTGCTCATGAGTATGTGTGCGCATATGTGGGTCTGTGCGTGTGTATGTGTGTATGTGTGTGTGTGTGCGTGTGTGTGCTCATGAGTATGTGTGCGCATATGTGCGTGTGTGTGTGCATGTGGGGGGGTAATGTACAGGAATCACAGGTGCGTTTAAAAAGCACTCACAAACAGACGCCGCAGCATCCCCCGTTGCCCCCTGCATGGCTAATGTCCCCGCGGAGGGGGGGGCCTGACAAGAGCTCATTATCACCTGTCTAACGGGGAGGCTAACGCCGTGCTAGCTCCGCCACGGCTGGGGAGGAAGCAGAGGGCCCTGGCATAATGAGACCTGACTCCTGTCAAGGTGTGAACAGACGTATAGAACAGACGTACAGAACAGACGTACGGCACTCTGAGCTCAAAAGGCTCCGCCCGGGGGGGGGGGGGCAATGAGGACATAAAACCCCAGGGAAAGTGCTTGGTCAACCGTACCAAGAGCCTAAAGATTCCTGTCCGTAGGGCCCATTGAGTTGATGTGTGCATGGTGCATCCTGAATGTATTCTCAGTAATAGTAGACCTCCCCCCAAGAAAATGTAGATGATTGTGAGGTAAAGTACTTGATCGATTTGGTGTCGTTTCTGATTTTATCCCATTTTCTCCCAATTTGGTCTTCAATCCCCTAGTAATGTGAGTTCGTTCCTCATTTGGTGTCCTTGAAACAATTTTGTTTCGCTCATGATAGAAGCACGTCACAAAGTGCTTTGCTGGGATATGGAGGTTGTGTTCATTTCAGCAACACCACAAATGCAAGGTCACTACCCCAACAGGCCCCACTCTGACATGTCTTGTTCCCATTTTAACTTTCTTGTGACGAGTAAGCAGAAGAGATTTACTTTGTGAACGAAAACAGTGAAGTATTTTTGTCTGGATTTCAAACTGAATTCATACTTGCATACACTCATTCACAGAGCTCAGTATTTCAAAAACCTAGCAAACCTCGTCTGATACGGCCAATTGGTCTTTCACACGCGATGTCAGAGGTGGGATACTTAATCCCTGTGACACACTTGGTGGTCAATGGCATACACACTCAGCCAATGAGGCAGTGAATGGCTCCCATGCTTTTGAATATCAGAAAAACTCATCTGGATTTAGATTAAGGTGGCACCTAAGTGCACTACAGGAGTTATGGCCATGCCAATTCTGTGTACACGGTTATAGTTTGTATGCCTAATTTAAGTTTGCTTGTTGCTTGCTTGCTTCTGTCATGTTTGGTTTGTGGCTGAACCCCCGACACACACAAACACTTCTGTTTCAGAAGAACTCATTGCCAGCTTCTCCATTAACAGCTAGAAGGTACCTCATTTGGATTTGATTGCGTGTGAAGGTAATGATCACTAAAAAGGGGCGGGCCAGTGTAATTCTAGCTGATTGTATATGCAGGAGGATTGTGATTAGTCAAAGGAGAGCGGCAAAAGCCTGAGGCCAGTCTCTGTACTCTATAAAGGCCAGCAATGAACCGTTTTTGCTCACATCTTGAAATGGACAACATTTGCACGCTCTCCCTCTCAGAACTCGGCATCCTGAATCTTGTTAGCCATTGCTGTTCACGCTCATTGCACATTTATTTCGACTTCCGACGCAAATTAACCCCCACACTTCCCGTTACAGTGGCAATGCTTCATTTTGTTGGCGGCGGACTCGGTGTGCACTGCCGTGAGCTACCAACTGCGCCAAACCGCTTTCCCAAAACTCTGAATCACGGAATGACTCCACTGTCTACCACGTCGGCACAGGAACACATCACTCACCATGGCAACACTTCCAGAGATCCTGCTCGATTTAGCAGAGGCAACGGTGCATCTTTTATTAACACTGCGAATGTTTTTTAAAACTGAGGCTCACCTTTTAAGCAAAAGGGCACTCAAACTCATACAGGAAGCTGCGATTATTAGTAGCGGCACATAAACAAGAATCCGTTCGGCCACTTGGAGTGCAGTGGCTTTTCTTTCTTGTCACGCGGTTTTGGTTTGCCCGTTTTTGACATTTCCCTCCATCTCACCTCTCCTGCCTCCTATCCCTCTGTCTGAATGCTTCTTCTGGTCCCCTGTTTTGCTCTCCTCTTCACCCTGACCCCTTGCTTTCATCTCCCTCCAACCACCCCTCCACCCCGCCGCCCACCCCCAGTTTGCTAACTGCTTTCACTTCAGTCATATCTCTGAATATTTCATGAAAGTTCAGCTTGACAAGCGCCCACGTGACGATAATGGCTGGCTAATGCACATTTATGTACATGTTATTTTTGTATGTTTACTATAATTTAACCGTTAGTCTTAGCCTTACCCTTAGTCACTGTCTTTAGTTGAATGGTATGCAATGTAATTTGGAGCATTTTATAAACACACGCCACAACGCTGACAATACAAGAGCCATGAGTTGTGTAGAACTACTTTTCCCAGGGTGCACTCTAATTTTGTTATTCAAGTGGGGGGGTTGGAGATCAACACTGAGATAAAACATAGTCCTCAATAGGTAATAACACAACCACACACACACACACACACACACAGATAAATGCAGAGACATTTAAACATTTGTACACACACAAAATTTGACCATTACTTGCACATCTAGATAGCCATCTTGCTCGCAATATATCTAGTGACTTATTTGTACTTTTTCCCTTTATTGCAGGTTGTATTCCCATGGGGGTGCTCCCCGGGCATAGGGGTGCCCTTAAAACTGGGCTCTGTGGGAGAGCAGTTTGGTGCTTTTTGGATGCAGGGGGCCCTGGTGTATACTGGACACGTTTAGTCCATTAACGTTCCAGCTGTTCCTCAGTGTGATTCTATCAGCCATGCTCCGCTGCACAGGGCTGACATGACAGGAGAGGAGGGAGGACGGAGGAGAGAGAAGGGTGGAAGGTGGAGAGCACAGGGAAGAGAGAGAGAGAGAGAGGAGGAAGGAGAGGACAGGGAGGAGGGAAATGGAGGAGGAGAGAGAGGGCAGAGACACACACTCTCCCTCCCTACCTCTCTCTCACACACACACACACACCGAGTAGCCACTTGAGCTCCAGGGCAAAGAGTTCTACCCTTTATGCCATAGACATGAGTATGAGTATAGTGCTCATGTAATCTTTCACTGCTCTAACCAGTTCCATTATGCTGTAATGACACACTGTGTCATTCAGCACAGGTCAAACACCTGAGGACATTTTATCATACACTAACTGATTAAACACCTACCCACTGCCATTTTTAATGTGTGTGTGTGTGTGTGTGAGAGACAGAGAAAGGCAGGAAGGGAAAGTATATGTGTTTTTAGGTGTGTGTGAGAATGTGTGTGTGTGTGTGTGTGTGTGTGTAGGTGAATGTGTATGTGTGTGTGTGTTTGTTTGTTTGTGTGTGTGTGTGTGTGTGTAGGTGAATGTGTGTGTTTGTGTGTATGTGAATGTGTGTGTTTGTGTGTGTGTGTAGGTGAATGTGTGTGTTTGTGTGTCTGGGTGAATGTGAATGTGTGTGTTGGTGTGTGTGTATACAGGTGAATGTGTGTGTGTAGGTGAATGTGTGTTTGTGTATCTTTGTGTATGTGTGTGTGTGTGTGTGTGTGTGTGCGTGTTTGTAGGTGAATGTGTGTTTGTGAAAGTGAAAGTGAAAGGAGAGAAAGGGGGGGGTCAGGTGTAACACTCACACGGGTTTGCCCCTGCAACATTTCTAAACTCTTCCCGATTTGGAAAAACTCCAAATCCTTCCTGGAGAGAGAGGGAGCCGCGTTCAGTTAGCAGCACAATCAGTAACTGTGCCTGCCACAAGCTCAAGGGCCCAGTCAGACACTAGTGCTAACTCACTGCCTGCATACATCATTTAATTGATCTATTCTAAGGGTGGCCTAGCTTGGTCCTGATCTATTCTCTCAAAAATGTATTGACTCAATTATTTTTTGGTTTAAAGGTGTATATTTTCCATGCGTGCAGGCTGAGCCCCATAACAGATGGTGCTGGTCTGAGTCTGGGCCACATCACTAGCCATCTGTGAGCGGCTAGTGAATCTGAGGCTTATGTCAGTCAGAGTTCCTCCGAATATTGAGGCAACAGTGCCCTTAGCTGTTCACCAGCAGTTTATTTCTTAAGTTTATTTCTTAATTTAAGCTAATTTGTTCCTTATTTTTCTCTTTCTTTGCCATCCTTCTCTCTCTCTCTCTCCTCTCATTCCTCACAGCCGTTCCTGTTCTCTTTTCACTGGCTTCCTGCGCTCTTTTCCCGTGCCCTGTCTACACTAAAGCCATGTTCTGGGAAACAATAACAAGGCAAGACAGGAAACTCTGAAATGCATGTGAAATATTCAGCCAGTTCTGGGTCCTCGCGGCGGGGAGAAGGATCGAGGCTACACTGGGCCAATTTTTATGAAAAATCTGAGGCTGTAAAATTACATTATTTTGTAAATGATTCATTTTGACACACATGTATTTGTAAAAATGACCCCTTGAAGATATATACCCATTTTATACAATTATTTGAAAAATGACTCATTTTGAAATATACAGTGTATCCATAGGTTTAATTTTTTTCTGCATGACCCCTTGAACATATATGCCCACTGTACACAAATGATTTGATATGACGCATCATTCCAGACTGAAATTTCTGTAACATAAAAGGACACTCACAAAATTATGATTTATTTAGGACCAAAGGGAAAAAGCACTCTCTGCTGGTCATGTGTGGCACTACACTACACGCATCATAGGCGATAAAGCGTCAACAGCGCCCTCTAGGGGGATTACCTTGATAGGAGTCTGCCAAAGACACCAAATTGAAACGCAGAAATAAACAGGGATGGATGCTGCGTGTACAATGTAAAAGCTTCGATCAGACACGTTAAACGATTATAATATCCAAATTAAAACAAAACAAATGAATCTACATTCATTTTAACAGACATTTTTTTGTTTTAAACACTCAATTGAGCATGACTTAAATGTAATATTTGTAATGACTATTCAAAATATATATTATATAGCCCACTGCTGAGAGTGAAGGTTTGATGACTGTGTGGTCCAAATTATTGCAATCAATGTGCTCGTGTCAGGCATAAAAATGTGGTGATAAAAAAGGCAGGTGAACTACACACATGCAAGCAAATAGACACAGACCTACAGATAACACTTAAGGTAACACTCGCCCCCAGGTGGGATCACATACATTTCAATACTAAACTACAATACAGAGAACTAAAAGGATTTCAAATCAAAATAAATCAGAACATTGTATTCTTACAGTGTCTTAGTCTCTGGACAAACTGGCAATATTAATGTTTGCCCACTTTAAATCCGACTGATTTCAAAAGTAAGTTGATCATTCGTGAACAGTGTGATCACATCGGGCCCTTTTCACTGCACAATAAAAAACAAGAACTAGACCTAACGGGAACTAACAGCGCCAGTTCTGGTTCTTGTTGCCGTTTTTGTTTCCACCGACTTCAGGGGAAACAGTTACGGCTGGTGCTAATTAGAGAAAACATCAGCAACGCAAAGGAACGATTTTCGCCTCATTTTGGCTAAGCTGCCACATGAAAAAACGTGCTTACAGCTTAACAGAATTGCTTCGTTCACCATATGCGTACAAAGCACAGCCATTACTGCCTGCCTCGTTAGCACAGCCATTACTGCCTGCATCGTTTCTCGCATTCAAAAGGCAGTTCGGGGATGAATGAATGACACATAAACGCACACTGAAAACATCGGGAGTGAGCGAAAGACAGCCCTGCCGTCCTGTATGAAAAGAAACCAAAGAGAAGATCCAGATGCTAAGTGAATCGGAGGCAGTCAGTAAAACCGTCTTCGTAACGTAAGCACAGATGGTACTGCAGTGCGATCACAGGATGCACGGGCGCATCAATCGTTCGGCGGTTTGTCATTCAGTTTATGCGGGTTTTTTGGGAGCCATATGGGGGTTCCACATCTGTTTGAGGAATGGGAGCAAGCATCGAGCGGTTTGATTAGTCTGTTTCGTGTTGTTACTTGCAGGGACTAACGCACCGGATTAAACGTTGCCTTGGGAGAACTACAGGAGGAGGAAGCAGGGCGTCGTTAACAAGGTCAAAGCCCAACCAGAAGACGTTGATTAAAGATGAACTTCCGGAGACCGGGGTTCGGTTCCCCGTCGCGCCAGAGTCGGCTCTGGCCGGAAGTGCCACCGGGGCAGCGATTGGCTGTCCGCCCCAGGGAGGGGGGAGGGAAGCCGACACAGTTCGCTGCGCACAGGAGTGGTTCTGGGGTGCCGGAATTACAATCGACGGCACGACGAGTGCTGTCTCGGAGGAAGCAGCGCTTCGCCATTGTCACTGCCGGTCACAGGGCTAGGGCAGCGAACTACAAGGGAGGGGATTGAACTAAGCGCAGCGGGAGTAATTGGCTACCAAATTGGGGGAAAAACAGGGTCAAATTTTGACTCCCCACATCCCGCAGTCATTCTGCTGCAGTCAGACCACTTCAGCCACTAAAGACCAGCTGGCGAGTTCCCGCGGGTTTGAATGTGCTGCATGGTTCAGAATATTGCATTGAGTTTAGCTGCAGGAGCTGCCTCCTTTGTTGCTGTGGAGTGGGAGATAAGCCTTTGATTCACCTGTCCATCTACTAAGATCTTTGCCCCCTTCAAAACCCCCCCACGCACCACAACATATTAAATGAGGTCAGTACAGAGCGGGACTGCCGAGCGCCAGCCTACACGCGTGGCATCAAATGGAAGAAAACTGAGACAAAATCCAATATTGAATAAAAATGTAAACTGAACCTCAAGTCTCAGTCCTCTCTGCACTGGCTCCCCATCGCAGCACGCATCAGATTCAAATCACTGGCGCTTGCCTTTCAGGCGGCTAGAGGAACTGCTCTCCCATACCTCCAGACACTCATCGCTCCCTACACCCCAGCCAGACCCCTCCGCTCAGCCTCCTCTGGCAAACTGACTGTCCCATCCCTCCGGGCGCCTGGCAGCCGCTCCTCGCGGTCTCGCCTCTTCTCTGTCCTGAGCCCTCGGCGGTGGAACGACCTTCCGCAATCGGTCAGGACCGCGGAATCACTCGCGATCTTCCGCAAGAGACTCAAAACCCACCTTTTCAGACTCCACTGCCACTGAATTCTGTACATCTAGCCTACTGTCATCACCACTGCCGACTTGCTCAACACTTCTTATATATGCATCCCTGCCTTCTCATTTAATTAAAAATAATAATAATAATAATTACTAACCTTTTCCTTCCCAGTGTTGGTACCAGTTATGGTATACAGCTGCCTGCAACAATGTCTATCACTGTATTACTGCACTGATCTTGTGTGCAAACTATGATTGTTCCTACCATGTATTAATGCACATCTTGTAAGTCGCTCTGGATAAGAGCGTCTGCTAAATGCCTAAAATGTAAAAATGTAAAATGTAAGTCAATGAGAATGATCCAAATGCAGCCAGATTGAGATGTTAGCTATTGAAATCAGGGAAGTGCCAGCTTTCTGCGTTCGAGCGCTGGAAGTGCATGTGAAGAAATGAACTGGATGACTCTTTAATGCACATTAGACCAACAGTGTAAATAAAGATTCAGTGAAGTGAGCTTGAGCTGGGCTGTAGCCTGTAGAGCAGGACTGGACTCACCTCCACAAACAGGAAGCAGGGCACAATAGTGCTGCTGGTCTTCACTCCTGGCTTTTCTCCCGCCATTTTCACTTGTATCTCTCTTCAGACTCTCCCTCACTCCTGAAACACACAGGAACACAGCTCAGAAAATGGCCTGGTTCTAAAACGCACAGAACCACAGCGCAGGGCATGATAGGGTTTTGACCAACAGCTCAGAGAATGACCCGGTTCTGAAACACACATAACCACAGCGCAGAGCATGACCCAGTTCTGAAACACACAGAGCCACAGCTCAGAAAATGGCCCGGTTCTGAAACGCACAGAACCATAGCTCAGAGCATGACAGGGTTTTGACCAACAGCTCAGAGAATGACACAGTTCTGAAACACACAGAACCACAACTCAGAAAATGGCCCGGTTCTGAAACGCACAGAACCACAGCTCAGAAAATGGCCCGGTTCTAAAACGCTGCACAGAACCACAGCGCAGAGCATGACCCAGTTCTGAAACACACAGAGCCACAGCTCAGAACCAGCAGGTTCTGAAACACACAGAACACAGCTCAGAAAATGGCCCGGTTCTGAAACGCACAGAACCACAGCGCAGAGCATGATCCAGTTCTGGAACACACAGAGCCACAGCTCAGAACCAGCAGGTTCTGAACCACAGCTCAGAGAATGGCCCCGGACAGAACCACAGCTCTGAGACCCTCAACGACGTGTGCCAGGACATCCTTGAAAACACACACACCACACGCTCAAAGATTGACCCGGTTCCTTGAACACACAGAAAACACAGCTCAAACACTGATCCGGTCTGGGGAAATACAAAGGAGGAAAAAGTTGAAAAACTGACCCAGTCCGGAACCATGCAGCTTTTCCTCCAATCACAGGATCGCCAGGATCCCCAAATTCTACTGAAAGAGGCGGCGAATCGGGGGCAGAAAACAAACCGGATTCAGTCTCCGGCACAGTGGAGTTGGAGAAGAGGCGGTATGCGCGCAACGCCGAGGGCACGGCCGCCCGACGAGCAGTCCTCCAATCAATTATAACCCCAGCCCCCCAGCAATAGCGCCACCCCCTCCATCGGGAGAGAGAGACGTTTGTTTTCCGACACATCGACGGCAAGGCCTTCTGTTTTCGTAATGGCACGGCCCGCCCATTTCGAAAGCTTCCGCCTGAATTTTCCCGACGTTGTCAGAAGAGGGGAATGCGAAAGGGCGGATGAATAAAGCACGGAACATTTACATTTACGTTACATAAAACTCACCTCTTAGTGTCCAGAGAACAGCATGGGGACTGTATTTAGAAATTCTGCCAGCGAGCAGCCTGGCAGAAACATCGTGTTGCTGTCACTGCCAACCACAGGCACCCAGGGTAATGAAAAGAGTTTTTCCCTGAATTTGACTGGGAAACCTGCAAGGACACGCACGCACTCAGCCGTCTCTCTCTCCTCTCTCTTTCTCTGTCTCTCCCTCTCTCTCTCTCTCTCTCTCTCTCTCTCTCTCTCTCTCTCTCTCTCTCTCTCTCTCTCTCTCTCTCTCTCTCTCTCTCTCTCTCTCTTACAGAGTTTTTTTTCCGTTTTTAGATCTTTTTGTTTTTAGATCTGGGAAATGTCAAGAGTTGGTTTATTTATTTGTTTTTCTTTCTTTCTTTTTTAGAATTATTTATTAATTTCTTTGGTTCAGGGCGAAACCACCAGCACAGCACATGCATTGCGAAAAGCCATGTATCGGCACGCAAAAGAGGCCAGAGAGAGAGAGAAAGAGAGAGAGAGCACAAGTGACGCCATTGCAAAAAAAAACAACATGTGGGCGGATGGCTTCCCATTGTAAATCCATTCAATAGGAGGGAAAAGCCATCTCAGAGATGACAGAGGCGGGGGGCGGATATCAGAGGAAACAACCCCTACAGAACCAACCAACCATCATTGTATTTGAGTTTTACTTACCCTTACTTCAGGAGTAACTATAGTTACTAGCACGAGTAACTACTGTTTAAAGACTGAAACGTAGTTGTCCATGTACTGTATGTTCCCTCTTTCACAGAGGAAACATAGGAGGGGACAATTCTGATAGAATTGATTAGGCCCCCCATCTGGTAGAATAGGTGGAGGGGAGGGGGGCGTAGTCTGACAGTACTGAGAGCCAGGCTGAATTATATCCAGGTGGGCCAAGGAGAAAGAGAAAGAGAGAGAGAGAGACCAAAAAAAGGAGGCTACAATATTGAGGGAGAGAGAGATAAAGGCAGGGATGAAGAGGAGGTGAAAGAAGGAGAGAGAGGGAGGGGCAGCATATTGAGGAAGAGAGGGGGGGAGAAACAGGCAGAGGGGGCTTTAAACAGAAGAAGATACACTATATGGCCAAAAGTCAGTGGACACCCCTACTAATTATTGAGTTCAGGATAGGCCCCTTAGTTCCAGGATACGAAGACATCTTAGCCAATTGGGCGCTTCCAACTTTGTGGCAACAGTTTGGGGAAGGCCCTTTGCTGTTCCAGCATGACTGTGCCCCTGTGCACAAAGCGAGGCCCATAAAGACATGGTTAGATGAGTTTGGTGTGGAGGAACTCGATTGGCCTGCACAGAGCCCTGACCTCAACCCCATTGAGGAATTAGAACGCCGATTGCAAGCCAGGCCTTCTCGTCCAACATCAGTGCCTGACCTCACAGATGCTCTTTTGGCTGAATGGACACAAATTCACACAGACACACTCCAAAATCTTGTGGAAAGCCTTCCCAGAAGAGTGGCAGCTGTCATAGCCGCAAAAGGGGGGTCCAACTCCATATTAATGCCCATGGTTTTAGAATGGGATGTCCAACAAGCTCATATAGGTGTGATGGTCAGGTGTCCACAATGTAAATTACAATGTAAATTACCGGGACACGCGTTAAAGACTGAATGTGACAGAAACAAGGGAAGAGAGAAAGAAAGACTCAGGAGGGGGAAAAGGGAAGGTGAAAAGGAGAAAAAGACCAAATGAGTAGAGTAACTGAACCCCCGCCCCGCCATATGTCAACAGCCTTGGCCGTCCAGTCCCTCTGTGCCTCGGGACAGCATGCTAATTGGACAGAGAAATCTGGATCACAGGCAGTGTCCATGTGTGACTATTTTTACCACACATCTATAGTGGATTGCCTCTGACATGCTCTTAACCTTTCGCCCAACCCTCCTGCTTCACTTTATATCCCTGTCAAACCCAGACAAAAGCTCACCCAACTTTGTGGCTTACTGCTGTTACCCTACAGCTTACTGCTGTGTGTGTGTGTGTGCGTGTGTGTGTGGGTGGAGGGGGGGAGAGGGGGTTGCTGTGTGTGTGGGCTGTGTGTGTATGTGTTTATGCATGTGCGCTTGTATGTGTGTGTGCTTGTATGTATTTGTGTGTGTGTGTGTGTTTGTCTGTATTTGTGTGTGTGTTTGCATGTACTTGTGTGTGCGTGTGTGTGTATGGGCTGTGCGTTGCAGCCCATCTCTGTCTTGGTCTGAGTGGTGGTTCTGTGTGGTTCTGTGCGGCTCAGTAGGTAGAGCACGGCGTTGGTTGTGGGCTCAATTCCCCCTGGGACCACATGTACTGAAAAATGTATGCATTCACTACTGTAAGTCGCTTTGGATAAAAGCATCTGCTAAATGGCATATACTGTATTATATTATTATATTGTGGTGCTGTCTCTTTCACTTTTCTCCTGACCACATGGTGAACTAAATTCAGGCTCATCAGTGTAGCTGCACAGCCACAGCACTCAGCCCCCATCCCAACTGAGCCCCCATCCCACACACACACCCAGCCACAAACACCCACACACACACACACACACAGCCACAAACACCCACGCCACACACACGCACACACACCACAAACACCCACGCACACACACACACACACACACACACACACCACAAACACACACACACACACACATACACACACACACCTCGCACCTCACACACACACACACACACACACACACACCTCATCCTCACACACAAACACAGACAAACACACACACACCTCATCCTCACAGACACACACATTTTACACATTACATTTACATTTACATTTACATTTACATTTAGGCATTTTGCAGATGTTTTTATCCAGAGCGACTTACACAGTTTACATTTCTTTGACATACAATCCATTTATACAGCTGGATATTTTACTGAAGCAATTCAGGTTAAGTACCTTGCTCAAGGGTACAACAGCAGTGCCCCACCTGGGAATTGAACCTGCAACATCTGAGTTACAAGCCCAGCTCCCTAACCATTCCACTACAATGCCAGCCTTTCACCACACACCTCCTCGTCCTCTCACACACACACCTCATCCTCACAGAAACACACACACACACACACACACACATCCTCACAGAAACACACACACACACACACACACACACACACACCTCACACACACACACCTCCTCGTCCTCACAGACACACACACACACACACACACACACCTCACAGACACACACACACACCCCACCTCCTCAACCTCACAGACACACACACCCAGGTCTTCGCCCTCACACACACACACACCTTCCTCATCACACACACAGTATCCACACAGACACATCACATCAGAGCCTCCTCATCCTCAGACACATCTGACAGGGACAGAGTGGGGATCCCCCTCCTCTGCTCCAGCCCACATGCTGCTTCCTGCCTGCCGTGACACCCACATACACACATACACCGACATTAACACACTGCCGCAACACACACATACACACACCTCAGAATGGACACACTGCGTGACACACAAACACATATACACATACACACACACACACACACACACACACACACATCGCAGCATGGACACACTTGAGACATCCCTCAGGAAGAATAAAGAACCCCACCACTACCACCACCAGCACCACCTCACACACCGAACCCCACCCCCCCCCCCCGCCCCCGCCCCCTCGGCGGTGTGCAGCGCGCGCAGCGCTTGACAGCATGGACGACGCCCCCCACCGCAGTTAGCGACGTCTCCGCCAAGCACAAGAGAGAGAAATGCCGCTTACCTCGAGACTCCACTCTGCGGGGGTCAGACTTGGATTCCTACACGGAGGCCATGCCTGGTGACAACCGGCGTTGGGGGAGAGACACCGCCTGTAAATCGTATGCGGTGGATCACGGGCGTCCTGCTCTGTTGCCCCTCCTCGCTCTGGCTCTCCGCTCCTCGCTGTCTCTCTGCTCAGTCAAAGCAGACCGCCTTTTTACTCCCCACTCCTCCCCTGCCTGCTCTACCGAGACGGATACACACACACACACACTCACACACGCACGCTCAAAACAATTTAAAAAAAGAAGTGAATAAAAACGGCAGTGGTTCCGCCGTCTTCCCTCCCCTCTCGTCGCCGGGGCAACGCACACGAGCGGGTTCTCCCTAATTTTTCCACCCCCGCCGTGTGAAATTCGCTGGACGCGGCTAATTAATTAAGCGGCGTACATTTGCTGTGTTTGGCAGGCGCTTCCCAGTACAGCTGCGGAGGAGACTGTGAGAGAGGGAGGGAGGGAGGGAGCGAAAGAGAGAGCGCAAGCGAAAGAGAGATATGTGTGAGATGTGTGTGTGTGTGTGTGTGTGTGTCTCAGACAGAAAAAGAGAGCAGCTCATTTGTATTTGAAACGTGCCTTTCTCCCCCCTCGGGGAGTGGGGTGAGAAGAAGCGGCCAGATAGCTCAGGTGGGCTCCGGGCATGCGAGGATCGGCGTGGGGCGGGGGGGGAGCGGGGGTAATAACACATCAAAATCTATCGCGCCTCAAAACCGGTCAACTGACGCAAATCGGAGGCTTTTATCGACACGCCGAAATGTGGTCCGTGGCGAGTGTTGCCGCCAATGGCGCCAAAACTATGGGCTGTTAAATGATGCCGTCAAGACCCAAGCATGCCCGCTTTGCAGACGCATGCTTGTTTACCGTTTGCAGTCAGATCGAGTGCTTTAGAGAAAGGTGTAGGCCTACTAATTATATAATGGATGCTTGAAAATAATAATAATTATTATAATTGTATTTATACAGTGCTTTTCTTGCATGTCGTTCAAAACACTTTTCAAAATAAAATTAGCCTACAATAAAAGAAGAAAGAGGTTGAAGGGCATAACGCCATCGTACTGACAATATTAACTCGTTGTCCAAGGATGTGCAACATTCTATGAAAACAATCGGCAAGGCAGCAATGAAACGAGTGAAGTAACAGGACTATTATTTCAACATTTTAAAACATATATGTAATATTTTAACATTTATTTCTAGAGTCCCCCCCACAAACACACACCTCAATCCAGCTGAGATCGTGTCGCACTTTTCTTCAACATCTGATTTTCATAATTTTACAATGGAGTTATTTGGCATAATAATAATAATAGAGATAATCGCAGGAGCTATCAAACACTAAATTACAATTGACATTGCCGACGTTCATGACACAAAAATTGTCATACAAAGGGAAGAGAAAGGTTATTATACATTTATACATATATATATATGCCTACATATAAATTGAAGTGAAGTCTGAAAAGGTTTTTAGTCTTTTTCGATCCTACAGGTAACAAGGTCACGTTATTTTTGTATTTATTTCATCTTTATTTTTACTTTTACTTTATTTTTTTGATTGACATCTCTCTCTTTTTAAAGGGTGGGAGGGCCTGGCCAAGAGGGCAACATGTATGAATACACTCACACGATAGCATGAAAGACAATAAGAAAAATGACATGCCAATGAAACGTGGAAACAAAACGCATTGTTTTGGTGACATTCATGAAATCAAATCATATCTGTAGTCCCTTAAAAATGACTGTACTGCTCATATGTTCAGTGACAGCTGTGGGCGTCACAGAAAATAGGGGGGCGGGTGTTTGCAGACTCCTCTCTTTATTTGTTGCTCCGTTTCAGCTCCTGACATCCCCCTTCCCCCCAGTTAATGTATTATTAACGCCGCGCGACATTAGTGAGGGCTCGCGGACAGCTCCGAGCGGCCCACCATGACCTACATAAAAAGCCTCGCGTAAAATTTAAAAAAAAAAAAAGCTTTTCAGGAACGTGTGAAGAAAAGATGCTGATATATCTTTTGTTGATATATATATATACTAATACTAATATATATATATGTGTGTGTGTGTGTGTGTGTGTGTGTGTGTATGTGTGCATGTGTGTGTCTGTGTATGTGTGTGTGTGTGCATGTGCCTACGTGTGTGTGTCTGTGTGTGCGTGTTCGTGTATGTGTGTCTGTGGGTGTGTGTCTGTGTATGTCTGTGTGTGCATGTGCCTATGTGTGTGTGTATGTGTGTCTGTGTGTGTGTGCGTGTGTGTGTGTGCATAGAACCTGAAATGAGTCAATGCCCCACTGCGTTCAGTAGAGCAAACCCACTCCACGGCTCTACAATTGTGAAGTACAGATCCCATGCATTACTGGGTCATTATGGTTCAGGGGAAATTGGGTTCCAGTCCCCTGGGTCCTGACTCCTCAGTGAAAACTGCTGCGCTGTCACCTGACTGATTGCTGTGGAAAGGGGTGGGGGGTGGGGTGTCTTTGTGTGTAGGCCGTGAATTTGTGGTTGCCAGGGAAACCCATCCACGCTACACACACACACACACACACAGGCGAAGGGACACAATCACTGTTAATAATCGCTAGGTTATCACTAGACTCTGGGGGAGAGAGAGATACACATGTACACTAACTGACCTACGGATGCACATTCACACGGACACACTGACGACGTAACGTGCAAAGCAAGAGAACGCGTGCACAAATACACACACACACACACGCGCAACAACACCCCACATGCATGCACAAAAATGCAAACACAAACACACATACTGTACATGCTAGACACACATGCACACACAAAAAAAACACACACACACACATACACATAACAGGTGTATCCACAGTGGCAGAATGACCGAAAATACAGAAAGAACAAGACGGCGAAAATGGAGGGGTGCGCCACAGAGGGCCCAACCACCCTGTATGGTGTTTCGGCATTGTGTATGGCGAGTGTCACAGTTTTACCTAGTTCGGCCTCTGGAGGGCCGTGTGTTGGTCTTTTCCTCTTTCTTCTGAAAGGAATCGTTGTCATTTCTGCCGCCCTTATATGGTCTTGTGTCGGTGGGTTCTCTGATCGCTGTCAGCTGAGAGCAATCAGTATTAATCCTGTCTCCTACTTAAGGTTTCTTCTTCCCTCACTCAAACGCTTCTGTGTAAACTAATTGTTACGCTAGTCTAGCCGGTATTCTGAACAAAGGTTTAGCTTGACCACGCTGTGGTTTCTCTTATTAAAAAGAAAAAGAACAAACTTATTTATCTTAAAATAAAGGTTTAGCTTCACCACTCTGTGGTAGCCTTTTAGGGAGATTAATCGTCTCCAGGTAAAGGGTTTTAAGCTCACCACTTCGGTGGTTTCCTTTAAGAAGTTATTTTTGTTTGTTTGTTGGGGCTAATGTCCCCCAGAGCGAAAGTCTCAGTAGTCATTTGTTTTCGTTTGCCCTATTCGGGTTGTTTCTGTTGGGTTTATTCCCGTGAAGTTTTGTCCCGGGGTTTCTTATTCCTTGTCTTTTCTATCTGTTTTCCCCACTCCCTAGTCTGTTCTCAGATTTAGTGGCTGATTGCTTGTGTTCAGCTTTTAGATACTCATAAGATCTACATGTGGTTCTTCCACCTTCGATCCCCATTACAGCCAGCCCATGGCCGCCTGCCAGGAGCAAACAGCGTAGCTCCGGCTCTTTGTTACCGCCACTCTGCGTTCATGTAGGAGTCAGTTACCCCACACTCCCCAAGAAAACAGACGGCAGGTCTCCAACACAGGCTCCTACCACCACTCCTGCTCCTTTCACTGGTCTCCATACAGCACCAGGGGGGTACCAGAAGCCCCCGAGCCCCCAGGGGAGTGTGTTTGTTTGGCTGATACCGAGTGGTTAGGAATTTAGGAATCAGCCACCGGGGGGGGGGGGGAGCTTGATTCTGTGACCACTTGGAGCATCCAACTCTCCTCTTTTCTCTGGTCTTTCCTACCAAAAACGTATGGACTTTTTGAAAAGTTAATTCATTCATTATCTAACGCGCTTATTCCTGGTCAGGGTTGCGGGGGGGCTGGGGCCTATTCCAGCATGCATTGGACGAGAGGCAGGAATACACCCTGGACAGGTCGCCAAGGGCACATACACCATTCATTCACACACTCATACCTATGGGCAATTTAGACTCTCCAATTAGCCTAACGTGCATGACTTTGGACTGTGGGAGGAAACCGGAGTACCCGGAGTTAACCCACGTGGACACGGGGAGAACATGGAAACTCCACACAGAAAGTGTGGCTGGATGGGATTCTAACCTGGAACCTTTTTGCTGTGCGGCAACACTGCACACTGCTATCCACTGCACCACCCCTTTTTGAAAAGTAGTTTTTTTATTCCCTATATACATTTTGTCCACATATTCGGAATAGCTGGTGTGGGCTTGTCCTGTCCCTGCAACACCCTCTGTCGGTTCGGGAGGGCGCATGCTAGCACAAGTGCCGTGCGGCACGCGTGCAGTCGATCACCGCTGCTTTTCACCCTTATCAGCTGAGCTAGCAAGCCATGAGATGGGGAACACCCTGCTGATTGCGTAGCCGGGGGGGACTTCAGGGAAACATTTGTTTGTGCAAACCAAGACAATAATGCCCCCATACACACTTCTAATTTGAGTCAGTGTAGTGTAATGGTTAGGGAACTGGTGGTGCTGGTTCAATTCCCAGGTGGGGCACTGCCGTTGTACCCTTGAGCAAGGTACTTAACCTGAATTTCTTCAGTAAATATCCAGCTGTATAAATGGATTGGCTGTATAAATGGATTGTATGTAAAAGAAATGTAAACTGTGTAAGTCGCTCTGGATAAGAGCATCTGCTAAATACCTCAAATGTAAAATGTAAATGTAAAATGATTCAAGAGTGGTCTCATGAACAACAGGATGAACACCTCCCATGGCCTCACCAGATCGAAACATGATTGAACCTTGATGGGAAATTCTGGAACGTAGAATGTGGAGTAGATTTCCACCGCCACATAGCTTCCAGTTAATCTCTCAAAGAACTGGAGGCTTTCCTTTTTTCTTTCCCTGTGTTACAGGTACGGTATGCAGCTGCCAACAATGATGTCTGTTACTGTACTATTACATTTACGTCTTGCACGAACAATGATTGATCTTACCATGTATAAATGCACATTTTGAAAGTCACTCTGGATAAGAGTGTCTGCTAAACGCCTAAATGTAGATGTTGAAGAATGGTTCAACATCGCACTAGAAACAGTTAAAAACATGTATAACAGCATTCCAAGAAGGATTGAAGCTGTTCTGAAGGCAAAGGGCAGCCCAACTCCGTATTAGTTCATAAATATTCATATGTTATTTGGTATTTCTATTATTTTGTCTACCCCGTATGACAGTGATTGTATGCATATACCTTGGAACATGCATTTCATAAATATTCTACAATAGTTCTCGGTAAAATGCATTTGTGAAAGTAGCAATAATGTATGTCTTTTTGTGAGAAAGAAAGAAAGAAAATACATTCATTTTGAGGTATATTTAAATATATTTATTTCATATACCCTGTGTTCAGTATAACCATATTAAAGATATTTTACACTTTTTCAAATAAACACAATTAGCCAGCCCACACAGACCGCGAGCAGGCCTATTCTAATTTCACCAGATGAAATACAATCCAAAACGGTTAATATTTTATCGTCTCCTACTAGGATTCAAATGTCATCGGTTGAGGTCTATTTTATTCTCCCTTGTAGTCCTTGGCTTTCAGTTTTGCTTAACTTCTATTTTAATGACTTACAAGCATAAACTTAATGCGCACAGATAAGTCAATACGACACACGTTTTTAGCCATTTATATATAGTCGTTTGGCATTAGTGGTACGTTGCCACTGAGTAAAACCGATAATTTGAGCAGTTCCAGCGCAGTTTGTTATAATGTTTAGGAATGAAAAATAGTGTTCATGTTTCACCGGTTTCTTTCGATGGCTGTTGACATTTGCTAACCAGCAACAGTTAGGTGGCGGAAATAACAGGAAGCGAAACCGCTATTTCGGAAAATAAAAGGCATAAAGGGGGTTGGCCTCACAACCCAGGAACTCGAGTCAGGTAGGTAGACTACGGTCAACCCTAGTCTGTTTCTGTTAATTTTTGACATGCACAAGCTTTCGACAAGAAAAAAAACATTGCCATGTACTTTATCCAAAGTTGCTTCTCCCTCTGCCTTCTGTTAGAATAAGCTCGGCTCTCGTTTAAGCTACGTGCTCAATTCCCAATACGGATGCAACAAGGCTTGGTTCACACTTCGGCTTTGGACTCTCAACTCGCGACAAAACAATACAAGAAAGGGGGGATTTACTGTGGACATTTCACCCTGCACACATTTAAGCGAAGGTGGAAACATCGCACGTGACGCTTCACAATTCGTGGAGCATACGGTGGTCGAGTCCGTGTGTAGGCTACCCTCAGTTCGTTTACCTTTTTTTTCTTTCAACCTTGAGTCGGACTTTCATCACGTCAGGTAAGAGTGCCACGTCTGTTGACTTACTTTCAGCACGTTTTACAGTTTGATATTGGTCACAATTTGTCCTTGGATTTGAGATTCCCTTTTATCCAGCCCCCCTGCCACCTCTGACTTTAAATATATTCGCGGCTGCACTGTGTCGTGCGCGCGCCAGCCTCTGCTCACTCACCTTAACGTATTTATTCTAGTCGTACCTGTAACTGTATTACATAAAGGTGGGCCTGGCACGCGATCATGTTATTTAGTAGGCACGAAGCATTTATCGACTCCACCTGAATTGAATGTGAATGCAATGTGTGAATTGGTAGACTATGTATTGTCTTAATGGGCGGCCAATAATTAAGACTGCATTCCTTTGATTGAGAACCACAATAATGATTTGCAATTCACATCGTTTTCAGCAAACTTGGCACACATTTGGCAACCAAGTCTTTGTTGAACTTTTAGTTAAAGTTTATGATATTTTCCCCTTGCTCATTTGCTTAACTGCATCGGTCTTGAAGAAGGAAGTTTGGTTTAAGCGTGGAGGTTTTGCTTAAGGGCAGGGTTTTTATTATCCCAGCAGTGTATTGCAGAATCACGTTCAGACTTCCCAGCATAAAACTGATCTTCACTACCCAGTGCCTGTAGGAATAACTATTTAAATTATATATTTTTTTCAAGTAGGTCACGCAAAGGTAAGCCTGAAGTTAGAAGTTTTGTCAAATCTGTGGTGTTGAAAAGAAATATGGGGAAACTAGTTTCTATTATATGTAGCCTATGTAAACTAGAGGTTTAAGTGTAGTGTGTCGGTTCTTTCTCAGCGCTGAGCTTAATCCCAAACTGGTGCTGTTTGAAGTATAACAACAAATTGGCATGGCAACAACAGGCTACAGAGGATAATTTCCAAATAATTAAACTGGAACTGAATTTGAGCGAAATAATGTTAACCAAGTTAACAAACTAGGTATACTGAAAATGTTTTAAGAGGAATTAACGTCAGACATCCAACGCATGGCATTGCACGACATCAAAGAAGGTAATCAGAGAATGTATCAATTTGAGTAGCCTAATGAGTATTGTGCGGTGGTTGCAACAGATCATCTTACAAAAGTACTTAAACGTGGTATTTAAAAACAAACCAGCGGGCCTAGGATTCTGTACATAGCTACGAGAAACCAAATGTCTCCCGTTGGTATTAAACTACACCAACATTCCTACCACCCCCTCCCGTCTTACCCTGGAAGCAAGGGAATATGAACCACTCTTGCACAATTATTTTAGCACGTAGTCAAGCAAGCAAATATAAGAGGGGACGGAGTTTCAGGCCAGAAATGTGCCGTGCGACTGACTGCGCGCGAGAGGTCATGCGACGTAACACAATCTGTCACGCTGCAAAAGTGCAGCCGCCCGCTTCCGTTATACACACATCAAACCATCGTGTTATATAGGCTATATATGCACGCGCACACACACACACACACACAGAGGACTAGAGGAGGGGGGGGCGTCCGTTTTAAATGCGCTGCAGATATTCTGCAAAAAAACCCAGCAAACAAGAATGCATGTGCATGTGCTGCATTTCCGAGAAATGCGAAGTGCCTTCGGCTGTCAGTGTGCACAGCCGCGCGAGACTTGTTTTAGACACCCACGTGCTCTTAACAAAGTACTTGGTTAAGAGGACGTGGGCAGTCAGTGTGTGTGAGAGTGTGCTAGAAGGGGGGTGTTTGGGAGGGTGTTATGACACAGATCTAATCAATTCCATCTGGTCAGAGCCTTTAACTGCTCTCCCGCAGTGCTCTATAATTATTAACTATCCCCAAACTTGAAAAGGATTCGTTTTCTTGTAAATAGCTTTCTCAGTCAGAGGGTAAAAAAATAAATCACTAAATCACAACTGTTTAACATCTGCCTTGGTATACACTGCATGGTTTACACTGCAAGGTGTCTGTGTGTCATCCTCAGCGTCCCTCCTTCTCCAGTTCTGTGTTACAGTCTCGCACTTTCGCACTCGCTGCTGAAATTGCCCCTAATGATGTACCGCGACTTCAAAGAGCCCTTTCAACATTCGCAGAAAATGTTAATGGCCCGCGCGCTAATGGGCGGTTATGGCTGGAAACGGTTCTACTGTCAGCGGGTCTGCCGGAATATTATCGCATTAGAGGCGCGGGTGTGCTGTGTTGGTTAGGGGAACTGGACGTGTAACTGGAGACTGGTTGGAAGGAATTCGCGAGGCGTCAGCGCTTTTGGACAAGGAACTTTGGCGCCTGCTAGAAATGAGTGACTTGACAAAGAGTGTGAATATATTTGATCATAACTGGCCACTGCATTGCAGTCTGTACTGGGTTTGAATAAAGGTGCCAAAGGTTAGCTATTTTATTGTGGTGGGTTAGGGGGTCAGTCATTTCCTGGGAGGTCAATTCAATTTAAATTTGGGAAATTAATTGGAATTCAGTCCATTAATTGAAAAATCATTGATTTTATTTTCAGGATTTGGAATAATTCATTTCCTGTCTCGACTGAATTGAAATGGAATTGACCCCAATTTAGCTTTGAGACCAAAAAGGTTGGTTCTTACATGACAAGAAATATGAAATCTCCGTCCGGTACCGGTAACCAGCGCACGTCTCCAGAATTCCTTCCCGGTCGCGTTGACAGCGGGATGGTGAGATAATGTTAATCCTCTGGAGGGCCTGACACCAGTAATGCGGCTCGATGACCTCTGACAGTCCCGCGAGGTGGAAACGACTGGCGCGGGGGTCTGAACGAAGGAGCCTATGCATTTTGAACAAGGCGAGGGGAAATGAACCGCGACACCCGTGCACTACCCGAGGGGCCGATGACGTCATCGTCACGATCGGGAGCGTCGCTATGACATTATTATGGGGTGTGTGTGCCACTCATCTGATGGGACGCTGAAGGCTGGGAAGCTCTCTCCAGTCAGTCTGCCATGTGCTGTTGCGTCAAACAGCCATTCTTACATCGGATACATACTGTAGCTAGCAGCTATGTATATATACACACAGTGGGTATGAAAAAGTATTCACCCCCTTTCACATTTTTTATTTCCTTACTTCATGGAATCAAAATGGATGTATTGCCACTGGTCAGCACAAAACACTATAATGTCAAATAAAAACAACAACTCTAAAGCTTTTTCTTAATTACAAATACAAAAACCACAATCATTTATTCCATATGTTTTTGTGAAATTAATTGTCTTCAGTGGCCAAAGAACATACAAAGCAAATCAGAGAATGGGTTTTTCAAAAGCACCAATCGAGGGAAAGATACGATTTCAAAGGCCTTAATATTCCCCAGAGCAGCGGTAAGTCCACCATAAATATGACAAAGGGGGTGAATACCTTTTATACCTATATACTTATATAATTGTTTTTCTTTTTACTGTGAATATAAGAGAGTAATCAAATGAAATGTCCAGGAGGCAGGGAACAGTTTCAGGGTTGTTGCTCCAGAACAGTTTCAGGAGAACTGTTGCTCCATGCAGTAATATTATTCATTACATAATTATCCATTACTCAGTACGGTAATCATGGCCATACTGAAACCGTGTTAATGTACAGGTAGTGGCCAAAAATGTGGAAACACCAATATGATATGACTATGGCATCCTGCTCTGTAGAGTTCTGCTTGATGAAACTGCCCACTCACACCCTGGATTGAAATTTGCAGTCAAGAGATTTAGAGTCGCTCACCTGTTTAGCCTTGCACCTTGAACTAATGCGCGGACATCACGATCCAGGAGTGTAGGCTTCCGACCACAGTTGCCCTTTGTTGACGATGTCTTTCCCTCGGAGTTCCATGCCGACATCACCTTAGACGCTGTTCCCTGGGAAACATCAGCAAGTTGAGCTGCACATTCTGCCAAATGTGCTCCAACAATAACCCCTCTTTTAAAGTTATTAAGGTCTAATTTTCGAGCTATATCAGACATAATTATAGGCAACCAGGCCTGGCCAGCATTTTTGTACATGACCATTAGCTCAGGTTGTCCCTGTGTGGAAACACCTGCTTTCAATATACTTTGTCTTCCTCATTTGCCCAAGTGTTTCCACCTTTTTGTGCATATTAGATATACAATACAATAGGCTCAGTTTATATTCATACCCTTGATAAAGATGAACAAAATAGATCATATAAAATAAACTGTATAAGTAATGAGGTATATTTTATGCTAAAAAAATTCAGAAAATTAAATACAATTGTTCAGAAAAAAACATTTTGTTTCATTAATAATATTTTTTTTCCAGAAAACATCTGGATCACAATTATTCATACCCCAAACTATTCTTTTAAATGTAATCCAACAAAAACAAATGTTCATAAATATACAACTTATTTGAAATTCATTGGAAGGTTATGGAACTATACAGTGGCCTACAATGGTTTCCTGTTTCCCTAGGGTATAAAAAGGAGGGCACACACGTTTGAAATACTGTGGTCAGCTAACTCCCTGAAAGCATCAGACAAAAGGTTATTGACCTCTACAGATCAGGAGATGGCTAAAAAAAAACCCCTAAAAAGTTAAAATGTTTCCAAGATACCAATTATTTCCACTGAACAGTGGCTAACCTGGTAGAGGACACAAGTCTATCTTGCCCCCACGTGTAGTGAGACAGATTTTCCCAAGTCAAAGATTTGACATCTTGGGGTTACATGCCTTTGACAATGCCTACATAACAATGGCCTTATGGCAGAGTTGCAAGAAGGAAGCCTGTTTTGACGACAATTCACAGAAAAAGGCACCTTGGATTCATCAAACTACATCTGAACTACAATTGGAACCGTGTCTTGTGGCCGAATCAATCTTTCTGGACATGCACATCAGCATTATGTTTGGTGTCCAAAGAATGCAAGTAATGTTGAAAAGTGGATCTTTAATGCTTTGGGGTTGTTTTGCATCCACAGGCCCTGGGGCCCATATTAAAATAGATGGAAGACATTTTGTCCAAAAAAAGATGGACCTTCCAACAAGATGGACCTTCCAACCATCCCAAACATACATCCAAAGAAACTAAGAAATAGTTGACAGAGCACAAATGTCCTGACGTGGCCATCTCAGTCTCCAGACCTGAATCCAATTGAACATTTGTGGTTTGAACTCAAAAAAGCAGTCCACAAACATCTACCCATGAATCTGAAGGAACTAGAACAATTCTGTATGAAGGAATGGTTGAGGATCCCCCAAGAAGTTCCATAACCTTGTACGGCACTTCAGAAGGCGACTAGTTGCCGTTATAATGGCCAAGGGGGGAACCACAAAGTACTGATAACGGGTATGCATATTTGTGATTCGTGATTTTCATGAAAAAAAATATATTTCTGAAAATGAAAGAATATAATTTTCAGAATTTTTGGAGCATAAAAGATACCTCATTACTTACATAGTTTATTTTATACAATACATTTTGCTAATCTTTATCAAGGGTATGAATAAAAACAGGAACCTACTGTAAGCAGATGTTCCCAACCTCGGTCCTGGGGGCCCACAGTGGTGGTTTTTGTTCCAACGATAATTGCAACCTCTGAATTGTAACTAGGTGTTAATTCTTCTTAATGAGACACTTAGAGCATGATTCACTCTCTGAAGAACATGTTATGTCAGAAATAGCTATGCGTGACACAAACAATAAATGTACCGCATTCACATCCCAGGGCTTTAAATCAGTCACATCAATTATTGCTCGCATTTTGTGCAATGTGGTATGGAATCACTGAGATATAGATATTAGTAATGGATTTTTAAAATGGATTTTGTCACATGAGCTTTTGAAGGGATGTCCGTAAACAGGAATTAGAGACAGAACATGAGGGGACTGTGCGATTATTGGCCTGGTGTAGGCACAACCGATGTATCCTGGATGCAGATCAAACCCACAGCTTTTGTCAATCACACAGCATGACTAACACGGAGGCAGGAGCAACTCACTGTGCAACCACCCCCACCCCCGATTCCCCCACATAGGGAACAAATCAAATTCTTGGCGTACGGTAGTTTGTGGGGGGGTGACACCCTCCAAGGTGGAATCACTCATGCACGCACATATACATTCTCACGCACAAACACACACATGTTCGGACGCACACACACACTGTCACACACACAGACACATTTAGACACACACACACTCATACACATGCATGAACACACACACACACACACACACATCTGTTTGGACACACACCCACTCTCACACAGATACATGTTCGGATGCACACACACACGCAGACGCTCTCTCTCACACACACACACACAGACACACACAAACACACACAGACACAGCCACACAGCTGCTGAGCAGTGCCATGTGATCAAAATCCTGCTAGTGCTGCAGTTTCTTGAGTGCATCCATCACCAGTGAAAAGTGTAAAAGCTAGGCTGCCAGAATTTCCTGAAACAGAGACTGAAACAGAGAGGTATGAACCGATTCAGGTGAGCAGTAGAAAGATTGATCAGGCGATTAGGGCCGACTGTGACTTAACAGAGAGTTTTACTCCAGAGTGTGCTAATGGCCCGGGGCTGCAGGTGCAACACCTGTCCGCGAGCATTCTGTCCATCCCTGTCCAGATGTTTGTGTGGAGGCATAACCCAGTAACTACATCTGATTGGCTGCACAGTCCCTTGAATTGCGTACCCAATGTTGATTCCCCAGGTTGTCCTCGCCCGGCAAAACGGAACCAAGCTCTCGCCCGGCGGACCTGGTTAAATAAAACATGATGTAATAAAAATAAAGACAAATTCATAAACAAACCTCGTTTGCGGCCTCTCCATAAACTCAGAGGTCTCCCGGCTCTGCCCGAAAACACCCCCGGCTTGCGTTCAAGCTCAGAGTTATATCACCTCTCCCGCCCTCCATCGTGATCCGAAACATGTCATCTTGTTCTTAATGTAGCCCAGAAAAAATGCAAGCTGGTGGTCATTTTTTTTGAAATAGCAGATATAACTGACTCCCTTGTACAACACAATAGCCTGTGACAGCCGAGCTGTAATTCAGTACGGTGTGTGCAGACAGAGCGAACACTTAAACCTCCACAGCTTCTCCCTGACGAGGGAATGGCTCTGCAAACACGGCCATGGCCTCTTCTGGCACACTACCGGCATACTTTTACTCATGTTTACGGGGTAAATATTTAAAGGGAACTGCCATTAAAGGGAAGTTTCCGTGTGCAGGAGCACTGATGTAACCATGCAGGATGTAACCAAAATGGTGTTTTATAAACTAGAGGCACTGGCTCTGCCTCCCTCCAGTGACCTTTGCAAATGAGCCAGCAGGTCATATGCAAATGAGCCGCTGGGTCATATTGAAATGAGCCGGCCGGCCATATGCAAATGGAACTCTCCAAACCCTCTAGTGGCTGGGTGGCTAGCTTCTCCCCAGAGCTTCAGCGTTCTGGGCGGCTGTCACAAAATATAACACGGTTTAAACAAGATTGAATGTTTTTGGCAAAGTTAATGAGGAGAAACCGTTTAATGTCGAGATTGACATTGAAACGGAGCCAATCGCTGACCTTGTTTGAGCAGGTGAGCGAGTGTGTGGGAGGAACTGTTCGGTAGTGTGAAATTATGACATGCTCTGGTGAACCAGGTGGGGTTGGGGGAGGGGACTGTGGAGACTGGTCATCCTTAGCCTCGTGCCGTGCATTTTTTAAACATTTTTAAGCATTTAGCAGACGCTCTTATCCAGAGCGACTTACAAGATGTGCATTAATACATGGTAGGAACAATCATAGTTAGCGCACGAGATCAGTGCAGGAATACAGCAATAGACATCATTGCAGGCATCTGCGTACCATACCTGTAACACCGGGAAGGAAAAGGTTAGTGAATTATTATTATTATTATTATTGTTTTTATTTTTATTTTTTGGGGGGGAGTATAGTGTTGAACAAGTAAACAGTGGTGAAGACAATTTAGCTAGATGGACAGAGTTCAGTGGTAGTGGAGTCTGAAGAGGTGGGTTTTGATAGAGGTGGGTGCATGGGGTAGGGTATATGATTGGGGGATTTTTTAATCTTTTGGGTGCATTTGAAAAATAAATGGGGGAATTGTCTGAGTAAAAATGTGTGGGAGTCAGTATTGGATGGGGGGATATTTTGAGGAGGCATGTGGGAGAAAAGCCTTGGAAATGTGTGTGGGAGTCAGTTGAAGATGGGAAGATTGAACATTTGGGGGGAATAAAAAATCCCAAGCATCTGGCAACCATGAGCGTAATCATGAGAGGAACCATCTCCACACACTGACCGGTCTCAAGCCAAAGGCTGCCGCTCATTGGATAGGCACCTGGAGCGAGGATTGGACAGTCATTGACGTTTGCCTAATGATCTCTCAGGTAATGGCTTCAGTAAATATGCAACTTAATAAGCAGATCATATTTTAAAAGTACAAGTTGTGTATGTTGCTCCGGATTTGGGCACCTGCTGATAAGAACACTGTAATGTAATGGCAGTGCTTTGGTTCGTTTGAAACACCACCAGCTCTGTGTAATGGCAGGTTGTAGACTAGCAGGGCCGCCTCTGTGCTCGCTAGTCGAGCGAGCACATTCTTGTCGGTGATTTCTGCTTACGTTTCTTTGTTCCCGCACTGTGCGGTAACAATGAATTCCTTTGATCTGCGCACCTCTGTTCTTAAGTTAAGGGGCTGAAAGAAGAGGGCTGAAATTGAGAATCTGCAGATATGCTGCAAGATATATTCCACAACATATGCAAAAACATCTTCAAAGTGACAGATTGACATTTTTGTATTTCTTTTAAACAAAGGAAGGATTACATATTTTCTAAATCAGAGAAGGATTGCCCTTCCGTTGGCTTTTTCATCCCCGGCCGAGCGGCAACGGGAGTTTATTCTTGGAAACCCCTCCGAGGGAGATGCGGAATAAAATATCACAAAGGCTCTTGGGAAGAGCAGGAACCATGACTCAGCCTCAGTCAAAAAGACTGAGAGAGAGAGAGAGAGAAAAAACACACATTGTTACAGAATCAAACACAGTCACAGACTTCGATGGCAATTTTGTGGAGCCATGCATATTTTTTGTGCTATTTTTTCTTGTCTGTGCTTCTGAACTTTTTTTAAACTCTTGAATTGCAGCCCGGGGTAACTGTAGGGGTTTGCTTTACACATGCACACACACACACACACCCACATGCGTGCGCACACACTCATATTTCATTGTAATCATTTATTTCTCACAGCTGAAAATATGAGCCAGTAAATAAATATTAAAGGAAAAAAATATATATATATATTGTTAAAATGCTGCTAGAATTACATTATTCATGAGTAAGCGTGAATAAAGCCGCACACACATTTGCAGTGTTAATTTATTTTCCAACGGTTTGGCTGGCATGCAGACTTCATCGAGGTATTCAAACAAGTGTGGCTACAGATACATATACAGGTAACATTTATATCCTGATGGGGGGGGTCTCCAGGATGGTCCCCCATCCACAGGGCACATGAGGTCACTGAATGGTTTGATGAGGCTCGCGATGTGGCCCTACACCTTATTAAGACACTTTATGTCTTACCTGTATATATTCAAGAAAAAATTATTGACCCAACCCAAAACAGTGGTGTGTGGATAAGGAGACAATAGCTGAGTGATTAGGAAAGGGGAAAATACAACAGGTACAAAAAACAATCCAGTAAGTAGTGAGCCATACAGTAGGACAGGAAGTCCTCCACTCACAGGGCCCACAGCTTCGCTCTCAAAGATAGGAAGTCCTCCACTGGCAGGGCCCACCGCTTCACTCTCAAAGACAGGAAGTCCTCCACTTGCAGATCCCACAGCTTCGCTCTCACAAATATCCCACCACGCAGAATTCTAAAATGCATTAGGGCCCATTTTCTAATTTTAGTTTAGTCTAAACTAAAGTTTGAAACTCCCAGAGGTTTAGTGCCATTCCTTACAGTGCATATGCAGTGATAATATTGCAAAGCATGGATCCTTCTGTCAGCTCTGTCACACCGGAATCTGGTTGTGATTTACAAAAGAATGCAAAATAAAAACATAAATCCCTGTCAGAGGATGGGTCCACATAATGAAGTGGATTGTAGAGGGGAGAAAAGTGGCATTTTGTGAGGGAGACACCAAGGGGTCACACACGTTAGGAGGACCACACAGGGGCCACTTCTGTCTGGAACCACAGGTCGACAGCAGACACATTTTCTCACCTCTGCACAGAGATGCCAGACACCTCTGTGTGGTCTGACAGGCCGGAGAGGCTCACACAGTATTTCAAACATGTGTTCCCTCCTTTTTATACCCTAGGTCAGGGGTCGGCAACCTGCGGCTCCGGAGCCGCATGCGGCTCTTTCAGCCTTAAGTTGCGGCTCCGAGTGGCTTGGGAAAAGAAATAATAAGTAGCCAATTGAATCGGCCGCAAAATTGGGCGCATTTTTTGGCGTAGCACCCCGTTGACAGAAAAAACGAGGGGCGGAAGAATTATTTTCGCGTTGCACCCCCCCCCGGTCCGCGAAATAAATGAACTGGTCGCAGCTTTTTTTCGCTGCGACCGATTCATTTGCACCCGCCCCCGTCGACAGAAAATGGTGCGGCTCCCAGTGTTTTCTTTTCCGTGGAAACCGGGTCCAAATGGCTCTTTGAGTGTTATGGGTTGCCGACCTCTGCCCTAGGTAAACAGGAAACCATTGTAGGCCACTGTATAGTTCCATAACGTTCCAATGAACTTCAAATTAGTTGTATATTTATGAAGATTTGTTTTTGTTGGATTCAATTTAAAAGAATAGTTAGGGGTGTGTATAATTGTGATACAGATGACGAAACAAAATATGCTTTTTCTGAACAATTGTATTAGTACTGTAGGTTTGGGATTTTCTGGATTTTTTTAGCATAAAATATACCTCATTACTTATATAGTTTATTTTATACGATCTCTTTTGTTCATCTTTATCAAAGGTGTGAATAAAAACTGAGCCTACTGTATATATACGTCATTATTTACCACAAGCTTACTGCAACACTGAAAAAGCTGCAACAGCGTTTTGTGCTGGCCGTCGTGACAGCATATCAAAAGCTGGGAACAGGGGCCCCTGGATGGGGCAACCGGTAAAGGCACTTGCTGTTAGTGCAGGTTGCCCACTGTGGCCTGGGTTTGATGCCCCGTTCAGGGGGGTTGGTGATTGGCTGTCTGCCCTGATGGGCGCACGGAGGTTTCTGATGGGATCGGGGCTGGTCTGAAACTAGAGATTGAGAGTTTGGGGGAGATAGGGATTAGGGCTGAGGATCAGGGAGCTGGTCTGAAGACTAGAGATTGAGAGTTTGGGGAGAGATTAGAGAGAGAGAGAGAGAGAGAGAGAGAGAGGAGAGAGAGAGAGAGAGAGAGAGAGAGAGAGAGAGAGAGAGAGAGAGAGAGAGAGAGAGAGAGAGAGAGAGAGAGAGAGAGAGAGAGAAAGAAAACAAAACTGGGTATGAAAACTGCAAGAAGATGAAGGGCACGATGGACTTGGAGACATAACATGCACAGTCCTGGCCTTGGATAGCACTCGTCTTCTAACTGTCTTTATTGCAAGGTTGTGTGTGTTTGTGTGTGTGAGACAGATATTGTGTGTGCATGAGACTGTGCGTGGGAGATTTTGTGTGTGCGTGTATATGCATGTGCATGAGATTGTGTGTACCTGTGCGTGGGAGATTTTGTGTGCGTGTGTATGTGTGTGCATGAGACTGTGCGTGGGAGATTTTGTGTGTATGTGTGCGCATGAGACTGTGCGTGGGAGATTTTGTGTGTGCGTGTGTATGTGTGTGCATGACATTGTATGTGCTTGTGCGTGGGAGATTTTGTGTGTGCATGAGTGTGTGTGTCTGTGTTTGTATGTGTGTGTGTGAGTGTGTTATAGCTGCTGGCTGTCTCTAAGCATACATCCCTAATCATACAGAATTTTCTGCAGAGCGCTTGAGGTGAGAGGCTGTGATTTGTGATGTAAAAGCAGTGTGGGGGGGTGAGGGGGGATATCCTTTGGGATATTTTTAAAGATCAAAAGTTTAGGGAGAGTTTTTTTAGGGAGAGAAGCGTTAGGGACTGATTGTGTGTATGTGAGTGTGTGTGTGTGCACAGATAGTACCCCTGGGCGCACACGCATCGACGCATCTACACATGCTCGCGAGCACACACACATGCTGACACGCACGCGCACATATGTGCACTCATACACACACACGCATGCACACGCACGTACTTTGACGCAGAGCGAAGGAAGCACGCACCCGTGCGTGCATGCACGAACGCATGCATTCGAGCATGCAGGCACACATACAAAACAGATGTATGTGCTGGAACATACGCACACACACACACACACACACACAGATGGATACTGTGTATGCATAAAAATACATAAAAGCATGGGAAAAGAGCAGTTTGAGCTTTGTGGCCCGTAATCCAGGGTGGAGAGTGTTGGGGAGGAGCTGGGGAAGTGTGCGGACATTTGGAGAAAGGGGGGAAACATTCGTTGTAGAAAACATCTGCGAAGGACAGGGCGCCCTGAGCGATGTAAATTTGGGACGGGGGAGCGGGTGTGAGAAGTCTCTGCAGTTTCAGGCATGGGGTCACCTGCTCTGAACCCAGCCAGTTGTCACCAGAGCCAGAATGGTATCCGAAAGGGACTGCGGCCATCAAGTCTTGTGCGTTCTTGTTACGGAACAAACAAGGTTCAGAGGAAACTGATTTTTTTCCTCTGTGCTTTTTTTTCTTTTCTTTTTTTCACACACTTTAGATGGCCCAATCACAATCGTAGACCCATCCTGTTCCTGCAAAGATGTGGACGATCGAGGTACGACCAAAGTTTCTGCTGAAACCATGCAAACTGTACCCAGATCAGCTCACAAAGGGCTTTGGGATTCTGGATTAGTAGTGACGCTACCGTAGGACTCGTGGAGGGGGCTGGTTGGGAGTAACCCATCTGGCCCTGGCTGAACAGGTGAGCCATTGTTTGAGGGCTCAGCCCCCCCAGGGGGGGCTGTGACAGAGAGAGCATTGATGTTTTCTGGGGTCCCAACCCATCAGGGCTCAGCACTGTCTCCTGACACAGTTTTTCCCCCCATCATGCTCTCTGCTCAAACAGTGGCAGAGTCTGTAGTGACCCCCCCATTGTGCGGTTCACCTGTGACTCAATCCTCGTTTCTGTGCCGGCTTCCCCTCCCATCGTGCCAATGCTCTTCCGTGACCTTTTGAATTCAGATAAGCCTTCTTTTTAGAGATTGTTATGATTCATTTATCGCGACTTCCTGTCAAACCCGGCCCCTGGGTTTTAATAGCCGTTAAAGAACAGACCCCCCAGCTGTTCAGACACCCTGTTTCTGATCTTGTGTGTGTGTGTGTTTGTGTGTGTGTGTGTGTGTGTGTGTGTGTGTGTGTGTGTGTGTGTGTGTGTGTGTTTGGTGTTCATGTGCCTGTGTGTGTGTGTGTGTGTGTGTATGTGTAGTCACAGTATCTGTGTGTGTGGGGTCTGTGTGTGTGTGTGTTCATTTATCGTGTGTGTGTGTGTGTTTCTGATCTTGAGTGTGTGTGTGTGCCTGTGTGTGTGTGTGCCTGTGTGTGTGTGTGTGTGTGTGTGTGTGTGTGCATGTGCTGTGTGTGTGTGTGTGTGTATGTGCCTGTGTGTGTGTGTGTGTGTGTGTGTGTGTGTGTGTGTGTGTGTGTGCCTGTGTGTGTGTGTGTATGTGCCTGTGTGTGTGTGTGTGTGTGTGTGTGTGTGTGTGTGTGTGCCTGTGTGTGTGCCTGTGTGTGTGTGTGTGTGGTGTGCCCTGTGTATGTGTGTGTGTGTGTGTGTGTGTGTGTGTGTGTGTGTGTGTGTGTGTGTGTGTGTGTGTGTGTGTGTCTGTGTGCCAGTGTATGTGTATATGTGTGTATATGTGCCCGTGCATGTGTGTGCCTCTGTGTGTGTGTGTGTGTGTGTGTGTGTTTGGTGTTCCTGTGTATATGGGTGTATGTGGGTGTGCCTGTGTGTTTGTGCACCCGTTTGTGTGGGTGTGCTTAAGGGTACTAGTGCTAAGTTGGTTGTAGTCACAGTATCTACACTGCTGAGGTCTTATAGTTGGAACTAGGTGGGACCCATGAGCGGTGGGGTCTGTGTCTTTCAATCCAAGACTAAGGACATTTGCAGAACCTTTTTTTTTTAATTGTGTTTTGTGTTTTGGGGAAAAATGTGGGCTGTGGTGGTGGGGGGGTGTTCAGGTCTTTTTTCCCTGCAAAATAGTTGCTCAAGGGAACACCACAGCTGAATTACTGCAGCTGTTGTTCGAGAACATTCTAGATTCCGCTCATATTTTCTCCCCCCCAGCCCCCACCAGCCCACCAGCACCACTGCTACACACACAGCTATGCACTCCCGAGCCCCGTATCTGAAAGCAATACAACACCTGCCCAACTCAGAATGAGCTTTGAGCAGCAAAGGGGTTTAGAACTGTACCAAGGAGAATACAGAAACAGTGAGCGACGGCTTTACCACAGAGACCCCCGAATCTACACTCAGCAGAACTCAGACTCGCTTGCAAAAAGAGAACTGAACTATGAATTAAGCGGCAGGATATCCTAACCGTGGCTTTAGCTGGGGCTGGCTCATAGGGCACGGAGAACGGGTTTTCTTGCCGGAACGTGGCCGACCCAGGCCTGCGGGGGGAGTAGGGGGTGTAAGAGGCTCTGGGAGGAAGTGAAAAGGGAGGGAAAAAAAGTCTGGTCGGACGAGCCGAGTATTTGTAACATCAGAGTTGCAGGGGTTCCCTCTGACTTCACGTGCGCTCATTACGAGTTGTAATGTATATGTGTTGCGTGTTTATTGTGATGAATTACTTTCAAACTCCTGTTCAATCTGCACGCCGCTCTCTCGGCGGTGTATCCGGTTACGGCTCTTTTCAAAGCACGGTGATCGGAACCATGGCGTCGTCCTACGGCCCTGCTGGACAAGGCTACGCTTTTGTCAAGGTTTTACAGAAAACCATGACAAGTTTCACATAGGCAAGCGCTCCATGCACTGGTTCAAGTCTGTTGCTGCATTTGCACGTGCTATTCAAGCCATTTACCGTATCTGGGCGCATGCCACTCTTGTGGAAGTGATGCTCCCATAAGTGCTCAGTATTCGGCAGTGGCAGCTCCTGTAAGGCTCAGTATTCGGCAGTGGCAGCTCCTGTAAGGCTCACTATTCGGCAGTGGCAGCTCCCGTAAGGCTCAGTATTCGGCAGTGGCAGCTCCTGTAAGGCTCACTATTCGGCAGCGGCAGCTCCTGTAAGGCTCAGTATTCGGCAGCGGCAGCTCCTGTAAGGCTCACTATTCGGCAGCGACAGCTCCTGTAAGGCTCAGTATTCGGCAGCGACAGCTCCTGTAAGGCTCAGTATTCGACAGATAACATTTTTGCACAAGAGTTTGATACAGGGCCAGTTAAAAACAAACCTTTAAACCTTTAATATTGAACCGGGTTCTGGCCCTTTTTCCTTTTGCATGACTAATGAGCATGCCACTGCAAATAAGTGTCCCTCATTGGCTGTTGAATGAGTGGTTGAGTGCTTTTTGGCCAAGGTGAATTGGCACTCCAGTGAGGTGGAATGTATGTGGTATTGGGGGGGAGCAAGCATGTATGTAGTCTCTCAATACAGACCCCTTTTATTTCTGGTATGTTCATTGTACAGTATTTCCTGTGCCTTCACTTGGTTGTGGGTGGAAGCAGTCACACAGCCTTTATAAGCCAAAAGAACCGGAAACTGGAAAGTAACTCTAAATGCCTGTGTAATCACCCTCCGGTTTGAGCTCGTCCTACGCGCCTGACGGAATCCCAGAGGACGTGTCACAGTGATACAGTCGCTAGGGCATACCCCTGGGGTTGCTGGAAAGGCTGGTGTGCGTGTGCGCGTGCTGGTGTTTAATTCCAACCGATTTACCGCTGGCGTACTTTTATAAACAGCTGTTGTGCTCCTATGCCGGACCACGGTAAAAACGATTTCACCAACGATATGTGTGCTGTCTGCAGCTGTCGCTCGTGACTTTATAATAAAAAAAAACTAAGTCAAATAAACAAATGGGGCTAATGACTAACTCAATAACTAAAAGAGCAGAAGCCGGCATGTAATCCCAAAACACATCAGCCGCCCCCCCCCCCCCGTCATCTCACCGTGGAAGGCTGTGTGGTATCAGCATGGGCCCCCAAACATTTATAAAATAATAATAATAATATTCACTAACCTTTTCCTTCCCGGTGTTACAGGTATGGTACGCAGACGCCTGCAATGATGTCTATTGCTGTATTCCTGCACTGATCTCGTGCGCTAACTATGATTGTTCCTACCATGTATTAATGCACATCTTGTAAGTCGCTCTGGATAAGAGCGTCTGCTAAATGCTTAAAATGTAAAATGTAAAAATGCCCCGTTATTAACCCTCACTGGCTGGCGAATCACTCACTTGCGTGTCACCTGCAGCTGGGAACAGAGAGGTGCCGTGGTCTCTTTGATCTGGGATGTGCCCATCTGTTTGTGGTGCTCGTGGGGCTGGGGGGGGGGGGCACAGAGCAGCTCTCTTACTTTCTCTCACAGGCACCCGCTGGGAAATGCTGATTAGAGAGAGAGAGAGAGAGAGAGAGAGAGAGAGAGATAGACTTAAGGTACTGTCACTTTCAAGTTAATGAAACATTTGCAGGTTAGAGCATGAGGGTCTTGACTGCCAAGAAGACCAGAATTCTGTGAACAGAGGGGAGAGAGAGGGGAGAGAGAGAGATAGAGAGAGAGGGAGGGGGAAAATGTGGGCTGTGGTGGGGGTGTTCAGGTCTTTTTTCCCTGCAAAATAGTTGCTCAAGGGAACACCGCAGCTGAATTACTGCAGCTGTTGTTCGAGAACATTCTAGATTCCGCTCATATTTTCTCCCCCAGCCCCCACCAGCCCACCAGCACCACTGCTACACACCCAGCTATGCACTCCCGAGCCCCGTATCTGAAAGCAACACAACACCTGCCCAACTCAGAATGAGCTTTGAGCAGCAAAGGGGTTTAGAACTGGACCAAGGAGAATACAGAAACAGTGAGCGACGGCTTTACCACAGAGACCCCCCCCGAATCTACACTCAGCAGAACTCAGACTCGCTTGCAAAGAGAGAACTGAATTATGAATTAAGCGGCAGGATATCCTAACCGTGGCTTTAGCTGGGGCTGGCTCATAGGGCACGGAGAACGGGTTTCCTTGCCGGAACGTGGCCGGCCCAGGCCTGTGGGGGGAGTAGGGGGTGTAAGAGGCAGGGAAAAAATGTCTGGTCGGACGAACCGAGTATTTGTAATATATGCCATTTAGCAGACGCTTTTATCCAAAGCGACTTACAGTAGTGAATGCATACATTTTTCAGTATATTTCATTTCATTTTTTCATTTTAAGCATTTAGCAGACGCTCTTATCCAGAGCGACTTACAAGATGTTATGTGGTCTCAGTGGGAATTGAACCCACAACCTAAGCGTTGCCAACGCTGTGCTCTACCAACTGAGCCACAGAGAACCATTTGTAACATCAGAGTTGCAGGGGTTCCCTCTGACTTCACGTGCGCTCATTACGAGTTGTAATGTATATGTGTTGAGTGTTTATTGTTATGAATTACTTTCAAACTCCTGTTCAATCTGCACGCCGGGGCTCTCGAGCGGTGTATCCGGTTACGGCTCTTTTCCGAAAGCACGGTGATCGGAACCATGGCGATGCGTCCTACGGCCCTGCTGGACAAGGCTACGCTTTTGTCAAGGTTTTTACAGAAAACCATGACAAGTTTCACATAGGCAAGCGCTCCATGCACTGGTTCAAGTCTGTTGCTGCATTTGCACGTGCTATTCAAGCCATTTACCGTATCTGGGCGCATGCCACTCTTGTGGAAGTGATGCTCCCGTAAGGCTCAGTATTCGGCAGTGGCAGCTCCTGTAAGGCTCAGTATTCGGCAGCGACAGCTCCTGTAAGGCTCAGTATTCGGCAGCGACAGCTCCTGTAAGGCTCAGTATTCGGCAGCAACAGCTCCTGTAAGGCTCAGTATTTGGCAGATAACATTTTTGTACAAGAGTTTGATACAGGGCCAGCTAAAAACAGACCTTTAAACCTTTAATATTGAACCGGGTTTAGTCCCTTTTTTCTTTTGCATGACTAACGAGCATGCCACTCCAAATAAGTGTCCCTCATTGGCTGTTGAATGAGTGGTTGAGTGCTTTTTGGCCAAGGTGAATTGGCACTCCAGTGAGGTGGAATGTATGTGGTATTGGGGGGGAGCAAGCATGTATGTAGTCTCTCAATACAGACCCCTTTTATTTCTGGTATGTTCATTGTATTTCCCATGCCTTCACTTGGTTGTGGGTGGAAGCAGTCACACAGCCTATATTTTATGTTGTATAAGCCAAAAGAACCCCCCCGAAAATATATGGCCTTCACTTTGGGGAAATGTTCAAACAATCAGGGCACATTAATTTGTTGATTCGGTTAAGATAATGCTCCAACGTCACTGGAAAGTAACTCTAAATGCCTGTGTAATCACCCTCCGGTTTGAGCCCGTCCTACGCGCCTGACGGAATCCCAGAGGACGTGTCATAGTGATACAGTCGCTAGGGCATACCCCTGGGGTTCCTGGAAAGGCCGGTGTGCGTGTGCGTGTGCTGGTGTTTAATTCCAACCGATTTACCGCTGGCGTACTTTTATAAACAGCTGTTGTGCTCCTATGCCGGACCACGGTAAAAACGATTTCACCAACGATATGTGTGCTGTCTGCAGCTGTCGCTCGTGACTTTATAATAAAAAAACTAAGTCAAATAAACAAATGGGGCTAATGACTAACTCAATAACTAAAAGAGCAGAAGCCGGCATGTAATCCCAAAACACATAAGCCGCCCCCCGTCATCTCACCGTGGAAGGCTGTGTGGTATCAGCATGGGCCTCAAAAAATTAATAAAATAATAATAATAATATTCACTAACCTTTTCCTTCCCGGTGTTACAGGTATGGTACGCAGATGCCTGCAATGATGTCTATTGCTGTATTCCTGCACTGATCTCGTGCGCTAACTATGATTGTTCCTACCATGTATTAATGCACATCTTGTAAGTCGCTCTGGATAAGAGCGTCTGCTAAATGCTTAAAATGTAAAATGTAAAAATGCCCCGTTATTAACCCTCACTCACAGTGCTGGCTGGCGAATCACTCACTTGCGTGTCACCTGCAGCTGGGAACAGAGAGGTGCCGTGGTCTCTTTGATCTGGGATGTGCCCATCTGTTTGTGGTGCTCGTGGGGCTGGGGGAGGGGGCACAGAGCAGCTCTCTTACTTTCTCTCACAGGCACCCGCTGGGAAATGCTGATTAGAGAGAGAGAGAGAGAGAGAGAGAGAGAGAGAGAGAGGGAGAGAGATAGACTTAAGGTACTGTCACTTTCAAGTTAATGAAACATTTGCAGGTTAGAGCATGAGGGTTTTGACTGCCAAGAAGACCAGAATTCTGAGAACAGAGGGGAGAGAGAGGGAGAGAGACAGAGGGGAGAGAGACGGAGAGAGAGAGAGGAGAGAGAGAGGGAGGGAGAGAGAGAGAGAGAGAGAGAGAGAGAGAGAGAGAGAGAGAGAGAGAGAGAGAGAGAGAGAGAGAGAGAGGGAATGTGGCGTGCCATAGAGCCCAAACCAGTACACTGTCACTGTAGTCTCTCTAACGGATCCTCAGCTAGGAAATTCCTCACAGCTCTCAAAGTTTCATACGGGGCAGATATCCATGTTTTCACACACTGTGAAATCCACTCTCGAGCATATCCGCTGAAGCTCAACATGCATCTCATCTCTTCCCTCCGTCCCTCCCTTCCCCTTCCCCCGCGCGCCGCTCTCTCCAGGGCTCCTTGAAGAGAAGCGGATCTGACAAGCAGTCCCTCTCCGTGTCCGTCTCTCAGGCGAGCCACAATGGCGCGTTTAAGCGATTTCGTCGGGTGCTCAAAGAATTTTCTCAGATACGAAAAAGGGCAGTCTGAATACGTTATGTTATGCTATGCTCGAGTGGCACGTTAGTGGGTAGGTTGTCATAGCAACAGCTGAGGAAGGTAACCTTGAGCTGAGAGAAAGAGAGGCCCAAAACAGGAAGCCACTATCTCTCCCACCCTCTCTCTCTATTTCTTTTCTTCCTAATCTCTCACATTCTCTCAGTTCAGTTGAAATTCAGCTGAATGACATGTACTCTGTAAACAGTAAACCAATGAACATATAGCTGACAAAAGTTAAACAATAAAAAACGGAACAGTCCTTTTTTTAGTCTGAGTGAAATAAAATGTGAAAGTCAGAGTTTATATTTTTAGAGAAAGTATGCCACTCATTTTGTTTACTTATTATACAATGTAATCCCCAAACCTTTAGCGAAGCTGTGTCCTTAGAATTTTTATTCAGCGGCAGACAGTTTTGTTGGGAGTGCGGGTACGGCATCAAAGGCTTTTCGTTTGGTTTTTTTATTGGGAGGATTTTGAGAAGCGCAGCAGTGGCAATTTTAGACCCTATTTAGGGGGGCTTTAGCCCCACTGTCTTTCATCTCAGCCCCCCTAGTCATTCTTTTCAAAAAAACATTTTTACTTAATATCTATTTTTAAAAATACCACAGATAGAGAGTGGTATTTCAATTTTGAGAGCGACCACCATTGTGGTGTTTTTGTTTTGGGGAATGTAACAGTAAATTAATTAAAAATGTAGGCTTGTGCTTTGCATGTGTACATCTCACATTCTCATTGGGGGCTGAGCCCCCCTAAAGGTCAAATCCTAGAATCGCCCCCGAAGCGCGGGGAACAGCGCTTCTCTGGCGGATGTTATGAGAGACGGGCGGGTTTACAGACACAGAGCGCTGCCCGTGAAGGCCGATGTGCCCGTCTACCGCCACGAAAATTGACCCGCTCAAATGTAAAAGAGTAAAAGATTTTTACACAGAAAGCGTGTTTTTTCCTTTTAAATAACGAAGCTTTTGGTCAGAAAATGCGAAAGGAAACAAGCGGAGCTCCAAGACAGAACGTGTGTAGAGTGCGCACATATCAAACATATATTCCCTTATGTTGTGGAGTCATATGTTAGTATGGATTACTGGTTCACTTAGGCAGTCACTCTCTTCATTCTCTCTCTCGCTCTCTCCTTGCTGTAGGGTGAGGATGGATGAGGCGGAGAAATACCAGCAACGGCTGCAGGCCATCGCGGTGAGTCACCGGGCTAGCGTGGGGGGGTTGAATGGCTTATTCTATTCTGTTTACATCGGCCTCATCACTGGCTCGTGCACGCACAGTGAAACACTCCTCACCTACTGGTGTTTGCCTTTCCCTGTAGACATACAATTATTTAATATAATAATATAATATATGCCATTTAGCAGACGCTTTTATCCAAAGCGACTTACAGTAGTGAATGCATACATTTTTCAGTATATGTGGCCCCAGTGGGGATTGAACCCACAACCTAGGCGTTGCTAACACTGTGCTCTACCAACTGAGCCACAGAGAACCACTTCTCTACTACATTTACTACAATTGTATTTATTAATAGGTGCTTTAATTAGTGTTGTTATTATTTATGGATGGAATTTATATGCCACCTTTCAAGAATGTCAGAGTGCTTTAAAGCGAGAAGCAGCCGCTCCCGTCTGGGCCGATGCATGGCAGAGCGCTCGCCACGCACAGCAGCTGAGGTGGAGAGGGAGGGAGTCTGTTTGTCTGCTCAGACTCTGCGGCCGAATGGACAGCCAGGTTTAGAATTTGGCCAGGACGCGGGGAGGACCTGTAAGAAGCACAGTGAGCTGGGACTTCCGTTTTACATCTCACCCAAAGGTGGGTGTCTCCTGTTGCAGTGTCCCCATCACCGTACTTGGTTTTCTAATTGGTCAAGAGGGAAGACCACCCCCAATGTGCTGCCCCCCCAACACCATGTCCAGCAGCAAGCTGGTTTTCTCTGTCCAAGTCTACCATCCAGGTTGCTAATCTAATCCCAGCTCCACATAGCATCAGCAATCTGGCAGTAGAAGGTAATGTGGCAGAATGGCTGCTGGCAATTTATTGTGTAACATGTTTATATTAAATGGTAATTGGTTGCCCTTTACGCACTGTGTTAACTGGCCTCTCTCTCTCAGCCTAATGTAGTCTGAGGGTAGTGATCTGTGAAACTGAAGGTTTAGCCAGGTCGACTTGAGATGATATTGAAGTCTGCCACAGAGCGTGCTGTAAACTCAGCTCTCCCTCTTGCTGTTTCCAGCCTCTGCATAATTCAGCTGGAATGCCTTAGACAGGCAGGCTCCCCCTCCCGCTTCTTTCACGAGCCTTACTCTCTTTCCTCCTCTTCGTCTCACATGTCTCTCCTTTTTTTTTTTTTCAGGCACTTGTAATGTGCTGTGACCCTGTAAGGCCAGCCGCCGAGCGTGCTGGGAGATGTAGTTTATGCGTGGTAATGGAACAGTCACAGGGAAAGCCCAGATGTACACACACCTGCCACGCACACACACAAACACACCTCCCAAACTGGTTTGACATGGTTAGTATTAGAGGCAAACTGTGAGGCCTTCTGATACTTGTGTTCCATGTGGTTGCCTCTCTCTATTGCAGTGTTATCAGGCAGGACGTTTTAGTCTGTCAGTTTGGAGGCTCTGAGCTAGAAAGTGGGGCCCCCATGTTTTAGGAGCTGCACCTGTTGTGGACCTCAATCCCGTGTTTTTCCCATACCACGGTCTGATTCACATATAATACGTGTGATTTCAAGTTTAAGAAGTTCACTTCCTGCGTAGCGGTCCAACGCACCACACTTTGGCTGGTCCGGTGTGGTGTGCGCTGCCTGTCAGGGACGCCGTTCGAAACCCGTGTCTCTACCAGACCGGCCCTGGTCGTCAGCCCTGATCGGAGGCAGCATTTGGCTGTCCGCCTCCGGGGGAGGGGGGAGGGTGAGCCGGCACGAGTCCATCGAGGAGCAGGAAAAAGGCGTCCATGGTAGAATTCTGTCTCGGAAGAGGCGGATAAATCGGCCCAGAAAGGATGGGTGGTGGACTCGTGGGGGAGGGTGAATTGAGATAAATAGAGGGTATAATTGGCAACCAAGTTGGGAGAAAAATGGGAAAAATTTGAAATAAAAAATGTAAATAAATAAAGAAGTTCACTTCCTGTGTGTATTTTTCACATGAAGCGATCATTATGGTGCAGAGTTGACGATGTGTTCCACCGTCCCCACGATTGATCTGATTGGCTGATGATGACATAATACTTGATTTCGGGTAATGTTTCAAGGAAGGGCGTTTAAATGTCAACGACTCCTTCTTTCCCCGCCACCCCCCTACCCCCTCCACCCTACGACAGGAGAAGAGGCGTCTCCAGGAAGAACAGGAACAAATGAGAAGAGGGATGGAGGAAGAGAGGCTAAAGCTTCAGCAGCTCAAGGTGTGAACCCCCACCCTCTCTCTCTCTTTCCCTCCATCCCTCAGATCAGAGTGCATTTTCAGCATCATCTCATTTCTGTTTCTTTCTCCCCACCTGTTTTCTCATTCTCGGTTTGGTAACAGATACCCTGCTGCTGAAGTGTACTAATGACCTGCAGGAATCTGAGTCTGCTGCACTATAATGGCTCTGTGTCGTTGGTGGCTGATGTCGATAAATCCCACCGCTCTCTGTTAAAGTGGTCACACCTCTACTAGTGCTGCCAACAGCACCCGGCTGCCGCCGAATGCCCTTTCTGCATCGGAGAAACGTTGCGAGAGACCGCCGCGACACACTTAGTCAACGCGACAGGGGTTTCCTCCTGTACACGAAAGAATGTTGCTCTCTCTCTCTCTCTCTCTCTCTCTCTCTCTCTCTCTCTCTCTCTCTCTCTCTCTCTCTCTTGTCTAGTTTTGGATTTTTTTTGTTGTTATGATTTTGCTCCACTTTCCTCCCCACTACGAGACCTCTGAACCTCCTTGTGTTATATTGGTTTTTACATTGAAAAAAAAGAAGCAAATTAAGTCCGGTGCTCAAGCTCTGTGGTGGTTCAGAGCACATCTCCTCCTGGCTGAAGGAAGGAAGCCATCAAGGCCAATTTCCTCATCCGACAGCACAATGCTCTTGGCGAGGCCGCGTTCTGCAGGCCACCAGAGAGGCAGAGATTGCGGGCTGTTTGTTTTGGGAGACACATGCGCCAGCCTGAGGTGCTTTAAATGGGATGGCGAACAGACTGTTTGTTTTTTCGGGAGGCTTGGGGGGGAATGCATGCATGCATGCTCTAGCAACCCGTTCATAACTCCCTGAGATTTTAAGGGGGGACGTACGTCCCAGAGTGCACTTGGAGAAAGGCATCTCACCCTCGCACCTCTCCTGTTTCTGTTTATTTACTTATTCTCTCTGTCTCTCTAATCTTGTCAGTTCTTTCCCAAATACTTAATCCCCCCCACCCTTCACCCATTCAAATTTGAACATCCCCGAGAGGCACCTCACCCTCTCTCCATCTGTCTCTCTCTCCCTCTCTTTCTCTCGGATTCAAACTCAAGAAGCTTTGTTGGCAGGAAATACATTTGTATGCACTGCCAAAGCATACAGCAATACAGAAAACGGGCCCTCGGGTGGCGTAACGGTAAAGGCCACTCGCCCGGAGTACAAGTCGCCCACAGCGGTCAGGGGTTCGATTCCCCGGCTGCGCCAGCCTGGCTCTGGCTGGGAGTCCCGCTCAGGGGACGGCGATTGGCTTTCCGCCCCAAGGAGGGGGGAGGGAGAGCCGGCACGGGCTCATCGCATGTACAGAAAGCTTCCCACTGGGCATTGGAATCACGGTCGACGGCTCGCCGGAGTCCGTCTCGAAGGAGGCGGTTCGTCCGCCCTCATCACTGCCAGTCCCTGGGTAGTGGCTGGTCCCGTAGTTGCACACGGCGGGTTCGTGGGGAGGGAAATGTAATTAATAGAGGCCACCAAATTGTGAGAAAACGTGGAAAAAAATCTGAAACAAAATGTAAATGAACACGGATGAAAACAAGAGTTATGAGAGTTATTTTTGATACGAATGTTTCTTTTCCTGTAATTTATTGGGGACGGGCGTTGGAAAAAAATAAAAAAAAGCCTTTTGGCTACAAACACTTAACGCAATGCGTCTGATGTTTGTTTTTTAAACATTGTAAAAATGCTTTTTGTTATACTCCCTGACAAATAAAACAAACAAAATAAAAATAAATAAACAATAATTGTAATTATTCATTTTATGTTTATTTGAGTAGGGACAGATACAAAAAACATGGACACATTGCATTAACAACACACTGATGCCCTGTATCAAAACATTCGTAGCTTGCGCTAATTTTATATTTTATATTTTGCCAGAGGAAGTCTCTGAGGGACCAGTGGCTGATGGATGCCCCTCCCTCCGCCCCAGACGGCCCCGGGCCCCATCCTCCTCTCTGTGGGCCACAGTCCCAGGAACCCGACGAGGAGCAGGGAGAAAAGTAAAGCCCCAGCCCCCTCCCAGACCACTCAAGATTCACCCCTTATCCCTGTCCCATGGCCTAATCTCTTGCAGAGCCCGACTACACCCCTCTGTCTGTGTGTCTGTGTGTCTGTGTGTGTGTTCGTGACTACACCCCGAACACTGTGTGTGTGTTAGGCTGCAGACAGAGTACCAGCGATTCACCGAAGAGGAGGAGCAGGAGCAGGAGCGGGAGCGGGAGGATTTTGGAGATGGACACAGTCAGGCGGGCACGGACGGGGTCAAGCAGGATGCGGGCCGGTTGAGAGTGGAGACACCAGGGGAAGACACTGAGCACCTGGTACTTTTAACACCTACCCCCCCCACCCACCTCCCCCTGGGCAGCAGCCTATCTGGGAATCCAGGGTACTGATCCAGGATCAGTTCAGATGTCTCCAATTCTTATTCCAACCACTTAGTGTAAAAAGAGGATACTGATCCAGGATCAGTTCTTGGAGTCATAATCTGTTCCTGAATTACTTCAGTGTCACAGCCACCTGTATAAACTGGATGGATTTGTGTTCTTCTTTATTAAAACAACCATGTTATGGACATGGATGAAATTCATGTAAAATGATTTTAACAAATGAAGTATTGAGTTGCGATTTGATTTCCTGAGACCTGTGAGGTCTTTGGCCTGTAGCCAGAGCATGCCAGAAGGCTCACATTACACTAGCATTGCAGGTAGGGCAATATCCGGCACTTAACAATGAAAAACATGTTTTTTGAAACTCAAACCTCTGTTTATTTCAAGTACTTCTGCATATCCGTTCTGCATAATGAAAATATGTATGTACTCGTCACATGAGAAGACCTTTTCACACAGCGGTGTCTGGCGCCCCTTCAGGAAGCACAGCGTTGATTTGTTTGAATTACAGATTGTTACACGTTGATCGTGTCACATGCCGTGCAACAAAACGAGATTGGAACAGGACAACAGGACGCAGGGATTGGGTTGTTAGGTCTGCGGATCGGAATACTGATTACTTCTCCCATGGCAAGAGAGAGAACCACACTGTACAAAATAGATCCTGGATCAGTATCCTCTTTTTACACTAAGTGGTTGGAATAAGAATTGGAGACATCTGAACTGATCCTGGATCAGTACCCTGGATTCCCAGATAGGCTGCTGCCCAGGGGCAGGCCAATTGTAATGCCCTGTAATGCCCTGCCCTGGTAATTCCAGAATTACCAGCCACCTGAAGCACTGAGCACCTGGTACTTTTAACGGATCGGAACATTGATTATTTCTCCCATGGCAAGAAAGAGAACCACACTGTACAAAATAGATCAAATAGACTTCAACCTTACGGGTTCCGGCCAAAAACAATAAATCAAAAGAACAAATTAAATAACAGCGCCTTTTGGCAAAACACTACAATAAATGCGACACAACACTGCACACGCAGGTTTTCAACTTTTCAGTTTCAGTTTCACTCGGTTCTCTCTCAGTCCACTTTCAGGTCCTGTGTTCCAGCCGCCTAAGAGAGCACAGCAAGAGGTTTTAAGCACAATTATACACAAATATACAATTATATAATGCTGCAGAGCTGTGTGCCCTAGCTGCCCTACCAGTAGGCGTGGCCGTTAATCACCCCTATTCCACTGCCTGGACCAACGCCTTCCACCGATCGTTTTACACATCCATTCAGTGCTGCAACAAAGCGTATTATGAACTGAGGACATTTTCCTTTTGCGAGACTGACGACAGATCACTTTAGCAGCCGGCTGGTGAACTCAAGCATTTGAATCGTATTTTTGTACAGCAGAATTGAAAAGAGATTGTCACACGGTGCTGTTCCACAATGGCGAGGAGTGTCGCAGAGAGTGTGTTCCCTAAAGTGTGAGGTTTCAGGACAGGGCAACTTTCAGCCCAGGCTCAACGAATGCACCGTTGTGTTGCCCACCAGAATACCACTTAACGCTTTCTGTCCTCTCCTCTAAACAGGACCACTCGACACATGGGGGGGTGGAAGGTAGGTGAGCGTTAAACCTGGCCTACTTGTGCCTGCTTGGGCCCGTTTGTGCCTGCTTGTGTCTGCTTGGGCCTGTTTGGACCTGCTTGTGTCTGCCTGTGTGTGCCTGTTTGGACCTGCTCGGACCTGTTTGTATCTGTTTGTGTTTGTGTCTGCTTGGGTCTGCTTATTCCTGTTTGGGCCTGTTTGTGTCTGCCTGGGTCTGCTTGTTCCTGTTTGGGCCTGCTTGTGCCTGCTTGGACCTGCTTGGACCTGTTTGTATCTGTTTGGGCCTGTTTGTGTCTGCCTGGGTCTGCTTGTTCCTGTTTGGGCCTGCTTGGGCCTGCTTGTATTCACAATGTTTGATTTCTCCATCCACCCCCATGTCTCCCCTCTCTGTTATTTTAGATGACCACCAGCCGCCTGAAGGCCTTAGGCTGGATCCCCCTCACACGGCCTCCCTCGAAAATGGACAAGAGGCGCGGTCAGGTACATACATAATTTTTAAGTTTAATTTGGAATGCCTTTCTAGGAACCCAAGGATGCTATACAGTACAAAAGGGTGAGTTCAAAATAAGAATTTAAAAAAACAATAATAATTGACACCATTTAAAAACAAAGCACAAAAGTCTTGGCAGTGAGAAACTAAACTAGAAAAGAGCCAGGCTGCGTCGTAAAGGTGTACAGGCACAAGGCGAATCCAAAGCAAAGACACCCCTCACCGCCATCTTTCCGGGAATGCTGGGACGGAGGTGCTCTGCTGTTGTCCAGTTACACTTCTCGGTCGCGGCTTCTCACTTCAAACGGCTAAAGGGGGTTGAGGGTATTTCTCTGATCTATTACAACTTTTCGACTAATATTAATAATCAGAATAATTATACAAAAATGGCAATGGTATGATTATGATATTATAATGATATGAGATTATTATTAATAATAATAATAATAATAATAATAATAATACGATTATTATGATATTAGTGTTATTTCAGTATAGAATGACTCAAATTATTTTTGAAATGGGCTGTAAACGGTCGAGTCACTATCAGATAATGAAACCCAAGGGAATCTTGTTTCTAGTGCATGTACATGCCAGAATGCTGTGGAGCTGCAGTCTGTCAAACCACTTTTCCCTCATTTATTATTTCTTTGCTTGTTTTTACCCCTCTTAGAAAATAACACTGGGGGACTCCCGAGCGACACCTTACATTGGTAAAGGTGCTCGCCATGAGTGCAGGCCTAGATATGAGTCCTACAGCCTCGATGTTGGCAGCAGGAGTCTGGGCTACATAGTTAGCCAACTATTGACAAAGAGTCTGCAGTGGTGGGACACAGCAGGTTTCCGTCCCGCTGGGGCTGACATGAGTCAGGTCCTGCAGGTTACCAGTTGTCATCGGTGAGAGATATGCCTCTCTAGTACTATGATTAGAAAAGGTGCTGGCCTCCCGTGTGGTCTAGTGGTTTCAACGTCCGACCCATGGCGCCCGGGGTTCGATTCCCCGTCGGCCAGAGTTGGCTCTGGTCGGGAGTGCCATCGGGGTGGCAATTGGCTGTCCCCCCAGGGAGGGGGGAGGTAAGCCAACACACACAGTTCACTGCGCACAGGAGTGGTTCTGGGGTACCGGAGTGTTGTCTCGGAGGAGGCAAAAAAAACAAAAATACACTAACCTTTTCCTTCCCAGTGTTACAGGTATTACATTACATTACATTACATTATGCCTGCAATGATGTCTATTGCTGTATTTAGCTGCCACTGATCAATTCCTGGGTGCTAGCTAAAACTATGATTAGCCACAATTCAGAGGTAGCTAAAGCACTCAATGCAGGAAATAATGCCTAATGCACAAGTCTTGTAGGTCCCTAAGTTAACAAAACCGGACTGGATAAGGTATGGTACGTGCAATGATGTCTAATTACTGCACTGATCTAAAATGTTCAAATGTGCACATCTTGTAGGTCGCTCTGGATAAGAGCCCTTGTCTTAAAATGTCAAATGTCACAGGACTACTGCCGGTCACAGGACAGCAAAACTATGAGGGAAGGGGGATTGAACTAAGCACCCTAAGCGGGTAATTTGGCTACCAAATTGGGAGAAAAACGGGGTAAAATTTGAAAAAAGAAAAAAATTTTTTAAAAAAAAGGTGCTGGCTTGCACTTGAGTAAGTGTACGCGTTTCCGTTGCAGCACCCCCTGTTTTTAGTAGAGCATAGTACACTTACAAAAGGGTGACTTGTTTCTCATTTCTTCTCTCTCTCTTTTTTTCTAGTCCTGGGGGTCGTCGAGGTGCAAGTGGAGAGGGACCTGAAGACGGGGGCCACTGTTGTCATGTCCGTGGCCCCCGTGGCCCCTGGTGGGATAGGGGCCCCAGGGCAGACGGTGTTCGACGACGGGCACAGGAGCGTGCAGGCGATGGAGGAACGGGGGGCGGCGGACCCCGGCCCGGAGGAGCTGGGTCAGATCCTGAACGTGCTCACGGGGGCAGGGCTGCAAGCGCTGCTGGACAAGGTGACGGTCATCCCCAACGGAAGAGAGGAGAATGAGCAGAAGGAGGAGGTGGAAGAGGAGGAGCAGAGGGAGGAGGTGGAGGAGGAGAGGAGGGAAGAGGTGGAGGAGCGGAGGGAGGAGGTGGAGGAGGAGGAGGAGCGGAGGGAGGACGTGGAGGTGGAGGTGGAGGTGGAGGAGGGAGGGAGGTGGAGGAGGAGCTGGAGCGGAGGGAGGAGGTGAAGGAGCGGAGGGAGAAGGAGGAGGAGAATCAGCAGGAGGCAAAGGACGCCCCAGTAGAGGATAATGGGCTCGAGGAGGACGCCAGTACTTCTGCTGATGTTACCCAGAATGCCCCACAGCAGGAAGGCACGCCCAGCACCAAAGGCCCCCCGGCCAGCTCGGAGAGCCCCCAGCCAGGAGCAGGGGGTGAGGAAGAGGCGGGCAGGTCGTGGGGGGGGCCCGTCACCATGACGTTTCTGGGCTTCCAGGAGGCGGAGCCTGGGCAGGGCTGTGGGGAGGACGACGCAGGAGACATCATGCGCGCCGAGCGAGTGTTTGTAACAGACGAGGTTGAAGAGCCGCCCTCAGTGGGCGCTGAAGAACCCCCAGCCCCGCCCGAGGGCCCCTGTGCCATCAGCACCCCTGCGCCGGAGGAGCCCGTTCTGGGCCCGGCACACGCCGAACAGGAAGCCAAACCCGACGTTGAGCCACCCTCGGATCCCGAATCCACCGCCACCGCCGCCGCTGCCGCCCCTGCGGATTCAGAGCTCCGGGGGGAGGACGCACCCCCGGCTGACGGAGAGGCGGATGACGTGGAAGGGCCGGGGCTCCGGGCGGAGCAGAGCCGACACCGCAGCAGGAGGGCCAGGGCTCAGAGGCGGGACCTAGGGCCGATTCCGGGGAGGTCGTGGATGAGGTCCCCCTGAGCCCCGCGAAGCAGGCTCCGCCCCGGCCGACACCCACGAGGAGGGCGGGCCGAGGAAGCCAGAGGACGAACCTCCAGCTCTGGGGGCCGAGCCCCAGGACGTCCCTCTGGCCGGGGCGGGGACGGCCGACCTGGAGCTGCGGCCCCTGACACGCGCAGCAGGAAAGCAGACCCCCACCACGCCCGCCGAGCTCCAGCCCCTGGTGCCCCCCCCAAAAGCATCCACCCAGCTAAGCCAACCCCAGCCCAGCCGGGCCGAGGGAGGGGGCGCCCCCAAACACAAAACCTGCCAGTGCTGCTCTGTCATGTGACCCCCTTCCCTCACAGTACAGTCTCTTTCTCTATTTCTCCTTGGAAAAGCCAGTGCAGGGTTCTCTATGTCAGCACCATGTTAGGGCCACAGCCTTCAGCAGATACAATCTCAAGAGCTATTTTCTCCCCCTTTCTCCTACTTTCGTCTCTCACCCACTGATACTCTCTTTTCCTCTCGCCTCTCTCTTTCTTTCTTTTTTTGTCATCTCTGGCTCTCTCATTTTAAGTCTCTAATCTGTCTCAAATTCTCTCTCCCCCCTCCCCCCCTATCTCTCTCTCTCTCTCTGATTCCAAACCTGCCTTCAAGCAGGAAGTCTGGGTAGAGTCTGTGATGCATGGTGCCTCTGTACTCTCTCCACAAAGATCCTGTGAAAAGACTGTGACTGTTGACCGTTGGTCCTGTTTATTATACTAAACTTTCATGTGTCATCATTCCCGAAACACCACATCGGAAAAAAAAGACTCTTTTTCTTCTTACATTTTAAGGGAACCTTAAAAAGCTGGGATCAGTGCACAAATCAAGTCAGCAAAACTGTTGTGTGTGTGTGTGTGTGTGTGTGTGTTTATCAAGGGCGTAACCGCGTATTAAATATTGTTCATCAAAAACTAACACAAACGTTTTACTCATGTGGTATTTGTTATTCAAGAATGTTATAAAACACAGATACAAATAAAATAAAAATATTTTTGAGAAAGGATGGTATGAAAATGAAGATAGATAGATTGTTTATTGTCCTTTTCAGGAAATGTGTTGCCACAGTCTGTACAGAGAAAGCCTCACATAAATTACATAAATGACATAAATACAAATATACACACCACTATTACATACATACATTAAATATGCGCCCACATGGGTACATCCACATTTTTACCAACATACACAGTCATACTCATCTATACATGATTTTTTTACCTAGGTATTTTGTTTAATGATGTTATGGCAGAGGGGACAAAACTCCTGCCAAAGCGTGCCCGTTTCCAGGCAAGGGTTCTGTATCTGCGACCTGACGGAAGTAGTGTGAAGAATGGGTTGAGGGGGTGGCTGGGGTCATGTGCAATGGTATGTGCTCTGCGTGTAATGGCTCTGCTGTTGAGGTCTGAGAGGTTGGGGGTGGGGAGGCCAATAATTTTGGAGGCATTGTGTGTAATGCGTGGGAGTTTGTTCCTGTTGGAAACAGTTAGCATGTTGAATAAAACAAGGGGAACAGTAAAGGAGAATGGGTTGAATTATACTTTGGTAAAGCAGTAACAGAAGGTGGGGGGCAACAGAAAGTGCTCTGAGTTTGCGGATGGCAGAGAGTCTTTGTTGGCCGCGTTTGTGGATGTCAGTGGTGTGCTGATCAAAGTTCAGTTTATTGTCCAGGGTGAGTCCAAGGTATTTGTAGCACTCCACCATCTCAACTGCTTTGTTGTTGATACAGGTGGGGTTGTCGGTGGAGTTGTGGGCTGTGCTGTGTGTACTGGAAGTAATGATCAGTTCTTTTGTTTTTGCTACATTCAGCTCCTGGTAGTTGTTACTGCACCACTGTGTAAAATAGGAGATGGAGTCTTGGTAGCCTAAAACAGAGTTATTGTCATTGAGGAGTGCAAGTATGACAGTATCATCAGAGTATTTGAAGTATGTAGTGATGGGTGAGGAACTGACACAGTCATTGGTATAGAGGGTAATATCTATAAATATTTTGTTTGCACACCATTGCCTTTCATTTCCTCAAAATGTTGTGACACCTTATTTTTCATTTCAGTTTTAATACATGGACACTCCTAATACACAGTGTGAGTTGTTTTGGTCTTGTAACAATTAATACCGGATATTGACATCATTAATATGGTCTTCTATGTGTTCTCGTTGCTGCTGCAGGTGCTTTCATCTTGAAAAATGACACTTAATTTGCAAGTTTTTGCAGCTGTTTGTAATTATGTCAGCAGAGGGCTTAGTGAAGTAGTTAGAGGTCAAATTGTTCTCCTGAGTAAAATTGTTGTGTTACTTTTTGATGAATGATGAAAACAAACAGATCTTGGTAGTGGACTCAGACTTTTGGACCCCACTGTATATATATTGCATACAAATGTATTTTGTATATGTAGTGCAAATGACTGGAAGGGGACTCTATAATATCCACTTCTGTTCTCTGGGTTGCATTTTGGAAGAACTCATGGAAGAGCTCACTGCATAAAATAGTGTAAAGCATCTAGCACTGATAGGACACGATCCACCTGCCCGACACGATGAGGAATTGCAGTCAGCATTTTTCACTGACAGACCAAACGTATATTTGTATTTTTTGGACAAGTTTTTATTCATTTGTCTTTGAACTTCAAGCAGAACCAAAAGGGACACCTGGGACCCAGGATGTTCTCAGGTGGAAATAGCATGGGGTCAATTGCACTGCACGTAGAAGGAGTTTAAACCTCAGGTTTAAACCACTAGACTACCGAACTTCAATACAACTGGAACAGCTACTCCTAATCAGTGAGTACCTGAGGTTTAAATTCCTGCTACGTACACTGCAATTGACCCCATGTGTATGCTTATGTTTGCACACAATATTTCCAGTTTTGGGACCTGCACTCTTTTCATTTAGTTTCAAGTTTTTTTAAAGATATGACTTCTTGAAACTTTACAGTATGTTAATCTTGCTTTAGCTTCCCTTCTCTGATCCTTAGAATTGTCCATATTTGATTTTGAATCTAAAAAGGGAAATAATTTTAAATACATGCATGTATTTTTATTATTGTATTCCGTTTGCCACGGGATCAATGCAATAAAAAATATGAATACAGCTATTTTACATATAGTACTGTGTACGTGAATGTATATAAACACAAATTAGGTCAGGTGGGTGATTATTGTACAGAATGTATCTGTTGTCTGTTAAGTTTGACTTTAAATAAAGAAAAGACGTGATTTTGGTGATTAAATGCGTTTGTTGAATATTAGCGGACATTCATTATTTTAAATTCTCTGGAGGGACCTGAAAGCCCTTGATCACTCAGTAGTAATTGTAGTTGCTGTAGTAGTAGTAGTAGTAGTAGTAGTTGTAGTAATAGTAGTAGTAGTAGTGGTGGTGGTTGTTCCAGTAGTGGAAGTGGTTTATTTGGTCATTTTAAATCAGTGAGTTAGTAGGCAGAAGCGGTGGTACCTCCCCCCGTTGACAATGGGATATCGCTCTTGGAAAACACCTCTAAATATACAGCCAATCAGCTATGTTTGCGTCGACGTGGGTGGAGGTACGATAAGGAAGATTCATTCATTCATTCATTCAGTCGTTCAGACAGACACAAAACCCAAAGCATGGAACTACGCAGCAGTGTTTACCGGGTCATCGTTTTACTTGGTTGCTTGCTTGACCGCTGTTCTTCTCTAGTTGTGCAGGCTGGGGTGAATAGCAACGAAGTAGAAGGTAAGAAAATAAGTAGCCTATCCGCTGTTGCTTTATAAATAAATAACGTTACAGCCTGAAGAGTTTTGAACTACGTTTAAAGTTATGCGGAAATTAAGTGATCAAAATCCTGCTTTGTTGTGTAAAAAAATTGACAGCTCACCATTGTTCGGTTAGAGTGGATGGATTTTAAGTACTCAGGAGCAGTGGCGTAGCGTGGGTTGCCAGCGCCCGGGGCGAGGCACGTAACGGAGCCTAGCTGTAACTCCCAGTCCCTTCCACCAGTTAGGGCAGCGGTCCCCAACCTTAACACAATCAGTATTTTTAAGAAATACATCTCCTCTGCGTTGACAGTTTAATTCATTATTTGAATCCCAAACTTACTTTAAAAGGTTTGCATCACCCGGTCCCGTCTATCTTTAATTCAGTTACAGCTAGGCTCCACTACACTCGCACTGTGCTAGCACACGCAGCACCATATATGGAAGACCGCTGAGCCGTAGAATTTCCTGTGCTCAAACTGCACTCTCAATTAAAGGCAGAGGGCTCTGGGACTATCTAACTGGCACCATCAAATGAACACGTGACTTATGTATGTCCTCCGCTGATGTTAAACCCTGGCTTAAGTGGAACCAAAGCTGCTCATCATGACTGAAACTAATCAGCATTTAATGTTGTAGTTTGTTGTTGTTAATTTATTGTCTTTTCACATTTTACACTGATTTTAAATTGTAATAATGTGTCGCCTCTTGTTTTAGATGCACATCCAATGCCCATCATGGGACTGGTGTTGGAAATTAGCGTTAGCTACACACACATGTACAGTGCATCAGATATAAATGAGCTTCAGCTATGCACATCAGATTCTGCCTCAGAAACTATGTCATCTGTATTTGTCCCTTTTAAATAAACCAATAAAAAATTAAAAATAGTCCCTATGGCGGCAAACTTTGGAGGTGCCCTGGAGCCCGTCATCAGGGACATGGACCCAGATACTGCCCCTGTGACCTGTGTGGGGAAAAAAATTTGACAGCTCACCATTGTCCGGTTAGAGTGGATGTTTCTCCCTCAATGTGTATCCATCTTTAAACCGTAACAGATAACATTACATGTGTAACCAAAATGAAGTGGGGCTTTCCTGGCTCGATCTTTTGTCTGTTCTGTTCCGTTCTGTGTGGCAGTGCCAGTCGGCAGCCCTACAGGGAATCTATGTGTGATGTGCCCGAAATGTGAAGACGGGAATGGCCTTAAGATTTGGGGAAAGAATGATACACCACCGGTCTACCAGGGAAACGAATCCGAGAACACCAGGAACTGCTACGAAACCTCATTGAAGCCCAGGGTCCTCTGCAAGTACAATGGAAGCTGTGTCTATCCATTGGGATCCACATCCGCCAGTGTGACATTCGACTTTGAGAGAAACGGGAGTCTGTCAGGACTTCCGTCAAACGTGAGTTTTAGAGCTTTGGTCCCAGCTTCTACACGTTGCTGACATTTATTTGCTTACGGGCTCCCAGACTGTGTATCCTTGCTTTTGTTGCCGCCAGGCTCTGGAATAAATTAAGGTTGTTGAGAAGTTGTCTCGTACCTATGCAGGTTTAGACTTAGGTTGCCATTTGCTTGGTCTTTTTTTTGTTTTTTTTAAAGATTTATTTTTCCGATTTTATCCCGTTTTCTCCCAAATTGGTAGCCAATTACCCGTGTGCTTAGTTCAATCCCCCTCACCCCTATATATATATATATATATATATATATATCACACTTCAATACATTTAGCACTCCACTTATTTCACGTCAGGCTAATTAATCAATGAAAAGGTGTAAGCAGTAGCCCACATGTAAAAATACATTTATGGATTGCACATTTAGTTTCCACGGCCTGCTAAAGAAGGGAAAATATGTGTTATAGTTAAACATGACTAGTTTTATTCTGTTCTGTACATACACTGCTTGTATGTAGCTATAAAAAGTATTCACTTTGGCATTTTTCACATTATCTTCTTACTTCACCCTGCGGTTCACCGGCTGAGCTGTGCAGTGCTCGTGCCAGGGGGCCGCTCGCACAGCTGATGCGGGTAGACAGCAGACGCTCGCTATGACCAAGCAGTCGCCCTTGCGCAATGTAGCAGGGAACATCTTGCCCACCGCGACCACAGCAACACTATGTCCAAATGGATGCTGCAGTCAGCGCTGCCACAATCAAGATTTGGTTCCAAGCTGTGGTGTGAGCCCCCGGCTCCCCGGCACTGGGAATGACTGCTTTGCTTTAGCTGGCTGACAGTTTTAAAATGTTAAATGTTTCATCACAGTTTACCATGAGAACATGTTGAACATTTCCGCCCGTTTGTTTTTGTCTTCAACAGTAGGCTATGTAGCCGTGTACATTTAGCAACGTTTCCAGTAAGCGCGTTTCATATTTAACTTTTTTATTTTCTGAGGGGCACTGAATGGAAAGTTATTAGGGAGCATTTATTTTTCTATTTCTAGGCTGCACTTGCGTACTGTTTGAATAACATCCCTAAACCTTCTCTAGCCACGGCCTGCCCGAGTCTGGACTCGCTCCACAATGGGACTCTCAGCACCTTTAACAACGGACACCGCAGTAAGTAGCCTATTTTCTCTGCGCTGAAGAATCGTAATTTCACATTTAAACATTTCAGATTTGGTTTCTGTTATACGCCACGCGACAATCCCTGGACGGGAACAGAGCAGTCTGGAGACGGAGTGGATTTTTATTGTTAATCAGGGTAGTTCTCTGATCCCCGACACGAGCAGAGAACCAGACCGGGAGCTTTAACTAAAAACAGAAACAAAATCCGTCCGTTGCCCTCACGGGTCGGGACACAAAATAATAAACTCGAAAACACAAACTATCATAAACTAAACAGAAACTTTTCAGTTCCCGTTTGCTTTCTAGCTTTCTAGCTTTCTAGCTTTCTAGCTTTCTCTCCGTGGTCTCTCACGCCTTGTTCCTTGTTCCTTGTTCCAGCCCCCTACTGAAGAGAGCAGAGCAGTTTTAAGCACACAGGTGTAATTGCCAAACCTTGGACCGGTGTGTGCGCTGACTGATCTGCCAGTAGGCGTGGCCGCTAGGAGGGAGGGCCAGGATGTTGACAGCTGTTCATTGGAATGTAGAAATGTTGAACTGTAGAATGCCATAACTATGAGTAGCCACCATAGGAATGAAAAATAACAAGGGCCCTTATGAACAATGAATATTTCCCTGTTTGCACAGACAACATGACCAGAGCACAACACCTCTATCCCCATTCTATTCTTAATTTTCCACTTCCGCGCCAAAGAGGGCAAAAAGAGCCATGTGTGCTGACTGTGGCACCGATTTGATGAGTTTTATTGGAACTCCCGTTGGAGTTACTGGAGGTAAAAAAATCGACCTGTTCCCAGGGCAGCTGCTTGACTTTCATGAGTGTACTGCTGCCATTGGTGATGTTGCAAAAACCTGCTACTACTGCTGCTGTTTGTTGGAGAAATACTGCTGCTTCTACAACTGCTTCAGCCATTTCTATGATTCATTGCTTGTACTGCTATACGTGTTGCTAATTATGTTTTCCGTTTTGATTTTCTAACATTAACACTACCTTCTGTACCTAAAGGGCCACTGCTACTTCTGCTGCAGCATCAGCCACTGTCGCTTCTGCTACCGCTTGTGTTCGTTTCGAAGGCAGAACGAGTCGGAGGCAGATTTTAATTTCAGACCCCCTCCTGAATAGGTGGAGGGTGGATCCTTGCAGCTAAATGACACATCATTAGGCTGTGTGTGAAAGTTCTCCTAAGAGCTGAATGGGTTTGTCAATGGTTTGTCTTCCCCCTCCACAGGTCAGGTTGGCCTGATAGCTGGTCTACTAATCGCTGTGGTCGCTGTGGTCGCTGTAGCTGCAGGTGTTGCTGTTGCTGTTGTTAAACTCAGGCAAAAAAGGTGATATGTTATCTCCATGCTTTTTTTCCTCTCACATATGGGTTATGCTTGGGAAATTCTCAGAATCATCTGTTTTTTGATGAGTATTTAAAGTGTTGGTGGTGGTGAAAATTTAAAGTGACATTAATATATATATTTTTCCTCCCCAGCCAATGTAACGGTGAAAGGAATGAGGACGCTATTGAGAGGGGAGATCGTAAAGGACTGAACAAGACTGAACAGGAATTGCGTGTTTTTCATAGCGTTAAGCATAACGGTCTAATGCACTCGTGTTGACGAGTGTGAGCTGCCTATTGCGATTGTGGTTCGAAACATGACTGAGTCAGACCGGCCATGATCGGGGCGCCATTTGACTGTGTGCACCAGGGGGAGAGGGGAGGGTGAGCCGGCACAAACTCACCGGGAAGTGCGATGGGTGTCTCCAGAACAGGGGGGGCGAGTTCGGAGGAGGCGGATCATCACTGGCCTCTGGGAATTGGCTTGACCCAGAAGACGGGCAGTGAGTTTGTGGGGGAGGGCGAATTGAAATAAACAGAGGGTATAATTGGCCACTAAATTGGGAGAAAAATGGGAAAAATTCTGAAACAGAAAATACTTACACATCAGAACAGATCTGGGGGGTATTTCACGAAGTGCGATTAAGCTGTAAGCCTGGCTTATTTCAGCAAGTCTGGATAAGTTCTCGGATAACTCGGTTTCACGAAGCAAGCTTGACTAGATGCCAGTGAAGTTACTACGGCAACATATGCTTTCGGGCTAGCCTGGTTGAGAGCAGGCTTACCGTGGTTCAAGCTGGACTTATTCGCAAATATCCAGCCGGTGTTAGTGACACCATTTCGGACGGACCGCTGGCTTAGAAGGAAGACATTCCAGACTTTTTTGTCAAGTAATTATTTTGCGTTCTCATATTATTAAAACATAAAATTCAAGTTTATGACTTTGTTTTTATTTGCAGTTTATGTTCAAATAAAATCATTTTTGTCATAATACTATTAAACCATTTACAATTCATGTTTTTGTCTGGTTTTTATGTGCATTATATCATATAATAATTTATATGTCAAAAAAGCCATTCTGAAACAGTATAAAAATGAATGTGTTTTGACTGGGTCTGTTTCGATCATGGTGTATCCATTCTTAGACAATCCCGTAGATGAGGGGGCACAAATAATTAGAAGAGCTTTTAGAGCGGAGAGGGTGTTCTGAGATAGAGTTGATCCACTCAGTTTCTCAGAAGAGCACCTGTACGAACGCTATAGATTTTCCCGACAGGGAATAATCTATATTTGCGATTTGCTCGAGGCCGAAGTTGCAAACAAGTGGCACCTTTCTGTGCACTGTAGGGGATGCCGAGAACCTCAGCAAAGCCACTGTGTGCCGTGCTGTGCGTAAAGTGTGCCTTGCCCTGAAAAGACTTCTAAATGTCTTTATTACATTTCCTGGCCACCAAGGGGTACTGCACATCAAGCAAGGTTTTTACAGAATTCCAGGTAATCTATTTAATAGTTTGTATTTATTTATAGTGCTTTCATGTCTGGGAAGTAGAAATTACTTTCTAATTTTTCATATAAATGTTTTTCATATTAGGGTTCCCAAACGTTATTGGTGCTGTGGACTGCACCCATGTCCGCATAAATTCACCCCCAGGACCTCTCAAGGGAGATTATATCAATCTGAAATATTTCCACAGCATCAATGTACAGGTAGCCAAATGGGTTCAGGCTACCATACACGCACTGTCAGCATAACCAAATAACCTACGCATTAAGAACGTCTCAGAGACATTACACCAGACAGCCAGGAGAGGGAGCTGCAGCACAGTGTCTGACTCCTGTCTTTCACAGGAGGTGTCAGAAAAAACTGCCCACAGCAACAGTTGGGCAGGGGCCAACCAATCAGACAACAAGCTGCCATGGCCCAAGTTCAGGATGTGGGAGGGGGGAAGGGGGTAAGGTGGGGGGCAAAGGAGAGGCCAAATTGATGGAGAGAAATAGTAAGGAGTGACCAGGTCTTCACATGGTGGAAAGAGGCGGAGAGAGAGAGAAACCCAAGAAAGAGGAGAATGAGGGAGAGAGGGAGAAGGGCGAGGAAGGGAGGTGAACTCCAGCCCTCCGGGCCAGCTGTGGAAGGGGAAATCCGCCGAATGGCGGAGAGGGAGCAGAGCCTGCGTCTGTCCCAGGGGCCTCGCCAAAACCTCAGAATTCATGGAGATCCCCCTCCCGATGTTCTGCCGGCACGGACCAGCAGTTTGCTGAGGGAGATCAGCATGGAAGCACAGAGGGGCGGGTGGGTACAGTTGCGGCACCGTGAGGCAGCTGCGGGAGAAGAGGCTGCCGTCTGAGGCCTTCCAAGGCGAGAGAGAGTCACCCACGGCAACAAGCTCGCAGCACGAGGGAGGATGCCACAGACCTGGGGGAGGACGGCCCCCATTTCAGGATCCACGCCAGAGCGAAGACGGAACCAGGAGCTACACACCCAGAACCAGAATGAGAGTCCAGTTATTATCGATTTGGGAAGAGACCTTGTCCTCCGTGGTCCCTTTCCCAGGCGGGACGGGCCTCCAGGGGCCATCGCTTTGCTCTGGCTGAGGCTCCAGGGCCCGCCCCCCAGAGAGGGAGCGGGAGCACCAGAGACTGAGGGACAGATTGTACGGGGGAGCAGGGATCTCAGTGCCGTCCCGTCAACCCCCATCCCATAACATCGCACCTCATCTATGCCATCAGGTCAGCCTGTATGAATGTATGGGTGTCTGAGTGTGTGTGAGTGAGAAAGTGTGACTGCGCTGTGCTTGAGCGAGAGACTGTGTTTTTATATTTGTGTGTGTGTGTGTGTGCATGTGAAAGAAATGGTGTGAATGTATGTGTGAATGTTTATAGCTGTGTTGGTATGTGTGCGAGAACGTGAGTTTTGCATGTAGTTGTGTTTTTTGTGTGTGTTTTTGTGTCTGTGTGTGAGAAAAGAGAGATTACAAATGGCATACGCTACATAAAGACACATCTGGAATTGTTCCATGGGAAAATAAACTCCAGGAAGCAAACAATGAACACTGCCCCATGACTTGCTACTTGTCTACCTGGTCCACCGGAGAGACAACAGAAGGAGGGTGTTAAAAATATATATTTTGTCGCTGGTGAAATGTTCTAAAAATCGTTTGTTTGAGACACGATTCATATTTTCATCTTACTATTATTACACAGTGTTGATGTTGCATGTGGAAATATCAATAATTACAATTGCAATTAAATAAATGTGAATTGAAGGTCAAAAAATGTAATCCCAAGGTCAGCGTGTGGTTTCCTGAGCTCACTTTAAGTCAACGGCCTGCTGATGGCTATCTAGCGTTCCCCTGGGGTACATCCGTTGTGATCTTCGGTATTCTACGATTGCAGTATCAGGAGAGAGTTTGAGACCGTCAGTGCATGCCTGCAAAAACAAGGTAGGAATAGACAGATTGGAGAGAGACAGAGAGAAAGCCGAGCAGAACACCCAGGTGTGAATCTATAGCACATTTAAACAATGATAGAAGGGCCCTTGGCAAAGCTGACCTGGCTACCACTCTTCCCCTCAGACTGATGCACAAATGCTACGATAAGCAGCACACAGACTGACCCTAGGGAGGGGGATTCTGACAGGTAGTGACTGACCCAGGGTCAGCATTCCTTCTCTTTCGTGGCAGCAGTGTAGTGTAATGGTTAGGGAGCTGGGCTTGTAACGCAAAGGTTGCTGGTTCAATTCCCAGGTGGGGCACTGCCGTTGTACCCTTGAGCTAAAGGTACTTAACCTGAATGGCTTCAGTAAAATATCCAGCTGTATAAATGGACTGTCTGTTAAGAAATGTAAACTGTGTAATTCGCTCTGGATAAGAGCGTCTGCTAAATGCCTAAAATGTAAAATGTAAAATGTAAAATGTAAATGTTCTCAGCTCTCCCCCCCATGCCTCCCTCGCTCCTCTCTTCAACTTTCCTTACTCATCTGGCCCTGGCTGGGTGTCAGTATCACCGTGGAACGCCTCTCTCTTGGCAAAACCAACCAATGAAACTGTTTAACAGAGAGCTTATCATTCAAATTCAAATTCAATACTACCATTCAAATTATACTGCACTGATGTAGTCAGCTGTAAGGCAATGTGATAATCACAGTTTATACAGTACCATGACTGAATTACTGTCACTCTGATATTCCACAAGGTTGACTGGAGGTGTGTGTGTGATCAGAGCTGTACTTAGACACATGCACAGTGAAATGTCAGCTGCCAGCTCCTGTCCATGTGGTGAAGTTACTGCACTAGTTATACAATGGGGGAAATAAGTATTGAACACATCAACATTTTGTCCAGTAAATGTATTTCCAATGAGCCTATTCAAGTGAAATTTGCACCAGACTTTGGTATTAAAAAATCTAAACATTAAAGTCCATATGTAAATAAAGTTATGTGTAATAAAGTTGAATGAAACAGGAAAAAAGTATTGAACACACTAAGAAAAAGCAGTACACCACAGCAAGGAAAGGCAATTAATGTCAGCTGGGTTAAAACCCTCCTATGGTCCTCGGGTCAATCTGACCCGTTTTAAAATTTCAACATCAAGGAAAAGTATGTTAAAATATTGTTTTTTCTATGTTTTTTCTTCTGCTTGGCTCATTTACTGTACTAAACATGTGATATAACGACTTTAGAATGGTTGAACATGAGCCGGGTCAAATTGACCCGAATGCCCTGGGTGTGACCAAAAACACGAAGACCATAGGAAGGAAATATATTGATGGGCTATAAAAGGTTTTTTTGTTACCAAGGTGCCACACAAGAAACATCTAATGATGAGTAAAAGCAAAGAGCTCTCTCAAGACCTTCGCAACCAGATTGTTGCAAAACATGAAAATGGAATTGGCTACAGACGTATTTCACAACTTCTGAATCTTCCAGTAAGCACCATTGGGGCATTATCCGTAAGTGGAAGCAACATCACTCCACCATCAACTGGTCACGCACAGGAGCTCCTCGCAAGATTTCTGATCAGGGAGTCAGAAGGATACCTAGAAGAGTAGCCAAAGAGCCAAGGACCACTAGGAAAGAGCTCCAGAAAGACTTGGAGGCAGCAGACACAACTGTGACAGAAAGGACAGTAAGCAATGCACTCCTCCGCCATGGCCTCTGTGCACGCTCAGCCCGCAAGACTCCACTATTGAAAAAAAGACATGTTGAAGCTCGTTTAAAGTTTGCCAAACAACATTTGGACAAGCCAGTGAACTACTGGGAGCATGTACTCTGGTCAGATGAGACCAAAATTGAACTTTTTGGCTGTCACACAACACACCATGTTTGGAGGAGAAATGGCACTACACATCACCCAAATAACACTACACCAACAGTGAAGTTTGGAGGTGGAAGTATCATGATGTGGGGCTGTTTCTCCTCTCGTGGTACTGGCAGACATTGAAGGAACAATGAATGGAGCCATGTACAGAGAGATTATTGAGATGAACCTGCTGCCATCCACCAGGATGCTGAGGATGAGACGTGGGTGGACCTTCCAGCAGGACAACGATCCAAAGCATACAGCAAAGGAAACTCGCAATTGGTTTCAGAGAAAGAAAATCAACTTGTTGGAATGGCCCAGTCAATCACCCGACTTAAACCCAATTGAACATTTGTGGAAGCATCTGAAGATCCAGATTCACAAGAGGGCCCCCCGCAATCTTCAAGATTTAAAGACAATCTGTGTAGAGGAATGGGCCAAAATCACACCTGAATACTGTGGGCGATTAGTTACTTCATTCAGAAAGCGCTTTGAAGCTGTCATTACAAACAAAGGCTTCTCCACTAAGTATTGAATTAATTTCAGTTAGTGTGTTCAATACTTTTTTCCTATGTCATTCCACTTTATTACACATAACTTTATTTACATATGGACTTTAATGTTTAGATTTTTTGTCTGGATTTCTTGAGTTAATACCAAAGTCTGGTGCAAATTTCACTTGAATGGCCTCATTGGAAATAAACTTACTGGGAAAAATGTTGATGTGTTCAATACTTATTTCCCCCATTGTAGTTCCAGTCCTGCTTGCTGACTGACCGAAAAATACATTTCAGTGCATGTGGATATCTCACTACACATGAAAACAGTACTTATCAAATATAACTGATAATTACTGGAATTAGCTTACTAGCTAATATGACCGAGTTGTGAGTGGTATTATACGTGTGTATTGAAGACAGTGACATAAATGATGTTGTTTTGGTGGTGGTGGTGGTGTATGCCATTAGAGGAAGAGGCAGAATTAAATTATTGTTTATGCTTTGATATTTTTTAATTCATATTTTCAGGGCAGGAAAATGGTTTGCAACGTTATGGTCGCTTTCGTGCACAAGCACGCGACCACGAAGCCGACCACACATATGCCCGTGGGCGACACATCTGCACAGCAGCCTCTATCCTGGCCAAGGGGCTCGCGTTCGGCTTCCGTGAAATGCAGAAAAGCAAAACCGCCAACTCAAATGAGCCAAAAGTGTGAAGGAAAATATGTCGAAGCTTTCTCTGAGCTGTTGCTTGCAATATTATACCACATTTTCCTGCTCACTGTGAACTTCACGTCAGGGATAGCAAACGTTGAAAAAAATGGATATTATTTCGTGAAGTGAAGTGTATAAAAAGTATGCAAAACCTTACTAAATGAAATCAGTTTACTGCAGTCCACTCAACATCTTAGCTTTAAGTAAGCTTCATTTATATACTTCAAAACTCCACTTATGGCTAACCTGTCTCACCACGGTGTTACAAACACCGCCCCTTTTGTGTAATGCGCTCATATTACATGCTTCTGCGTAACTTTGGCGACATCTTCGCGGTTCGCGCAATGCAACATGTGGCAAGCACTCTGCAATTTATACTTCTGCGTAACCTACTGTATGCACATGGTGTCCTTACACTTCTGTACACTAGTAGGTGTCAATGTATTGAACGTCTGTAAAGTTTTCATGAAAGCAGGGAAACTCCTGTACCTTCAAACTTCTTCAGCCAATCTTTCCTGAAGCTGGTTCATTTTATACCATGTCGAACAAAATATGCTAACTATCTACACTATATGGCCAGAAGTCAGCTATCTTTCAACACTCATTTGTTTGTAAATTTGATAACCTGAACTGTTTGTTTTGGGTTTCTTTGTTCGTTTTTGCCCAAAGAAAGGTATAATCTAAATGACAAATGGTGGACTAAAGGCCTCTAGATGCTGGAAGGACAACAACACGACCGCAACACAACCAGGGCTCTGCAACATCAACACAACCTTTGCAACCTATGCAGAGGGGGTTTCAGAGGGTGTCGCGTACCTAGCACAAAAATCGAACTCGTGACCGCAGCGCAACCATTCGCGTAGATGTTGCGCATCACTGATTGGTTGGTTAGCGAATGGAGGCGGAGCTGTCATAGTTATAGTTCATAGGTCACAGTTCATCGAGCTAGTAGCTCACGATATAGATAGCTAGCATCATTTGTTCAACATGGTATCAAATTAACCAGCTTCAGGAAAGATTGGCCGAAGAAGTTCGAAGGTACAGGAGTTTCCCTGCTTTCGTGAAAACGTGAAAACAGAGTGCTTGTGACATTGTTGCATTGCGCGAACCGCAAAGAAGTCGCACAAGTTACGTGGAAGCATGTAGAGGCCTTTACAACCGTGTCTGCCCAGGTCTGACCCCCTGAGAAAAAAGCATCAGAGAGTTGGATAAGAATGTCATCTGACATTTTCTGTCCAGTGGACCGCGTGTCTCAGAATGGAGCTGTACATAGAGCTGCATGCGAGACCACAAACCTGCAATGACCTTTCTTAACCACTAGGTGTTAGTATTGTGTTGTGCAATGCAAAACTGTGTGTGCAGCAGAAACACAGGGCAAATTATATATATATATATATAGAGAGAGAGAGAGAGAGGGAGAGAGATATTTTCATACGCTGGTGAATCATCACTCATAGCACTGTGACATTGTTTATGGCTTGGGCCATGTACGGGGGGGAATTGTGGGGTTATTCAGGACATGCCCATCTAATTTACATACTCTAACTGCCATTTTGAGTTGTATTGTTATGTTTACCTCACATTAACACAGACCCCCCTTATGGTGGTATAACTGCTGTTACGGTGGCCATAGATACCAGACGTCTGTACTTATTCCACCACCTCCCCTCCATCAGGGTTGGGAAGGTTACAGATTACTGATTACCTCATTAAAATTACAATCAGTGGGGGCCTTGGATAGCGCCTTGGTCTAACGCTCTTGCTTTGACTGGTGCTTTGCGAGTGTGAGCTGCTTATTGAGCAGTAAGAGTGTGGGGGTTCACCCTTGGGGGGAGGGATAAAAAGCCAAAGGAAAGACTCGCTGCATATGTGGTCGTGCGTCGGTGACAGGCTTCGCCTAGGCGGGCACTGGCTCGAAGGAGGCAGTGCAGCGCTCGCTACTGGCCAGACTACGGCAACGAGTTCTCATACAAGGGACGGGTGATTGGCACAAAAAAAGAGAGAGGGAATTGGATAGGTGGGGGAAAAACAGCAAAAATAATAAAAAATAGAAAATATATTTAAAAATTGCAATCAGTAATGTACTTTAATGGATTACTCAATCTCAGTAATGTAGTCTGATTGTTTTCATTACTTTTATATGATTTTCCATTCAAAGGGCCATCTGTAAAACAAGGCCAGTATCAATGTGAAATCAAACCAGCACAGAATCACATAACTAAAGTATAACTAAAAAATATATTTTCACGATGATGGTGACAGTAACGGAACGGATTTGAAGATTAGAAGTGCATTTGAGGAACGATTGAAAGCATGTAGGCTGCACAGCTCCAGTGAATGAAAGCAGCACTTAAATGTCAAAATTGTCAAAATGTCGTTTCAACTATAAAACATTTTTTAGACTAGGCCTACTGACGAATATAATAGCATTCAGCCCACGGAATTGTGAATGAACAATTGCAATGAACAATCGGACTACTATCACTTAACATGTGCAATTTTCGCCAGCTGTATTGGTCCTGTAGGCAGCCTGTGAATGTATTACACAACCATAACACGCATGCGTAATTATCCACTTCTCACCTGCTCCATTGCTTCCCCCTTTGATACAGAGGCTGAGTAACCCGCTCTCCTGCGTCCTATTTTATTTTTTAGGTCAAGTTAAAGTTCTCTTTATTTGTCATTCGCATTAAAAAAAACTATGAGATTCCTGTTCACAAGCATAGCCCCACGTGGACAACAAAACATCACTGTACACAAGGCAGGGACACACACACACACACACACACACACAACAAATACGCACACATAGACTACAGTAAACCGTTATGTGCACAATAAATATGTGTGTTTGTATGTAAACGTAAGTGCGTGAGTGCGAGTGCGTTAAGCACTGTCCATTCAAATCTTTTTGCAGTTCAGCATGCGCACAGTCGCCTGGGGAAAGAAACGGCAGAAGAGTGAGGTTCAACTCTCCGATACTGTTTGCCAGACGGTAGGAGACAGAACAGTCCATGAGCTGGGTGGTTAAGGTCATTGGTGATGCTCTGAGCCTTTATTATAACAGCGGGTGTTGCAGATGCTGTCTAGGGACGGACGCTCTACACCAGTGATCTTCCCAGCCGCCTTCACAACTCTCTGCAAGGATTTGCGGTCCTGAGCAGCGATGTTTCCACACCACAATGCGGTAGTAAGGTAGTATAATGGTTAGGGAGCTGGGCTTGTAACGTTAAGGTTGCAGGTTCAATCCCCAGGTGGGACACTGCCGTTGTACCCTTGAGCAAGGTACTTAACCTGAATGGCTTCAGTTAATATCCAGCTGTATAAATGGATTGTAAAAAAATGTTAAACTGTAAGTCGCTCTGGATAAGAGCGTCTGCTAAATGCCTGTAATGTAATGTAATGTAACAATGCAATGCGTCCAGTCAGGATGCTCTCGATGACACAGCGGTAGAGGTTGACCAGGGATGTTTCATACATGCCAGAGGCGCCTCAGAAAACACAGTCTCAGCTGTGCCTTTCTTTATGATGCCGCTGGTATTGAGGCTCCACGTGAGGTTGTCTGCGATTTGAACGCCAAGGAACTTAAAACCGTTAACAATGTCTACCTGTCAACGAGAATAGGGGTTGTTGTGGCCTAGGCTCCTCCTTAAGTCAAAAATGATTGCCTTGGTCTTACCGATATCCTTCCATAGAAGGATTTATTTTACACAGTCCTTCTCTGTCGTCAAAAATTGTTTTTATTCCATTATTAAAAACTGCCGGTCCACGACTACAGTGACGAATGTCTTACGATGATGCCGGTTGCCCCACAGTGGCGTTTCCAGACTGTTTTGGGGGGTGGGGGGGTGTACGCGAAAAAAAGCTGAGACCCGGGGGTGCATAGGGACAAAAATGGCAAAATGGGTCTTAACTGTGTTTTTTTCTTTTTCTTAAATTTTGCGCTCGGAATTTTGCGCCCGCCTCTGTTGGGGTGGCCCCAGGGGTGGCAGTTGGCCACCCCCTAAACACGCCCCTACTCAGCATTCTATAGCTGAATTGTTTATTTATTGCTGAAACAAATAATGTAACGTCAATCTGAATAGGCTACACGTAGGCCTATGCAGGCCTATCAACAGAACAAAGGTCCATAAAGAGCATTTTCAGACTGTCTAGGTACCAAATAAAAAGCGGTCAATTACTGTATTTTACAGACTTAGAATACTTAGAATGAAAATAAGTAATGGTAACTTGCGCAGCTTTAATTGGACAAACCAACTTATATTGTATGATATTTACAAAAGCATTTCAGCAACGTGTTCAACCAAGTGTGTTGTTGGTGCACCGCGATGGATTGTAACAGCCATCTTTCCGGTTTTCAAGTCCATAGCCACATACCCATTGCGACACGCTGCTACCTCCACTTCCGAATCAAATTTGAGTAAAGGCCGATGGATTTGGATAGTCGTTGGAGTTAAGCCTCGTAGCCATGTCAACGGGTAAACAAAGCCACTGCTTTCTTCGTTGGTCTAAAAGAGGCCAGCCCCGACTCCCGATTCCACCAAAGTTAACGGTATAATTAGAGTCACGACGTCAAAATGATTCCCTCATCGTCTCTCACTTATGCTCTTTAAAAAAAAATTCTCGACAAGATGAGGGAGTTACAAACCTCTATTTTCCTACTTTATTTCCACTAAGTTTTTGTTCTTTGTTCGTTTGATTCCCAAACTCTCCACAGCATAAAGCAAATTTAAAACATTTGGCTGACTGAGTTAGTAGGCTAAATAATAGCCTACGAATAGCTAAGTGTGGAACGTATTTAATTAAAAACAGTGTCATGCTGCAATTAGTAATCGAATGAAAAGTAATGTAAAATGACTCCAATTTTGAAGTAACTAAATCTCAATTAAGGAGTCTACACATGTGTTTCATATTAATGTCCAAACGAATTACCAATACATTTCTGCTATGAAAGACGTTTTAAAATCAGCAATTTAATATGCGAGTTTCTAAAGAGATTGTAACAGAATCTTATAACAGATTTTGAAAGAGGCCAAACAGTTGGTGAACCGGGTGCGTCAGTCACAGAAACAGCAAAATGATTTAAAGTGTTGAAGGGAAACAGTGTCGAAAAACACGCCAAAAAACTGCATCAGGAAAGAGGAACATTGGTCGCAAGTCGAAGCCCACCAATAGGGATAGACAGACACAACATAATTGTTGCTAAAAACCACAAAAGAAATTACTACAGAAGTGAATCTATACCTCTGTGACCCAGACTCAAAAAACTGTAGGCCTATGTCATGAGCTTCACAAAGCTGATATTTATGGTACGCATAACCTGGTGTAATGAGCACAAAACCTAGACTTCTGAGCAGTGGAAGAAAGTAAAATTGTCTTATGAGTCGTGTCTTACTCTTTTTCCTACATCTGGACAGGTTTATGTCTGCACAAAGCCAACGGAAGCCTTCAACCCACATTGCCTGCTCCCAACTGTTAAACATGGTTAACCGCAGAACAGAAACTGTACTTCCGTGACCCAGTCTCAACAAAAACTGTACGTCGTGAGCTTCACAAAGCTGATAGTTATGGTAGGGCTGCCATTCGGAAACCGCTTGTAACTAAGGCCAATGCGCAACAACACATAACCTGGGGTAATGAGCACAAAACCTGGACTTCAGAGCAGTGGAATAAAGTAACATGATCTGATGAGCCGTCTTTTGCTCTTTTTCCCACATCTGGACGGAGTTGTTTAAGAGAAAGCCAAAGAAAAGCCATTTTGGGCTCCCGGGTACACCCTATGATGCAAACATGTATTCCCCCAAAATGTTCCCATAATCTAAGATGATAATGCCCCCATACACACTGCTAAATGGGTTCAAGAGCAGTACATGCCCCCAATGTTCAAAACAGTCATATCTGCCCCCCCTTTCAATATTTAATGTGGTTATGCCCTTAGTGTATTCCTTGTGCTGTTCAAATGCAAAGAATGGGGGCTTTCTTATTCCATGTTGATTTTAATCTCGATTCTCTCTTTAATCTGCAATATCTCCCGATAAAGCCTCAAATAAAGCCCCCCAGCTCCACATCCTAGCAACCAGCAGCAGTTGCCGCAGCGACAGAGTGACGCAGCAGTGCATCCAGTAATAGCAACGCGAGCAAGAAGGTGGGCTCGGGTTGGGTCTCAACGCCCCCACTAGTCTTCTGTGCGACAGCAGCAGTGACGGTCGCGAGGATTCGTGTTGGGGGACCGCTCTTGTTGCTGCGTGCGTCTGAGCATGTACGGACAGGGCTGCGCGAGGAGCGAGTCGAGCCTTTAAAAGGAGCATGAAAACAGAGGCTTGTTATGCAACAGATTCCAAAGTTACGCGCAATGAGTCATTTCTGTATATAACCACCGCCATACATTTCACGTTGCCGTGATTGGCTGTGCATCCGTGCGTGTAAACATGCGGCACACACAGTGTATCCCACACGCACGCTCACCTTCGCGGACGGAGCTGTGATGCACAGACTAATTACCATTCCCCCAAATGTAACCTATTCTTAGCACACCCCCAGGCATACCCAAAGGAACAAAATGCCCAAAGGTATTTATTTATATGCCTTACGTCATCGTTTGAAATAGAATAAAACTGAATAGAATAACCAAACAGTGAACTGCTTGTTCACATCTTCCCCCAAATAAAAATTACATAAACAAATAAAAGGTGCATTATTTGTACACAAGTACATGTGTAATGTAGTTTAAAGTCTGGACAACCACAGAGAGACTCCACAAATACTATACAAAAAAAAGAAACTGATTCACATGCTAAACAAACTAATATGGCTTCCTCCAGTAATATACTGTATGTGGAGAAAGCCATAAGCCTTAAAGTAAGGCTTTTCTCTAAACTAATATATCTTTCTCTCCTTTTTTGTGGTGCATCAGTTGAATCAAATTGATTGTTTCAGCCATTTTTGTACAAACTGAGATAATGTAGAGTTTGGCACACAGTTGATCTGGGATTATAAAGAGCTTTACAGACGTTAAGGGGATTGCGGGGGGAAGGGAGAGAGAGGGGGAACAAGCAGGAGAAAGAGAGAGACGGGATGGGGGGGTGTTGGAAGACTTAGCAGTTTCCTCACTTGAACTGGCAAATGTTTTCGGTGTCAAACAGGGACATGCTTTTTTTTTTTTTTTTTTTTACAAAAAAAAAAAAAAAACTTAGACTGTGTTCAACACCAGCCTGTAAATATAAATCCTATAAACAAGAAAAATGTGTTTGTGCAGGGGGGGGGGGGTTCTACCTTCACTGTAACTCTGAGCAAGAGTGTGCTCGACTCCGTCTTTGTCTCCTCAGCTCAACCGGTTTAGTGGTATCAGAGGACAGGGCTTGGGTGTGTTCAGGAGTCCTTGCCGCCGAGTACATTTGCCGCCGTCTGTGACTTAAGGGGCAAGTAACACCACGGGTTAGTGTAATGGCGGGATTGGGGGTTCGGAAGAGAGGGGCTTTAGCTGAGCCAGTCCCGGGACAGCTGAGGCAACGATGAATCTTCGCCTGGGTGTCATGTATCTGATCAGAGAGGGGGTTCGGGGACACACAGTTGCCTAGACTCCAGCTCTGGGAACCTCAGTCGAACCCCACCTGGTGCTTGCGTAACACCCCCTTCCCCCCTCTCTTTCACACTCTTTTCACCTTGTTTAGGTGCTGCTATCCTTTGAATATATATATGTATATACAGTATATATATATATATGTGTGTGTGCGTGTGTGTGTGTGTGTGTGTGCTTGCTCATACAAGTAAAATATCTCTGTGTCCTTCACTGCTACCCACCAGGCAGAAGAGGCGGGAATAGCTATTTATATCCCTGCCCAAAACCCTCTGGTCTCTTGGCAGTCACATCATTGCCCACTGGAATGAAAGCTTGTATCTTAAAAGAGGAGGAAGGAAGAAAAGAAGAAAAAGAAAAACAGGCTAAGCTTCAGAGGGCTGTCTCATTCTCCCCCTGGCCTCCACGGGGGCCCAGTTATGATGTCAATAAACGTATCGAATTTGATTCATGCATCAGGTGGCATCCGATAAACAAGATAGGAACCCCAAAGCTTTTTGAGGTAAACTTGGGGCACGTTCTCCCCCAGTAGCCCTGCCCAAATTATCAGAATGCCACTGTGAGGACATTTCATCCTCTTCTTTAGAGGTTTTTCTGTAGACGGATGGAACACTTCAACAACAACGTCAGAAGTGAGAATGAAATAAGTCAACGTTAATGTTTGACACAATCTGAATAATAATCCTTATTTCGTAATGATACGGTTTAAAAAAAATGTGTACCTTTTGCCTGAAATCATAATTTTTTCTCTCCCTCGCGTTATTGATTATTTACAAAATGCTGTGACTACAGGTATTTGAGATTCCCCACTCTCTGTATTTTCAAAGACATTATGGGCAGGGCCAATTATAGGTGACCCAGAAAATGTTGCTCAGTGTGTCATGTCAGTTGATCAAGAATGGAGTTCCACCAGAGTCATCTCCCTTGATTCTATATGTAGAATTTTGGTTGGCTGTTGGCAAGCAGCCTTTAACCGCTGAGAGCAGGAGGTTGTGGCTTGTGGGTGAAGTGAGAACTTGCAGCAGAGATTATGCCGTGGGTAAACTTGACTCAAATTAATACAGAAGCACTTGGCTAAACTTGGATTTTACATTGTATCATTAAACAGTCCTCCTGGAGATACATTTGGAAAGAATTGCATTTTGCCTTCCCTGATATTGCCATTGCCTCCATATGTTGTTTACAGTGCAACATATGGATGAAGTCTGACCAAAAACCTTTAATTTACCCTGGATTCTGAAGGCGATTAAAAACCGCTTCTTTTTGAGTTCTGTAAAGTCCTTTAGTTAATCTGTGCAGTCCAGCCTGCTAGCCAGATCAACAATCTGCAAAGTGCATAGCTTTAGAGAGCCAACCCATGAATAAGAAGTCATTTGCAATACTTTTCTAGGGGGTAGAAAAAAGAATGGAAATTAAATAGGGGTCTACACATGTTTCATATTACTGTCAATACTAATTACTAATATGTTTCTGCCATAAAAATGTCACACTATTAAAATAAACACTTTAATATGTGAGTTTCTAAAGCAGCATGGGATCTATCAGATTTCAAAAGAGGTCAAATAGTTGGTGCCCGAATTGCAGCTCTGTCGGTCACAGAAACGGCAAAATGATTTAATGTGCCGAGGGGAACGATGTTGAAAATCATGAAAGGATATGCCAAACAAGGAAAAACTGCATAAGGAAAGAGGAACAGTGGTCGCAAGTCAAAGACACTGAACAGGATAGCTCCTAAAAACCACAAAACAATGGGCTCACAAATTATCATAGGACTGAATCTACACCTCTGTGACACAGTCTCAACAAAAGCTGTACGTTGTGAGCTTCACAAAGTTGATATTTATGGTAGGGCTGCCAGTCGGAAACTGCTTGTAACCCAGGCCAATGTGCAACAATGCCAAACCTGGTGCAATGAGCAGAAAACCTGGACTTCTAAGCAGTGGAAGAAAGTAATACTCTTTCACTCTTTTTCCTACATCTGGACAGGTTTATGTTGGAGAAAGCCAAAGGAAGCCTTCAACCCACATTGCCTGTTCCCAACTGTTAAACATGGTGGTGGATCTGTTATGGTATAGGCAGCCATCTCATGGGAGACATTGGGTCTGATTATTACTCGGCATGGTAAAATTACGGCCAAGGAATACAAAGCCATTTCAGGCAACCAGGTGCACCCTATGGTTTAAGCATTGTTTCCTGAAGATGGTCCCATATTCCAAGATGATAATGCCCCCCTGCATACTGAAAACATTCAAGAGTGGATTCATGAATACCAGGATGAAGGCGGAGTAGATTTCCACCGCCTTCATCTCTCAAAGAACTGGTGGCTTTCCTTCTTGAAGTATGATCTGGTATCCCGATAGAAACAATTCAAAACATGTATAACAGCATTCCAAAAGGATTGAAGCTGTTCTGAAGGCAAAAGACAGCCCAACTCCTTATTGGTTCATAAATGTTCATATATTGTTTGCTATTTACATTATTTTGTCTACCCCCTCTGTATATACTCACAGATACAACTGAGATACAGGTAACTGTCAAAATAAAGGAAATACTTGAGTAAATTAAGGGTTCTGGCAGCTCTGTTATGGTGTGGGGTGCATTTTTCTGGCATGGTTTAGGTCAACTCAACTCCTTAGAGGGCAAGGTAAACACCATTGTACAAAGCCATTCTGAGTGATGGTGAAGGTCAAAGCTGTTCTCAGCATGGCAAGCGCAATCATTCACCCACGGCACATTACGAAACATGTTTCAGGACATGTTGCAAAATGCATTGCTCTTTGGAACCAGAACAACCTGTACCTGTCCCCAACACAAAGGAAACGCTTGTGATGAATGGCGCCGCTCGCAGCATTGCCGCAGAGGGGTTTTGCTGATATAAACAGAGTCTGGCTGAAATCCAAAAGCCATAGTGCTGATGTGACTGCACAGAAGTTGATGATGATTGATCGGTTACGCCGTTAATCTGGGTGGAATTTTAAAAAGGCGCAATCCAAATGAATTTGATTGGCCTCGAACAAACAAACCCCTTAACGAGCTCGTGCGAAAACGTCGCCGCCTCCCAGAAGACGCGTTTGTCATTACGCTTGTTTGTTAATTTTTGAAATCCGTGAGCATAACTGCCAGGCAAACCGACACTGTCACCTTGCAGGCTTTCAGATATCGAATCATTTGTAAACATTTGTGTCTTATGAATAGAGCAACAGTTACAACAACATGACCGCCACTACACAGATAAGCAGTGTGACTGTTTACACTCTGAAAAAACTGTTTTTTTATGAATGGTTACATGCGCCATTGAATGAATACAGTAATCTTTGTGCAATACGGTGTTATGTGTACTGGTATTATTACTCAGTCACCAGGGTAACCCCGGCCTTATCATTCGAAAGCAGTTCCTCTGCTCCAGCTGCGCAGTCCGGAGCAGTCAATGGAGTCAATGGAAGCGTCCGGCTGCCTGTGTGGCGATGGGATGGGGCCTTTGGTTGTTCCAAATTGCAGTGAAAATTGGGGAAAAATTGAAAAATATTATTATTATTATAAATCTTTTTTTTAAAACAACAATATGTTGTTCTGAGAAATTGGGAACACAAATGGGGGCTGAGAAATGGGAACCAAATCTAAATATATATATATATATATACTGTATATATATACATATAAGAGATGCAGTCATATTCTGATCATAACGCAGGTGTGGGGGTGGTGGCAGGTCAGAGCGGCTCATTGTCGTTGTTGTCGTCTCGGTTCAGGCTTTGTGTTCGGGACAAAGGCGGGTTTGTGTCCCGTGGTGCTCGGCAGGCCCAGCGTAGACACTGATCTGTTTGAATCAGGCGAGGAGGCCCAGCCGAGCCTCGTCAGACAGCCGCTGTTCGGGAATCTGAATGGAGCCTTTGTGGCGGAGCTGCTTTCGGGGCTCTGGGGGAGGGCCGCGTCCACACCGAGTCCAAGTACAATTTCTCTGGAGGATCCACACCCCCTTCCCCCCCCTTTGAAGAACAGCACCGACCCCATTCAACTTTCCCGGGAATTTTGCACGATCATTTCCATGATTTCCCAGCAAGAGTGTCTGTATTTCACTTTCAAAACAATTGAATTAATAAATAAAATAACAATCCACAAAGGGGTTTTGTTTTTTGGTTTATGTTTTTTGTTTCCCCCACAGGAGAGATGCAGGGGCTCTTTTGGCACCACAGCTCACGTGAGAGCATCTTAGGAAGTGTTTTTTCCCCCAGAGTTCCAGCATCATGCAGCAGCAAAAGGGAAAGAGGAGTGTCCGTACGTGCATTAAGAGGCTCAGCGGAATTAACCCAGTTGCCTAATCACACAACGTCTCGGATTCCTCTCATCTGGAGACCTCCAACGCGTTTATGGCTGAATAAGGAACAGTAACGTATCAACAGAACCCCCCCCCCCCCAAATTTTTTTTGAATATTGAACAGTGGATGGGGGGGAGGAATCTCTTACATTTTAATATATTAGCAGTTTGTACCTAATTACACCTTTGAGTCTGTGACAGTTTTACACCCTACAGGTCGCTCAGTGATACTACTAGACTATTACTAACGTGATGGCAAATATGTGCTCGTAGTACCGTAAGGTTATGAACCTGAGAGCTGAGGCTAGTGGATTGGAAAACTCCTGGGAAAAATCAGGTTGCTGCTGTAAAGTGTCCTGTTGCTGTGTCCCATGTTTCCTTGTGTGCCAGTTCCCCATCACCCCTTGTGTCATTGAAAGGATTAGTGTTGTAACCGTGACTGTGTTTGTACGTCTAAGAAGCGACCCCCGTGAGTTTCTCATGTTCTTGGTTGTGTCCTGCGTCTATCAAACTTTCCCGAGTCTTCCTTCAGCAGTCACCGTTACAATACACAGTATGTGTTGACTTACATCCGTACAACACCATACCCGCTTTGCCCCATGTGCCCTGTCTTCTGTCCTGTATTTGGATGATAGATAGTTGGCAACCCTACCCAGACGGGTGCTACACATGAGGTGAGTTCCGCCCCTTCTCTTAACAGCTGATCCGCGTTTCCCCTGCCTCACCTCAACTGTCCACAGTGGCCTGATGTTGCAACAATTTTCCAAACGGTGGCAGACTGATACAGGTGTCTGCTGAGCAACATGAGCAACCTCTTTTGAAAGAGGTCAAACAGTTAGTGTTGGAATTGCAGGTGAGTCAGTCACAAAAATTCCTAAATTATTTAACGTGTCATGGGGAACAAAAAGGTCATGGTGTCGAAAATCATGACAGCATACCCCAAACAAGGAAAAAGTGCATCAGGAAAGAGGAACAGTGGTCGAAGATTCAAAGATCAAGATCAAATCATGGTCTTTCAAGGATCACCGACAGGGATAGAACGACACTTGACATGATAGCTACTACAAAGAAACTAAAACAATGGACTCAAAAATGACCATATACTGTAACTGAATCTACACCTCCCTGACCTAGTCTCAACAAAACATTGTACGTTCCAAACTGATATTTAGGAAACCGCATGTAACCAAGACCAACATGTGGTGTAATGAGCACAAAACCTGGATTTCTGCGCGGTGTAAGAAAGTAATATTGTCTGATGAGTCATATTTTACTCTTTTTCCTACATCTGGACGGGTTTATGTTTGGAGAAATCCAAAGGAAGCCTTCAACCCACATTGCCTGTTCCCAACTGTTAAACATGGTGGTGGATCTGTTATGGTATAGGCAGCCATCTCGTGGGAGACATTGAGTCCAATTATTACTCTGCATGGTAGAAATACAGCCAAGGAATACAAAGCCATTTTAGGTGACCAGGTGCACCCTATGGTGCAAACATTGTTTGCTCAAGATGTTCCCATATTCCAAGAGGACAACGCCCCCATACACACTGCTAAATGGATTCAAGAGTAGTTTCATGAACACCAGGATGAGGTCAAACACCCTCCATGGCCTCCACAATCACCAGATCTAAACATCATTGAAACTTTATGGGAAGTTCTGGAACGAAGAGCGCGGAGTAGATATCCACCACATTCATCTCTGAATGAACTGGAGGCTTTCCTTCTTGAAGAATGGTCCAATATGGGGCCCCTGGGTGGAGCAATGGCAAAGGCACATGCCCGGAGTGCAGGCTGCCCACTACGGTCAGGGTTTGAGCCCCAGCTGTGCCAGCCCAGCTCCCGTTCAGAGTGGCGATTGGCTGTCTGCCCTGTGAGAGGGAGCAGGGTAACCCGAATTAGCCTGCTGCGTACAAGAGTGGCTCTGTGTGTTACAGTTGACGGCTTGGCAAGTTCCGTCTTGGAGGAGGCAGTTCACCACCTTTGTCACTGCCAGTCCCAGAGCTACAGCAGTGAGCTCACAGTACAAGGTAGGATAGTTGACATGAAAAGGGGGTACAATTAGCTACTAAATTGGAAGAAAATGGGGAAAAATCTGAAACAAAATCTTTAGAAAATGGTCCAATATCCCACTAGAAATAGTTATATTGCGCGAACTGATTGTTCCTACCATGTATTAATGCACATATTGTAAGTTGTTCTGTATAAGAGCGTCTGTTAAATGCCTAAAATGTTAAATGTAAATGTAGTTCAAGGGTTGTATAATGGAATTCTAAAAAGGATTGAAGCTGTTCTGAAGGCAAACACCATTTTCATTTTTGGTAACCTGAACTTTTTTTTTTAACCTCTGGCAGTTTACTGCTTACCTTTCTACCATTTCAGGTTATTCACTGGACTTGAACTGCTTAAATTTCAGTAAAAACTGGAACATGTTCTAAAACATTTGACCGGTAGTGTGTATATATAGGCCTATCTATATATATGTGTGTGTGTGTGTGTGTGTGTGTGTGTGTGTGTGTGTGTGTGTGTGTGTGTATATATATATATATATATGTGTGTGTGTATATATATATATATATATATATGATTTTATCTTAGTACTCAAGTAAAAATCACTTTATGTTAGTACTATACGTGTTGCTATGTTCGGAAGCTGTGGTGGACACAGTGAAGCGTATGAGCTCTCTAAAGTAAATTTAGATCAGTAAATCTGCTCCGTGTCTGTGCAGCCTTTATCCAAAAACAGAAATAACATGGCATTTGTTATAGCGGAAGTATGTCCCGCAACTGCACCAGCGCAGCGTCTTTTTATGTTTCGCCAAAATTTCGAGGTGAGCGTCATAAGATACGTATGGGCTCGTGCGTGTGTGAAAACGTATGACGTGGTAAGAAAAACAACGTTAACAAAAACTCTTAGACACTGTCAGGGCGCAATATTACTTAATAATTTCAAAAATATAACCCTGGTTTCCAGTCTTAAAGGGGAGAGAGAGAGAGATCTCTGTGGGAGGCGATATCTGAAAGCGGATAGCAGATTTGTCGACTTGGGTGGGTCTTATAGACCGAGAGAGGCGGTCTTAACCGCGCTCGCTCACATGGGCCACTTAGTTCAAATAAGGTTAGGGTTCGTCCTCGGCTGAACTTTCAGAGTGGGAAACAAATACGAACAGCGGTGTGTACAACAGTGCAGAGAAAAGAAATGCACGCAGAGGGAGTGAACGGCGACAAATAGCAATCTGCCTGTTTGAGTAGCCTTTGTATTCCCACGTAGCACTGAAGCTGAGAACTGAATAATCTGTTCGCTGTCGAATTTTAGTTTGGCTAGTTGCCGGAAGAAATATTCACAAAAAGCGATATAGAGGAACTTGCACCAACTTCGAGTCATTCGACCCAGCCAACTGCATTAAGTACACGGGGTGGACAAAGGTAAGATCGCTGCTATCCTGTTCTCATAGTTGGAGAAAAATTGTTTAAACTATTTCGATGTATCGCTACAAATCTCGACCTGGCAGGCACACAGAAGACGTTAAACATTGGTTGTTTCAAATGTGAAAAACATGCTGAACGAACTGAATCCGACCTGGGATTGGAAAAAGACCATCATTTGTGTATCTGTGACTCCCAGTTAAATTACACGTAACTCTGGCTGCGAATACGAGGTTATCTAATATTTTGGCAAAGGCAGCCCGATGTAATGTAGGTTACATTATGTTACGTGAGACCCTTTGACACGGTCAAGATATTACGAACGACCATCGATCGCCACTACGAACAAAGTGTCAGTAACATATTATTATCTTACTCTCGGAAAAGAGAAATCTAAATTTTATCGGATGATAGTTTAAACAGGGGTCTGCCCCACATCGCGTAGTTGCGGTGTTGTGATGTACAACGTCCTTATTTCCCCTGTCAGTTCGTGAACACAACAGCGTCCGTAAACAGGACACTTTGTAACCTTAGAGCTACGCTTGGAATGCCAACCCAGAAGGTAGGTCTTAATAGCCAGTTCCAAGAAAGAGGGAGAAAAACACTTCTATCTAGCTAGGCTAGGCTCTCTCTCTCTCTCTCTCTCTCTCTCTCTCTATATATATATATATATATATATATATATATATATATATATATGTGTGTGTGTGTGTAATGTAATATATAACCCATTCAGTCCATAAATACTTTCTCCTGCGGAATACAAGTGTGTGATATTTTGTGTAGCTATAGATCTGCATCTAATATTCACGGTCCGTGGCTTGTCCGAGCCGTTGAATAACGTATCCCTATACGCCGAATCGAGGGCACGAAACATCAGCCTACAAAAGACTGGACCTGTGCGCCCAACCGTTAGGGATTCAGGTCAAGAGCTCCAGTAACAACACAGGGAAGAGTGAACATATGTTTTTATTTTGCAGATTGTCACCCCCTTGATGTTTCTTTAGTTGGAAAGGTGTCAGTTAACTTTGTGAAAACACATTCTCTCCAGTGATCAAGATGACACAGTATGGAAAAGCTCTTTCTTGAATTCAGATAGCGTATCAGCTCTCATGTAGTCAGTAAAAACACTTTGTTTGTAGGGCAGACGTAGTCCAGTCCAAACCAGTCCACCACCATCATCATCTATTAAAGCTGAAAATGTATACAAAAAAATACATAACGTTTTCATAATAAATACAGAAAGAGCAGAAGCTGTTTAATGTGTTCCTGTTTAAATTAACGTGTCCGTATTTTGCCAGAATTACTTGTCTGCATAGCCACGTGAAGAATCTAAAGGCTTTTAATGATGTTATTAGGCTACACAAAATTACTGGGAATGGGAAAATTTTAAGTGGATTACGTAACATCGTGTTGCAACCGCTCTTTATGTAACAAATTATTCCATGTTTTTATTTATTTATCTACCGCTAGGTGGGGCTATTGCTGCAAGAGACATCCGACTGAGCAAGACAGCGGACGTGTCAGTTCAATACACAACATCGGAGCCCGTTGGGATGTTTGAAGATAATTCCCAAGAGATGCGGGAGCAGCGTGGCGGCTTGCTGCAGGCACTGGGGTCCTCAGGGCCAGGGCAGGCGGGCGAGCCCCTGTCCTTCACGGATGAGGCCGTGTCCATCCTGACCTCCAGCAGCCTGCTGGCCCGCTCCCTGCTGGGCCGGCCCTCTGCCCTCAAGCGCAAGGAGGACCAGGACGCCTTGTCTGCCGACGCCGACGACGCCATCGCCGGCGCGCTCCGCCGCAAGCGCGAGTTCATCCCGCAGGACAAGAAGGACGACGGCTACTGGGACAAGCGCAAGAAGAACAACGAGGCGGCCAAGCGCTCGCGGGAGAAGCGGCGGCTGAACGACGTGGCCCTGGAGAGCCGCGTGCTGGCGCTGCTGGAGGAGAACGCCCGTTTGCGGGCCGAGCTCCTCGCCCTCAAGTTCCGCTTCGGCCTGGTCAAGGACCCCGCCATCCTCCCGCTGGCTCCGCTCGCCGCTGCGCCCCTGTCCCCGCCCGCGCCCCACTTCTACCTGCCCCGCCCCGAGGGGGGCTATCCCCACCCCCCGTCGGCCCAGGCGTGCATCTACGGGGTGCAGCAGGTGCCCCGGGACGGGGGCAGCCTTTCGGAGGACTCTGGTTTCTCCACCTCAGGCAGCTCCAGTGTGGGGAGTCCAGTCTTTTTCGACGACCGCCTGAGTGAGCACGGGAAGCTGTCCCCGCACCAGGGGGAGGAGCCAGGGTATGAGCCACATCCCTGCCCCACGGAGGGGGAGAGCCTGGGTGGGGGGGGGCGGGGGCGGGGGCGGGGGCGGGGACCTGTCCAGAGGGGCATCGGGGCGACCGGACTCACACCACCTGCCTCACAAACTGCGCTTCAAGATGCTGGGAAGCGGCGAGATGGGAGGGGACAGCAGGCGGAGCCCCCCACAGCCAATGGGAGCCCGGGACATTCCCCAAGAGCCAATGAAGGGCTCCTTCCTGTTGGGTGGGGCAGCGGAGGGTCCGGGTGCATTGCAGCAGGAAGAAGCTCGCCGGGGCCGCCCTACGCCAGAACAACAATTCTGCCCGCAGCAGCCCGGTGGGTGCGGTCATGTGGCGGACTCTAGTGGCCATGCGGAGAACAGCGCCCTGCGATGCCAGCTCAGCTCCCTCAGCAAGGAGGTGGCTCAGCTCAAGAGGATGTTCTCCCAGCAGCTGCTGTCCAAGCCCAACTGAGGCAGAGACCACACCCTGCCTCCCCAAAAACCAGACTCACTCAAAGAGGTGTCAGGTTTCAGCCACCTCCCTACCCCCCAAACCTCCCCCTTTTGTAAACCCACAACACACAACAAGAGCAGGGGGGCAAGGGCAGCTGGGAATGGCTCCATGCTTCAAGTCCACCGCAAACCGAACTGCAAACTGAGAGGGGGTGGAACAGCCCTGACCCCAGTCCGACCCCAGTGTTGACCCTTTGCAAGTCCTGGTCTCGTTCAACCTTTTTCTTTTGTGTCTTTTGTACCTGAGGGTTTCAGAGCCTCTACACACTGTACAACACTGCCACCTAGTGTTGGGCTGTCCTGCTGTCCTGCAGGATGCAAGCAATTGAACCCAGGCCTCTCTGTGGCCTGTGGTTTCTGGCACACTGAAGAACTCTGCGCTGCCTAAGCGCTACCGTCACCGGGAGAGTGCTGTTCCCTCCCCTCCTTTACCTCCTTGCTGTGCCGTAAGAACATGTCTCCGCACCTTCTCCCTCGGGCTCGCGTTATTCACACTCTTCATTGGGGAAAACGCCTCTTCGCCGGCGCCACGTCGCTCCCCCGTCGAATCCTCCTGATCTCCCAGGTCCTGCAGTGTGTTTGGAAAGAGAGAGAGAGAGGAGGCACAATATTCTGGTCACATGATGAAGACACTCCCTGCCGCTGAAGAGAGAGAGATTCCAATTGTGCACCCCCCCAGCAAATACCGGCATGAGCCATTGTGCACAAGAATGAAACGGCCTGGGGTGTGATTGTGTGGACAGACCCTCTGTCCCTCATTGCCCTAAGACAGACAGACAGAGAGAATGAATAAGGGAGAGGGGAAGAAAGGGGCAAAGAGAGAGTGATAGAAGAGAGAGCTTAATGACACAGTTTGGAAAAAACATTGCAAAAGGCCTAATTGAAGTGAACTGAACTAGACTGGACCTTTGTGTTCCACTGGACAAAATCTCATAGCATTTGCACTGAAAAATCTACTGGACAGTTAAACAGAAAAACGACAAATGTTTTGACACCCTGGCCTCTACTGGGAAGAAAAAAAGTTGTATTCATTTGATTCGTATATGAATATAAAGAGTAACATTGAGTAACCTCAAATTTCTGTCACGCTCTCATAACATGAATAAATCCACTGAAATGCCAGGCTTACAGGAAACACAGGCCAGGCCAGGAAAACACAGAGGAGAGGAACATCTCTTACAAGACCGGAAAAGCAGTTGAAATGATCTTCTAATCACCTGACCGCGAGGCCAAGTCACACAGCTGTGGTCACTGGAAAATGGGAAAAGGACAGGCCATCTCCACACAGTATCCGTTAAGATGTCGTTCACCGTGTGTAGTGCTCAATGATGTAAATGTCTTGTGTATATATACCGTGTGTGTATGTGAGTATTTTTTTTTGGACATGTAAATACATGTAATATTTTTTTGTCAGTATTTTTCTTTTCTTTCCTGGGATTCTATTAAAGCAATAAACGAACGTTGAGAGTGAAAAGGACATCGGGTTTTTTTTTCCTGCAGAGTCGCCTCGCAAAGCCAGGCATTCCTTTCGCACCGAATCAACGGTGACAATCCAGGAGAAACTTTACAAAGAACCGTGCATGTATTTATTACTTCTGCCAAAAAAAAAAAAAAAACTGATATGCAAAAGGTGTGGCTTAGCGGTAAACAAACTGTTGAAATCCTTCTTTTTTTGGGCTTGGAGTCAAAAGGGAGGGACCCTTCATTAAGGTGTGGCTGTTTAGACGCCCGTCTCCCCGAAATCTTTTAGCACTCCAATGCATGGTTCTGTCCGGCATTGTCGGGAGGGGGGGGGTTCCCTGCACATGTCCTTAAAGACGGTGATCTTTAGGCGTTTGGGGGGGGGCAGGGGGCAGGCTTTGGGCACAGGCGAGAGACTGCATTGCAGTCGAGCTGGTTCGGCCGCATTCTGTCACATCTACCAACAGAAAAAACTGGTTGTCAAAATGGCCTTCGGTGAAAGGTGAAAACAAAGGTGTGCGGTGGAACTTGCCCGTGGGCGCTGGTCTGAAGTCAGTTTTGCATTTTTTTCTTCTTCTTCCTAATGATTAAGGGTTAGGATTTGGGTACAGTCAGCTGTGTCTTGTGTCAGTGCTTAGGGGCAACTTCTTCCTTGAGCGAAAAACAACGGTCTGGCTCAAAGGACACAGGCCAAGCCGGGGGGAGCTAACTGAGGACACTAAACGCGTCCGCAGACGATCGCCGCAGGAGAACAACTGATGCTCGGCACCAGAAGCCAAGCACGGCAGAGGAGAGATCTCAAACAGGCCACAGTAATGAACAGTGTTCCCACTGACCGGGCACCTGTAGCCGTTCCAGGCAGCGCAGCCATTATGACACTTGGTTCCGTGGTTCACCTTACTTTCTCATCTCCTACGCACCACTAAAAGACCTTGTCAGCTTGTCGCACCTCGGTGACGTGTGATGTCGGAAGAGAAAAAGCTGAGGTTGGATGTATTGTATCGCTGCTGTTGTGCAAAAAAAACCTTGAATCTCACCCCCCCCAAAGAGGAATCATGGGAGCAGGGATTAGGGAAGGGGGCTATAGAGCAGAGCAGGCCACCCCTACCCTTCTAGTGGATTGGTTACAAATGCTATGTGTGCAGGACACAAGCTATTTTAAGCCATATAGAGAGAGAGAGAGAGAGAGGGGGGAGAGAATTATTGATTTTCCCCTGTCGACATTTAAGGCTGCACTCGTCCCGCATTGTTCACGATCATCAATCTTTGTCTTTATGTGGTGCAGAGGGAGAAAGGGGGAGAGTGAAAGAAGGGGAGAAAGAGGGAGAGGGGGAGGAAGATGGATGGAGGGAGGAGGGAGGAGAGCGAGGAAGGGAGAAAGGGAAAGAAGGGGAGAAAGGAAGAGGGGGACAAAGATAGAGGGAGAAAGAGAGAGAGGAAGGGAGAGCGGAAGGGCAGAGTCAGAGTGAGGTGGACAAAAACCGAGAGGTGAAGACGGAGAGAAGAAAAGGGGAAGGCCGAGCGGCAGACTGAGGGAGAGAAAATGAAATGAGGCACAAAGGGAATGATGGGAGATGGAGAGGAAGAAAGAGAGACAAGGAGCACAACCAGAATTTTTGGAACAATCGCATTCATAAGCGCACAGAATTCTCTGTTCCTTTTCATACATTGCACCGTTTACTTTTGATAACTTGGCTGAACATTGAGCGCAAGTCTTCCCTTTTATCCAACACATTGGCATTGAATCAGGACATGATATAAATCAGTCCCTGTAGCAAGGGTGGAAAATTAAACCTAACACTGATCTACTCGATTATCACGAAATACAAACAAGGTATTTTGTTAATATTTCAGTGGCCACATGATAAAAAAAAAATGCTTTACAGCTTAATGGGAGCAATTTAATCTGACCCCCTATAGAAATACAATTCCATTTGGAACTCAATTTGGTTAAACACGTTGCTACATCTAATAGACACTAGGGGGCATCCAAGTTGAACAATTATTAATCAGTATCAATGTTCAGATTTGCTCAAAACATATTTGCTCGGGCGGGTTTCTATTTTTTCGTATTGTGTACAATGGGTTCACAATCCGGTGTTCGTCGATGTTAACCGTTTTAATATCATACCTGTATGGCTAACGTTCTGCCTTCTCTCGTTGATAAATTGGTTTAAACGCATATCATCATCAGCAAAGCGGTTGGGGGCTTTTTACCCGAGACAAGGCAAGGAGCTTGAAACCTCAACGACTCCGTGTCTCCGTGAGTCGCGTAACGACTCACTCCGCGGTCGTGCGCTCTGTAAAGGCCCGGCGTCACAGAAGAGGGAAGACGGCCTTCGCTATGGGATGCATACGGCCTCTCACTCAGACACCGATCCACAGTACAAGCCTAAGATATTGGGGGAGGGGGCAATGGGGGACTCCGAAGCTGTTCCTCCCAACCCCCCACCCTCTTCTGTCCCCCTCTTTTTTTGACAGAAAGCAAGCCTGTTGCCAGGCAGGCAGTGCGACAGTTGCCATGGGAACCCTTGCAGACGAAGCTTAGAGGGAAGAGGCAGGGAGGGTTCGCGGGTATGCGACTAAGGGGGGTTCAAGTTCAAGGCCAACGTCTGCGCTCTGTTTTTGTCTCACTGAGCCAGGGAACAAAGGAGAAGGAGAGGGAAAGAGAGAACGGAAGATGAAAACTAGGGGTGAGGATCAGCCCTCACATTGCAATTTCGTTCGGGGGGGGCTCTTTCTGCACACACAGAGAGAGGGAGAGAGTAGGGCAGCTAGGTGCAGTCAGACAGTCCCTTTGTCTGACCCCACCGGCGAACTCAGAATGTTCCGGAACATTTGCCATGTGTGGCTTTTAGTCCCTTCTACGGCAGCAAGGTAACATTTGAGAATCTAAAAACATAATCAGGAAAAATAAAAGCCAGCCTCCATCTGCACTGCCTTAGTCAACAGATGAAGTCATCACTGATGAATCATGGCGACCAGCAGGGCTTGGCAGGGATACGCTGGCTGCACACACCTGCAGGGTTTTCAGAAACTGCAGTAATTTAAAACACACACACACACACACACATCCACTGGTCAGGCTCACAAGACTTGAAGGAGATTAGTGTGCACTAGAGGGGGCCTGTGCAAGTGTGGTTGTGTGACTGGTAAAATGCACGGCCATAACAAACTCCACCCCACACTCATACACAGCCACACAGACCGACATTCACATGCTCACACCAACACACTCTCTCACACACTCGCATGCACAAACACACACTCATGTGCACAAATACACACACAGCCACGCATGCATCAACACGGGCAGGGACATACACATACGTGCACACATGCAAACACAGATAGAGACACATATATGCACACACCCTCACAAACACACACACGCATACATACACACCCTCACAAACACAGGCAGCCTCACACTCACAGGTTTGTCAGCTATTGGCTCTATCTACCCTGTTCATACCATCATGCAGGGACAAGGGACTGTTAGATAATAATGGAGGGATGGCAAACATGATTTCCAGGCATTCTTTTTTTTTTCTCTCACGCAGGAGGAAATGTTTTCAAAATTTGTTTATGATTTGATTCATTTATTTATTTTTGCCGCTCACTCTCTTTCGTGATGTAAGCCGCCGTTTGAATAAATTAGCAAGTCCCCCTCCTGGAAACGTATGATGTACCAACCATATTGCAATGTTATCTAAATCCAGAACATCTAGGGAATAAAGCGTGCGACACATTAAATTCATAGGACGCGTATTGCAAACTGAGGGGCCGACTAGTTCTATTGGTAGCACTGGCACTTTCCTGGGTACGGGGTTTGGAGTCTGTTTCTGTGTGGCTCTTGCGTGCTCTCCTTGTGTCTGTGATGGAATCCCACCAATTTCTTCCATAATTAATAACTGCATCCATTATCAAAAACCGCATTATCCTCGTGAGCAATGGCGAGTAAACCTTGTTCCCCACCATTGCTCCTCAATGCGCCACAAGTAGCCGACTCGTGCACCCTGACGGGAGCTTTGTGAAAAATGTCAAATACAGTTGTAAAATGTTCAGCTTCAAACAAAATATAATAATATAGCAATTCAACTTTTCCATTATTTTACTCTGTTTTCTGAAAGAGTTATTCATGTCTGCACTAAAATATGCCATTTTTTCATTTTTGATGCACTAAAATATGAGCTTTATAACACTAAAAAGCTTTAGAGCTATTTAGCACATTCAATGGAAATGATAGGACTAACATTTCAACATCTCAGTCAGTCAAGCATATATTCTAACATATATCCCCACATATTCTGACATGTACACATATGAATGTGGCAGGTATGAACTACAGTTACACTTTATAATGCACGCAGTGTATTTGGACACATTTCAAACATTTGATTTTGGAATTTATATTTCCATTGTCATTGGTATGGCTATGAAGGTTGTTGTTGTTTTTTGGTAGGGGCTATAAGCTATAAATTAAGAGTTAGGCCTACGCGTAAAACACCGGGGGCGTTCTCTAATCTGAATGAGTTGTGTCTTTTGAAGACGTCACACTCACTTATCTTGTATAAGGGAGATTTGGAGAGGGATACTTGATGGGAACCAGAGACAGGAACACAGCAAAGTAGAGGAACAGGTCAACTGGATGGCTAACTAAACAGGGTGAACAAGTGAACAAGTCCATTAGTCACACACCCCGTTACCAGGGATTACCAGGTAACAGATTTTAAAAAATACATTAGTAAAAGTATTCAGCATTGATACTGAATATCATACTGTCAACATGTGTATTAAGTTGGGTTAATGTCTTATTGCAGTGCCAATGGGGCTTGTTCACGTAAATTGAGGTAATAATGTATGCTTGGTGCTTTGGTTAACCTTTTTTGTGTGTCACGATATTTTACCCTCCGAATATTGGCAATGCACTTTGGATCACACGACTTAAATAAATGTGTAGACAACTTGACATTGGGCCTCGTGGCGTTAAGTAGAAATAACTAGCCTATATAAACTGAGTGAAAAAAAGATGATGTCATTTGTATTAATAACAAAGAACTTTTTTTTACATTTACAAATGTTAACCGTCTTCATACGTAGTCTTGTGAAAAATCAGGCGCACGCAACGAGCAAAGTCATACATGTTTTCCCTCCACACAAAAGCTGCCATCAAAAATTGTTTATTTTAATATTGCCTGCTGGGGGGCTTGTTTCTAAAAATGTCTCGTCGGTTTTATATTTTGTCAGCCTCCAAATCTTTCTCGCTTGCGCTCTCTCTCTCTCATTCTCTGTTTAGTAACCTCATTGAGAGTATCTTCGCCCTACATCTGAGCTAGTCTGGCGATGTGCCGAAGTCCCTCCCTAACCTTCTCTCTCTCCCCACAACTCGATTCAACTGGATACGAAAGGAGGAAAGAAAGGCGGAGGGCGAAGGGGGTGATGGAGCGCGCGAGAGGGAGCGAGAGAAACAAAACGTGACTAGGCAGCCAAAAGCGTCCTGTTATGCAACTACTGACCTACTAACATACATTTTGAGACACGGGGAGAGAGAGGGGGAAAACTGGAGCAAGTCACCAACATAACACTAGGATTCAGAGTAAAACAGGAGACGAGGAATCCGTAGAACCATTGAGACCCTGACCGCTGAGCGAGTGCAACACGACCGCGCGGGTACGCTTCAATACAAACGTCTCGTGGAGACAAATAGACGACAGGAAGGAAGGAACAGAAGGAACAGAAGCGTGGCGCTGGAACATTGTGGATTTTTAACGTCACAACACTAAGGGTAAGTGCCGATAACCTGCAGCGCTACAAACGTAAAATCAAAATCAATTTAGGCGTGTTTTAAAGGGAATCTGTATGGCGTTTAAAATATTTGTAAAATATTAATCATTGGAGGAATTAGAGTGTAGTTCTGTATTCGCACAGCAGTCAGTAGTTCTAGTATCTGTATAAGTATACGGCATGTATGTTTACATTTATAGTTGCATTTTAAAAAAAGAATTCAGTTGTATATTTTGTACATTTGTACACGGTTAATCCATATTCTATTGTCTTAAATATAGCTTATGAATTGAGTGCCTGATTGCCGATGTGGTACTGGCCGGGTTGTGCTGAATGTTGGCATTTCAACACTTTCACGGCACACATATTCTCAATGTCAAGTCGTTGCGTTTTTTTTCTTCCAGTGCTGGATTTTATAGGGGGAGGGTAAATTAAGAGAGACCAAGCCTAGAACGAGGAGGGTGAAATTCCTTCAGAAATCATAACTGCGTGGGGTATATTCGGTGGATCGGGGGTGGACGGAAAGACCCATATTTGGAATATTTCCATGTGGAGTGATCACTAATAACGCTTAGTTTAAAAAATAAAAACATATTAATTTGAATGGACACAATTATCAGTGTTTTTAAAATGCGTTCCATTGTGCTGGCTAAGAGAGGATTTTATGTTGTCCATAGATCATTTATATTTTATTCATTAGCTATGGGCTGCATATCGGAGGAAAGTACACAATTATGTTTTATACTTTTAAGCAGGATGCATCTTTTATTTAGAGATAAAATCAAATAGAGCACGTGTACTATTATCATAGCTGTAAAAGCATAATTCGACCACAGTCATTCGTACCATGCTTTGTGGCAAATACGCATTTAGTTTTGTTCACGCTGACGCGTTTTTTTAAATCGGGTTACGAGTCCACGCGGGCGACTGGAAAAATCCCATGCTAGGACTGGGACACACTTTTCGCTGTCACGTGCAGCAATTCTCCGCAGAGGTTAACGCGGGTGGTTGTGTAGCCAACTCAACCCCCGTTAACCCTTCCCAGGGCATAATAATGGTGTATAATAAAACCACGGATAGCTATTCATTGTGTTTGCTGCCGTGTTGATAAACACGGATAGTGCGGTCACGAGAGGGAAACATTTTCGGCTTTGGATAGCGACGTGCTTGTGTGCTTAAAAAAGGGGGAATGATGAATACCCTGACACGTCGTCAGAATGATACACGCTGTAACCTTTCTGGGAACAACTCCGTGTCGAATTGAGACTGCCGAGCCGACATATTTTAAAGTAGGCTATAAATGCTATTCATCAACCGTGCATTCTGTGGATGCAATTTACGTATTTTAATTTCCTAAAGTGACGTAATCTCATTTCATATGGCAAATGATTCCTACCGCCCTCCTCCCCAAAAATAAATAAAATAAAAATAAAATAAGCTCCATCACATTCGTGGTTGTGTTACTGTACTGTGGAAGAAAAAACAAAATGTCATACTGCAGCAGTGAATTACATTTTGAACGAAGAATGAATGGAAAATGGAGAAAGCAAAAAAAACAACCCCAAAACTATTGATGTATAGGCTGCGTGTCGTAATTCTTGGAATCGTGCCCACGGTTAACGGTAGTCTGTTAACTCCTCGCTGAATGCGCCTTTGTTACAGAAGAGCGAACAGCGCTTTCTGTAATTGTATAGCAAAACAAATCTTTCTCGGGGGGTGTCACGTCCAGACGTGATTTTTGAAACGTAGCGCAAGATTACGCATTAAATGATATGATGTAACATTGAGAGGTAGACGGATTATGCTGGGAGCAGAATTGTGGAGATCGCACGACCCACATTTTGTAAAGTGCCCTATCGATTTAAAATACACTCGACCTTAAACCTATGTTGATCAATGGCGAATCCGCAGGAGACCAACAACATATGTTCATTCGAGACTTGCAAGTCTGCACCAGTCCCAGTCAGCTCATGTAGTCTACCTTGCCATATAGCGGTATATGCTATAGAAATGTAGCCTAATGTAACCTTCAAAATTAAAACAGGTCAGCGTAACGCCCTGTTAAAAGAGACCGGTGGCTTAGTGTCGGTGTATGTAATGTAAGGGGTATACTGTCAACAGAATTTGAACATTAAATATTCAAACTCCGCTTGCAAAGGGTCCACGGTGACCCACATAAGGCATTGTTTTACTACAGAACGTTGTCCTCGAGCACCGGGGCGCCACGAGCCCGCAATGACGCATGCTCGTTGTCCGCCTCCGCTGAAGATAGTATGGCTACATTGTGGCTTTGATGAGGCAAGTTTTTAGCTTTAAAACTGGGGGGAGAATGCACAACTAGGAAAACACGGACCGAATCTATGCCTCAGAATTTAGACGGGGAGACATGCTTTGCAACTTAAACTATTTTTATTTGGAACCTGGCATTTTCTCGGCATTAAAACCCGATGAAATGATGACATGTAAAATGATGTAGCACTACAATTCATATTCCGTTCATGTTTATTACGCCGAGTGCTTCGTGCGTTTCGTTTGCGTTACCTCACCATTTAAGTTTAAGGTTCGGGGCTCGTAAGGCATTTTGTAGGTTGCATAATAACTAAATTAAATAACGAGTGCGAGTAGAGCGGATGATGCAACACACAGAAACCCAATGTCTGTTGGGCGCCTAGTGGCGAGGAGCTGCCAGTTCGCTGGCGCTTACCCCAGTTCGCATTGCCAGCTTCGTAATGTAGGTCAGATTGCTCATAGTGGGAGCGGTGGGGGAGGGCGTGCAGAGCGGTTGATAGAGAGATGATCTGACCCCGCCAAAATTAAAATTACACAAGATACAGTGGAACAAACAGGTCTTCCCGGACACATTTCATCGGCCGCTGGTCACATTCGTTTTTTGTTTGTTTTGCAATTTGTGATTCTCCCTTCAAGTCCCATAAGATCTACTTACTTAAATCAAAAACATATCGGAACGATCTAATTGTGTGGCTGGTTGGTGGTCCTTTGTTCATATCCGTTCCATATCTGTTCCCATTTAGTCTACGTCAGAATACGTTTATGTTTTAAAAATAGCCATTTCTTTGGCCCAAAATTCCCATCTACAACATACCGCGTCATTGTAGTCCATATAAATTGATAACAAGTTAAATGTGCTCTTGTTTATTTATATGTTGTAATAATTATTGTCACTGAAAGGCAGGCTTGCTGTTTAATTTACATGCAGTTGATATGTAATTGAAGCAATCGATTAAAAACATCTGTACAATTAGCTGGCTTTATAATAACATATAAAAAGGAAACAAAACAGGTGGTGGTGTATTCCGATTCTGGTGAAGCAAGGAGGAGGAGAGAATGACGGTAGGCAGGACGTGGGCATGTGTTACTGGAGAGACATGTTGGATTGGGTTGTGTTTTTTTTCCTTTAAAGATATAACTCTCCTTATGGAAGAAAAACAGGGGTGGGGGTGGAGTATGGCCAAACTGTAAGAGATTCTTCCTCTCCTTCGGGAAGATAAACTGCAGCGCGTTTCTGCGAGGGGGGCCAGACAACATGCTTTTACGGGCCCGAGCCCCCTAGGATGGCTCCAGGGTTTGGAGGTTTGTTTTTTGCCTCGTGGAAAAACATTTTTTGGACCCGCTCCTTCGATTCTGACTTCACGCAGGCACTTGTGGAAATCTAGAACAAGATTAAAACGTAATAAATAAATAAAAATAGCCCCTCCCAGTACAAAGTAAAGGGTAACGCTGTATCGGCTATGGCTCTGACTTTGTGAGAGTCCCAAAACTTGAAATACAGTTAGGGTTGTTAGACACTTGTGATTTTTCACCGCAAAAATATTTCTCAAAAACCCTGACCTTGACTTGATTAGATGTACATATTTGCAAGCCTCATCACAACTTCTAAAATCCCCCATCCATCTTTGGGTCCCGTATAGTTTCCCTCTGAAACATGCCACATGGATTCTCTCCTCAATTCAGTGGGAGATCCCCATTCTGGTGAGAAAGAAAAAATCAGGTAAACACCAATGTACAGTGATACTATTTAGTTAAAAACGAGTAAAATATGCAGCAATATATATATATTTTATATGATACTTTCCACTAACAAGAAAATCTGGCTAATCAACAGAGGGACACCATTGAAGAGGTGAAAAAACGTGATGAGTGTGTGGGTTGAGCTGTGTCGAGAATATACGTGTTTAGAGCTGTGACTGCCGTCGGTGCGCAACCCATCTGCTTCGTGGAGTGTCTGAATGATTAATTAAACAAAAACTGGCAAAATATCGCCAGGGAAACACAGCCAAATGAGAAACGGCAAGACAACCTCGATTCTCTCCCTAGGCTACATAAAACTCGGATTTCTCTGGGATTTTTCTCACAGTGCAATGAGGCCCTGCAGGGAGCCTTCCTTCGTGGAATAGCGAAGCGGAGCAGTGACATTAATGCAAACGAAATGCTAGCATCTGACATATAAAAACAAAGCCCCTAAATCTAAGCGCACGCAAATTAAGGCCAACTACGACAATCGATTTCCCCCGACGGCGTGATTGTCCAGGCTACTCGGTGCCGATGGTTCATTGTTGTGGCCGACGCGCTCTCATATTTAACTGCGGCGCATCGCCGAAACTGAAACGCGGTGCGTGGGGGTTGATGCGCAGGGGCTAAAAATAAAAAGTCACGCCTCCCGCTCAGCTCAGACAGATGCGTTTGTGACGCACTTAGCGATGTCCGTCGTTCTCATTTCACCGTCGTTTCCTGAAGTTGCCGCTGGCTATTTATGGCCAAGTGTGTCATAGTGGGCGGGGGTGAGGGATTATGTTAGATATGATTTATTGCGCTGCATAATCTGTTTTCTGAGGGGTAAAAAGGGGGGGGTGGCCCTATACCGCAGTGCTGGCTTAATTTAAAAATTAAAAAAACATCTCCCTCGATGACCGAGATCCTTCGACTGCACTCGTCCCCTCTCCGTCCCTCCCTCCCTCCCTCCATCCCTCTATTTTTAGATCTTGCTCTGATTCAATTTCCCCCTCTCTCCCTGCTGACCTATTTTTCATGGTGTGGTGTTGAGGTGGTGTTTATGGTGTCCTCCCGGTTTGTAGGTCAGTGGGACACGCCAAGAGAAAGTTTCTCCCTCTCTCACTCGCTCTATTGTGCTTCCTTTTCTCAGTTCCGTGTGGAATTGTTTCCCAACATCGACCTCCCCCCCTACCCCCCTTTTCGGAGTGCGCAATGACCCGTCTGCCTGTCTGGTCTAAACATGTTGATGGCTTTTTTAAATCATTACATTCCCAAACCCCAACCTTCCCACTTCCATCTCCCTCTACATGGTTCCAACCCTGCAATGTCTCTTAAACGCAGAAGGAAAAACGGGACAATTTTTTAATCACGTCATGTAGCAGTCTGTGGTTACGTAACTTGGACTAAAGGGACGAGGAGCTCACCCTGTGAAAGAAGCCTTAGGGGAGAAGCCTACACAATCGGAGAGTGTAGACATTGCATGATAAACAACAAGGGAAAATAAAAGAGGTGAAAAAGAAGTGTAGAAGTCACGGCCCCCTGTAACAATAAAGGCACTCGCCCAGAGTGCAAGTGCACGAGCTCGCTGCAGGTACAGAAAGCTTCCCTGTGGTTCGAGTCGGAATCACAGGCGACGGCTAGGTGAGTTCTGTCACGAAGGAGGCAGTTTTCGACGCCATCGTCACTGCCGGTGCCCAGAGTTGTGGCTGGTTCCATAGTTGTAGGCGGCGGATTTGTGGGGGGAGGGGAAGGGCCATAAAAAAAAAAAAAAAATAAGGCAAGCATTCTAACAGAAGTTGTTTGAGAGGAGGAGATGGGGGGGAGGATCAGGCAGCCTAACCGTAAACCCGTCCTAAGAGAAAACGATGCACACTGCTGATGAATGTCAAGGTTCTGTTTCCCTGGAAAAAGATTAGATTACAAGCCACCCCCCCCCCAAAAAAATGGGGGTTTTATATTTTATTATGTTCAGCGCTCAGACACTGGCCACATGTTGCGTACTGGAAGTGCTTGTCCATATTCCTCATAGATTTTGAGATAAACAGAAAGTTCTGGGTATCGCTTGAGAAATTTTGTTCCAGGAACACAAGCCCCCCCCAACTGTGGCCTGACTGCAAAGGATTTAGCAAACGTTTTCGATAGATAGATGTGCCTTGTCCATGAGTACTGTTGACTAAACCATTTAATGGCTATTGAATTAATTGACTCCTGTCAGGGGGAAAATGGCATGGGTATTGTGCTGTCTTTCATAAGGAATCATTTCATTTTTCACAACAGTGAACAAACATTGCCGTGGCACTTTGAAGAATTTCCTTAGTGCATCGGAATGACTTAAGTATCACATATGGGATATTTTATTGAGGACAGCTAAAGGAGAATTTAAAATAACATATGGTAGTAAGGAAGTATGGGAACTAATCAGCTTTGGCAGCTGTTTGTTTGGGGCAATTTTGAAATTCCAGTCACTGACCCAAATTCCAAAAGAGCTTCAGCAAAGAGCTCCCCCCACCCCACCCCGGTTAAGATTTCACAATGTGGTACTGCTTTCGAAATACTCTTGTGCTTTCATATGAGAATTACAAATGAGGTGCGTGTGCCCCAGCATATGCATGAGCACACACACACACGCAAACACATTTTCCAGGCATGCTGTCAAGCTGCATAAGTAGTGCTCTCACCCGGACGTGGACTGAAGTTATCTGTGCATATTTCGGATGACAGCTGTGTTGGTCGACCACTCTCCCAAAATTGGCAAGAAAAAAAAAAGACCAGATGAAGGTGAAACCTGTGTTCACCAAGCTTTCTCAGCGCAATGACAAAAACGCAAAAACAAAACCCCTACTGCAAAGTAGGAGAATATTTTCACAGCTAGTGGCAAGCTCAAGACTCGTCTCACGGTTCTTACATCACACGAGCAGACGTCGACACCCAAGTCGGAGTTCAAAGGTCGCAGACAGAGCAGATCGATCACAGGGGCAAGAGGTCAGGCATTGGCTGCCAGGGGTTACAGACTATTCGGTGGTTGTTAGGGGCGACGGTCAAAGCCAGACAATGCAAATGCAGAAAGAAAGGGGGAGGAAAATAATAACTTCACTCAGTCATGTAACTGCTAAAAATATATTTGTTTCTGTACATCTAAAAATAACTTGAAATGGTGAATGAAATTGTTTTGTGTGTGTGTGTGTGTGTGTGTGAAAATAGCGTCTCACAACAAAGGCTGAGACCGAAGTGTTTGAGGACCGAATCGGAACGATTAACTGATCTTTTTTCTTTCTTCTTCTTTTGTTTCCTCACCCTTTTGTCTCACTACCAGCTGGTGAGTCGTAACCCCATCAGGGACCAGCGAGCTAAGGAGCGACCGACTGACCTACATCCTGCACAGCGCCTGGAGCTTCAGGACCCGTCTCGGGCAGCCAGGTCTTAAAAAAATCTGAAAGAAGAACAAACACTCACAAAAAAAAGAAAAGAAAAACGAGGCCGTAGGTCCCCTCCTCCCGGCAGAGTGCCCCATATTCTCTGGACTGCAGGAAGTCACACCGTTTTAGTTTCTCGCCGCGACAAGAGGCCAAAGCGGACCACCGTCACGGAAAGGAGAAACGGGACTCGACAGAGCTGACTTTGTCTTTTCGCTCACAAGGGACGAATCAATGAGTTTCCCTTCCAGCGGAGCACCAATACCTCGAGAATATTTCGCAGACCCCGCCACTTAGCGGAAATTCCAAACAGAAATAAAAGCAAAGACGACGAAAAAAAAATCACATTTCCAGGGATCCCCTTTTCAATGATTGCTGAGGACCAACATTCCAAACTGGCCCCCTCCACACAACAATGGAAAGCTTGAACGCGCAAGACCCTACACCCAGCTCCTGTTCCACTGCAAGCAACAACAGCCTCGACGGCTTTGAGACCTTCACCAACCTCAGTGAGACGCCGTCCCAAGACAACAGCGCCGCCGCCGCCCCCGGCCCCGGCCGCCTGCTCAAACCCAAGCCCGGCAACAGCATGAGCTGCCGCCGCAAGCGCGAGTTCATTTCCGACGAGAAGAAGGACGCCTCCTACTGGGAGAAGCGGCGCAAGAACAACGAGGCCGCCAAGCGCTCCCGCGAGAAGCGCCGGCTCAACGACATGGTGCTGGAGAACCGCGTCATGGCGCTCAACGACGAGAACGTGCGGCTGAAGACCGAGCTGCTGCAGCTCAAGCTCCGCTTCGGCCTGATCAGCACCGCCGCCTACATGGAGAAGAGCCAGCAGATAGGGACCGGTGGGGGCGGGGCCAACGGAGGCTCCTCCTCTTCCAGCCACTACTTCTCCAGCGGCTACTCCAGCGGCTCCCAGGTGCTGATGAACTCCGACTCGTCCGAGGCCGAGCAGTCCAGCCGCGGGGATGGCCACGCCCCGTTGGCCAAGTACTCCCCGCGCGGCTCCCTCTCCGACATGTCGGACGGCTCCTCGCGCGACAGCCCCGAGCCCATGAGCTACGAGATCAAGCGCGAGAGCGCCGAGGGCGTGGACATCGACGGCCTGGAGATGGACATGGACATGGAGGCGGAGATGGCGCACGGCAGCAGCGCCGCTCGGATGATGTTCGGAATGCACCACGGCAGCCTTGGCCCCGCCCCCCACCACCACCACCACGAGATGGAGTACCTCCAGCAGCACCACCGTCAACATGACAATGATGACTGCGCCAGCCCCGCCCCTCTGCCTGCCCCTCCCCAGCGGAGCGTGATCCTGTACCGCTCCAGCAGCAGCTCGTACCCCGCCGAGAGCCAGCGGCCACAGGATGCCGAGCAACGGCTGGCGCAAAACTGCGCCGCCTCAGCGGGCCACGTGGCTGGGGACAGGTCGGCGGTCAAGCCGGAGAGCTCCGAGACCTTGGCGGAGGTGACCAAACAGCTGGAGAGGAAGACCTTGGACTCCCCGCCCTACCACCACGCTGATTGCGGCGACGCCCGGGACGAGCAAGGCTACGTGGTTCACCACTCACAGCGGGATGGCGACCCCAAGGGTCACCTAGACCTGGATGGGACCAGCGCCACCGGCCTGGCACCAGACCTCCTGCACCACAGCTACGAGGAAGGGGACAGGGCCGGCCCCTACCACCACGCCCACCACCCTTACCCCAGCCCCCAGGATGAGGACGAGCCGCCGGTCCTTACCTACGAGGGGGGCCCCCGGATGGCGGAGGAAGGTTACTACCAGGAGCACTCCACCTCGGGCAAGGACACATCCTCCAGCGACGGCGACCCCCGTAGCTCCGACAAGGACGCCTCCACTGATGACGAGTCCCCCTCTTCCTCCTGCTCTGAGACGGGCGGCAGCTACCGCCAGTCCCCACCGCCTCTCGCCACATCGGGCGGTGGAGCGGCCGCCCCCCAGGGCCCGAGCATGGAGACGCCGACTGAGGTCAAGGGCACGGCCCTGCCCCACAAACTGAGGCTCAAACACCGGGGCACAACATACCAGTACGACGGCGCCCAGACGTCATCCACCCCCCCGGCCTTGCCCCAGCACCCCTACCTGGCCCTCACCCACCAGCAGGTTAATGCCGGCGGCTACAAGGACCGGGACGAGGGCTGGACGCCCGTGGGGTTCTGCAAGCTGGGAGACGAGGGCAGGAAAAAGGAGGCAGGGGCCCGGAACAGTCGGAACAAGAGGAGAGACTGAGAAAGAGTGAGAGATATGCCTGAGACTTTGATGAACTCACCAATAGGCCCCTTATCTCTTGTGTCTCTCTAGATATCTCCAGATATCCTACCATCCTAATGTAAATCCTCCACCTTTATACCTCTACCTCCGCCCCCCCCAAACCCTGTATCCCCCTGGACTCATTGGTGGAGCACTGTCTTACAAGTTGTACAGACTTTTTTTTTTAATGCAAGAGTTACAGAAGCACTTACAGATCGGGGTTGAGGTGTGTGAATGAGAGGGGAATGGAACTCTCTCTTCTTCCATTTAGTTTTTCTTCCTTCACTAAAGATGTCAAACACTATAGACTATATTGCGGCAGGTTACATTACCTAAAAAAAAAAGAGGCTGTTACTAAACCCAGCACTTCGGTTTCCTGTGAGGAGTAAACTTTTTTTCTTCTTTTTAAAGAGACCCAGATACAGCGTTTCACACTGACTCAGAGAGTGAATGCAGAGCATTCTGGGAACTTTTTACTTGACCAAAGAAGCAACACTCTGATCAAGAGTTCCATTCCTCTTTCCCAGTCCTCCCCTGCTCTCCCGTTCCATCAATCTTTTTTCCTTCCTTCATTGCCTTTCAACATTTTTATTTTTCAAGCACTTGGTTTGTATATTACTGTGATATATGAATATACATATTATATATAAATATATATTTTATGACAAAACATAAAAAGTTACACACAAAAAAACAAGAACAGGACAAAAAAATTGAGAAGAGTGGAATGGTTTCGGGCCTGTCAATGTCAAAAAATTACTGTACAGTCCAATCTCGTTTGTTAACGCCACTTAAATTAAAAGCTTTATTTTTTTTATTTTTGAATGTATTTCTGTGTGTGTGTTCTTATGTTTTTTTACACCAATATGAACCACAGCTTTCAAAGTTTTTAGCTTGGCTTTTCAGAGTTCCCCAGCCCCTTGAGTGGCAGAGACTTCCACTATGTTTGTGCTCAGATGTCACCTGACTCACACCACTGGTACTCCCAGAACAGTCCTTTGTTGTGAGAATGATTACATTCTTTCAAAAAAATACAGTAAAAAGCATCGGCCGTTGGCATAGTTCCACAACGAGTAGAATGTTTCCTTGCCGCGTTAATAGGCATTTCGAGGCACTTCGCATCGCTCCACAACGCATTTATGGTTGATCAGTCTGATCAGTCATGCGTTTCGTGTCCGTTTTTATCCCAAACGTATCGCTCCTTCGGTTAGACACACCCACAACTGCAGACAAGAAACGAAAACCTGTATTTTTTAAAAATCTAATAATATCGTTGGCCCATGTTAAAAGGGCATGATTGGGGTAGGGTGGAGGAGTCGGGGCTTTGGTGATAGTGGAATATCGTTACACCAGCAGCGTGCCGACCTGGTTGCAACAGTAGAGGTCACGCAATACATGCTTAGTTCTCCAAGCGTCAGCAGGACGAATGATAAACCTGTTGCGTCCATAGTGTTCCTACCTTGAGGGCAGCCGCGGATAAGAGCTTCTTGCGAGCGGTCGAACGTGCGCTCACGTTAGGAGAAAAGGCGGTGCGCTTGTTACTGCAGATCGAATAACTCCAGCCTCCCCTCCCACTCACTTCAGGTAGCGCATGCGCATGTAGCGACACTGATGACACGCGACGAATTATAAAAGAACGAAGAATGCTCTCATGATGGTGGTCGTTGCAGTTGCCGCTTTAACGGGAAAAGCTTGTTCCTACTTTTCAAATGTGCTTCCATTGTACAATACAGGCCCTACATTACATTTGCCATGTCCGGCGTACCGCGTCGAACACCCGGTGAACGTTTTCCATTTTTGGGGGGTGCCTGCCATTCTAAGCACTTGTGTATAAATGTAAAGTTTTTATCTCTTGGACAATGTTGTAATGTTTATTGTTTTTGCTCATTTTATTGCGGCCTCTCCCCGTTTTTTGGAAACGCTGTTCCTGTTTCCTCTTGCTGTGTGTCCGTTTCCTATTGACTGTGATAAACGCGTACGTGTCCGCACACACCTTTCTTCTTCACCTATTTCCATTGTGTACTCAGCAGTGATGTGCGTTTTTTTGTCCCCTCCCCCTCACCTTGTCCCCTTTAGAAATGGGTATGTGAGTAAAGCCACTAATGTTTGTCATGGAAGATGGGTGCATTTTTAAAACAAAACAAATGACAAGAAAAAAATAAAAAATGTTGAAGTTCTCAAAATTATTCAAGACTCCTGTGGTTTTGTTTTATGCTTCATTTAGATGTTTGTATTCACTACTGTAAGTTGCTTTGGGTAAAAGTGTCTGCTAAATGGCATATATTATATTATTCATTTAGCATCTCAATCTACTTTATTTTCCTGCTGAATGAAATTCAGGTTGGCTGTAAACTTTTTACTTCTGCAACAGAAGATAATTAAATTGTTCCAGTGTTCAAGGTCAGTTAGGCATTAGATAATGCTATGAAGAATACATATTAATAAATTAGAATTCACACATTCAATAACAAGTCAAAGAGTATTGGGTCACCCCGAGTTTATTTACTGAAATACACTTGACAGGTTACCCCCCCCCCCCCCCCCCCCTTAAGACGTGTCGTGACTGTGGCTTTTCCAGAAACAGCATGGTGCTGAAATATGTGAAAATCTGTTGCCTGTTTATATCGAAGATTGAGTGCTTCACACACACACACTCACACACACTCACACTCACAATCACGCTGACACGTCTCAACATTGCCACAATGTTGTGAAAATGTGCTGGCAGGGTCACACTTTAAACCCATACTCTACCCACAAGTCTGGCACCTTGAGCTTTGGCCACTGCTCCATACTGTTACATCACACACTGATGCACAGCCACATGCTGTGCTACATTAGACTGGGGACAGGCAACCCTGGTCCTGGAGTGCCAGAGATGTTGCAGTTTTTTGCTCACATTACATTATTCATACTTGATTGAATTAGGTTGTATTTCCATGGCAGGAAAAAAAATTGATTATAAAGCATAAGATGGGTTATTTGTGGCTCAGGGCCATCGATCATGTATAATCGTTACATGAACAACAGTTTGGACAACTTCGACATACCACTGAGACTGTGGTGACCATAAAATGTTACATTGTTGTTCTCTCTTTTTTATTTTTTCTAAATTTGTTTCAGATTTTTCCCCCTTTTTTCACCCAATTTAGTAACCAATTGCACCCTCTACCTACTTCAGCCAATCGCCGGCCCTGAACAGGACTCCGGGCTGCAGTGGGCAATCTGCACTCTGGGCGAGTGCCTTTACCGTTGCGCCACCTGGGGACCCACAACCTTGATCCTCTTGAATGAGAGACTCTCTCCCCACCCGGTTACAGATTCCACATGTATGGGATTATAGCACCATTCTCTAGCTCACACACCACAAATCGTGTTAGTCTCATACATATAGAATATGTATCTGGATGGTGAGATGGTCTCGATACAATACAGAACAATATTCTTCTGATCTGTGTCAATTATGGCCTTGTGTATCCAACCACAACAATCCCAGACAACCAGATTCCAACAGGTAGAAAAAGCCCCAGTGGATTCCCTCACCATTTCCTCACCATTTTCTCTCTCTCCCTCCCTCTCTCTTGCTCGGTTTCTCTCTCCTTCTTTCTCTCCCTCTCTCTCTCCCTCTCCCTCTCCCTCCCTCCCATCTGAGATTAATTCAATGGGGAAGAGTAGGGCAGTGACACACTGACACACATTGTCCCAGCAGGGCGCCTGATTTAGTTCCCTGATGTAACAGTGGCCTAGTTATTCATGTAGAAACTCCCTGAACTCCCACACACAGATACACACACAAATAGTTTGTGCTCCTTATATAAAAAGGAGGACAAAGTTTGATCACAGCCTCCATTTCCAGATATAATTTGTAATATATTGTTTATTTGGTGTTGTAGTTTTTCTTAAACCACAAAGTAAGGTAGAAGAGGTGCCATCACTAGTTTATTCTCAACTCACGAACAACATCCTTTCAAGGCTACATCATCACACTCAAATCTGAAGTGCTCCTCAGTTGTAGGCACTCATTCCACCACAGAACAAGTAGTCCATCTCAGGTCAATTGCCTTCCACTTCCCACAGGTAATTCCACAGACTCTATAGAGCGACCAGATACTATTAGCTCCATACTCTTAACATTAAAAGTTCCCGATTGTTGAAGCCAAAACATTGCAACCCCCCCCCCCCCGCCTCTTATGAAAATGTATTAACGACAAATACTGTGGCAATGGATGTTCTGTGCTGTAATAGGCAGGCAGTGTGGTGTAATGGTTAGGGAACTGGGCTTGTAACGTTAAGGTTGCAGGTTCAATCCCCAAGTGGGACACTGCCGTTGTACCCTTGAGCAAGGTACTTAACCTGAAATGCTTCCGTTGTATAAATGGATTGTAAAGAAATGTAAACTAAGTTGCTCTGGATAAGAGCGTCTGCTAAATGCCTGTAATGTATGTAATGAAACTCCAACTGTTATAGTCATGAAGCGGAGAGGACAGGAGGAGCGCAGGAGCGGAGTATCTGGTGAGTCAATAGAATCTGTGGTACCAGTCACCGCTGACGAAAAAAAAGAGCCTATTCCTCAAAGTCCCAACATTCCGTCTGGGTTATTTTCGGGTCCTGCTCGCTTTACGTAATCCAGATGCCGCCCCCCTCCCCCGTTTGGTTGGGTGGAGGAGGAGTGGGTGGGGGTAACACGATCCGCACAGTGAGACACTGGGATGCCATTTTGGATCCATTTTCTCCTTTGGAGCTGAGAATTTTGGCTGCACGCACTGCCCTGAGCCAGAGGGGAAAGAAATTGCAATAAAGCAAACTTTAATTAGGACGGAATTCCTCAAAATTATTTTGTGGCGGGGGAGGGGGTCTTTCTTTTACCCCCTCTCAGAAGGTTTTGCTAAAATGGGCAGGAATGCGCTGAGCCAAATATTCTGTTGGGCTAAACGGTTTTACACAGACTTAAAAAGATCTATAAAACTCCTTTGGCGAATCCAGTAATAGTCTACGTAAACCATCATATAAAATGTCATGCTTAATTTACTCATTCAGTTAATTAGCCTTTATTTTAACCAGGTAGGTCAAATGAGAACTTGATTCTCATTTGCAGTGACGACCTGGGGAATCAAAGCAGGTAGGGGATGTAAGGGCTCCTTTAGCCAATCAGGTTTAGGAATAACAGGAATGCACTGGGACAAATATAGAACTTTCAGGGCCTCCCAACTGGCTCAGTCGGTAAAGCTGCTCACCCCCAGCGAGCATGCTGGATCCTGTAGTTTGCGTCTGTCAGTCAGCCAGTAATATCATTGGCTGACTTTCATTTGACAAGTCAGTTTCCCCCCAAAATAGACCAGGCTACAGGGAAAGGGGGGCAGTTGAGTGTGTTAAAACAGAATGGGGTTGGAAGGTCAATATGTTGCAGTGCGAGGTCAGGAGCATGGCGGAAAGGGCCAGTCTCCCTGGTAATGGGTTAAAGATATCCTTTTTAAAAACAAAGCCTTGCCCTCCATTTTATTTCCTTTTCTAATTTCCTTGTTTGTCGCTGTTGAGACAGCTCAGTCTTGGCGACAGCTCTATCTTGGCCCACCCAACCACGTACGACACGGCTACAGCCTGTCGTGTCCCCCCCCCGCTTGGTCGCCACGGCGCCTGCTGAGCAACAGCAAGGTGACATTCACTGACAACCGCAGTGGCCCCCTCCCTCCCGGATTCTGCTACATTTCCATTTCTTCTGTTTTTCTTTTTCTTTTTTTTTTTGTGTTGCCCTTTTCGATTTGATTGGAGCACGCAAGGAATCTTGCATAAACAGGTTAGGAGAGAAAGTAGGTCAGAGACAGAGAGGGAGGGAGGGAGGAGGGAAAGAGAGGGGGAAGGAGAGGGGGTTCAAGAGGGAGAGGGAGAGAGAGAGAGAGAAGGTGGGGGGGGCAGGCATATCGAAACAGCCTCAGCAGCATGAACCCCTTCAAAACAGGGCTCTTTGGTTACCGTTGCTCCCGGCGATGTAGCAGTAGCCTCCCGCATGCTCCCGTCTGGCAGCCATGTACTGGGAACACCAGTCTTACTTATCCAGCTATGTTTTGGTCATTTTGGCCAGCTCGACAGTGACTGCCAAACAGGGACTGGTGTTTTGTCTGTGAGGCATAAGAAGAAGAAAAATCCTGAGCCAATCATATCGCCATCCGTCCCGTTGTTCATCTTGGAGCGCAACAGTGTTGGTGCTTTGGTGTGCTTTCCCACCAAATGCAACAAAAAATAAATACTATACAATATAATATAATGTATAAAAATAAAAATAGTCTTGACATGGAAGAGGCAGTTTAGTTTTGAATCTGGCATTTTGGGTGGCAGAGATCAGTACAGCTTAGAGTGACAATGCAGCGGAATTCCCAGGATTTGAACTCGCAATCCCCCCCCCAACCAACCCGAACCCTCGGCCTTCCCCAACCTGCAGTAGCTTCCTAAATCCTTAAAGCAAAGCTCCCAGCAGCCTCCACCTTCCGTTATCCCTCACCACCAACCAAACAAACACCACGTCACACGTCTCTCTGTTGCTGTTGATGTGACCTACATTTCAGTATGCACAACTCCTCCCTCCTTCCACCCCAGCCCCCCAAAGAAAATCCCCCAAACTCTCATTATTTGTCAGTTGCTATTCCTCGGATCATCGTTATATAACTCCTGCCTGTGGGGCGAGAGGGCTGCCTACTTCTTAGCCAATCCCTTATCAAAACACAGCGGACGGGTTTGCATTTAGGAGGTGGTTACTGGCAGCTGCAAGCGTATCAACATCCTGCCATTGTTCGCAGATACGCATAGAATCAGAGTGCAGATGATTAATCAAAATGTTAAAAGTGAAACATTCCTTTCGTTGCCACAACTCAAAACAGTGGACCCTGACACACACACACACACACACACACACACACACACACCCACAGAGGAGAGGGAGTACTGGAAAGGGGGTCCTTTGCCAGGACACCTACAGGCCCAAGGCCCCGTGCTTGTGCTCTGTTCTGGCATGCCGAAATAGCCGGTCTCGCTTAACAGGCTCCCGGGGCAAAATGCTGGATGGTGGCAGTGACACATCTCGAGAGTCTGATCCTGTCCACCCCTCCACCCCCGCGCCATGCCTGACTGGGACGTGCAAATCATCCCATACTCTGTGGGGCAATAGGCTTATAACCTACAGCTCATAACTCATAACCTTAACCACCCTCCTTGGCTTCTCTCTCAACTGCAAAGAGCCTTTCCCAATGTCAACTGAGCCCAGACTGAAAATACATAATTTACATACAAGCTGTGAATGCAATGGTATTTACTACATCTATGGCAACCAATTACGTTTTTTTCCTCTCTCTCCAATGTGAATTCATGATTTACACCGCAGTGTGCTTGCGCCGTTCACGCACGGTGTCTAGACTGGACGCCGAACGAATGGCTTATAGAGCGGCGCAATCATTCTTCCCAGATGACAGCCAGCTCAACCGCCGCACCCAACCCTGCTGCTTGAGCGGTCACCAACCCTTATCGAGTTATCAGGGATCCCTATCGAAAGGGGATTCACAGAGCTTTCACACACACCCAGAGCAGAGTGCAACTCGTGGGCACAAAACACTGTTCAAAGCACGAAATGGCAACTCACAAAAGAGGCAACGCAGGAGATGGCGTTGTTTCACGACTGGGGCGGGTTCCCGATGCTGAAGCGAACGCGATCGGTGACACCGTGGGGCTACTCATACAGACCGAACGGGGGTCCGATCATCTCTTCAGTCGACGGCAAGAGAAGCCAGACGCTGCCCGACAAGGTGGGTCTTCAGGCAGGCAATGAAACTCATTGCCGATTGGACGACAACAATTCCTACCCAAGAAATTCCATCATTTGGCGTTTTGTTGATAAGTGTTTAGTGATGAAGACTGCTCAGCTTGCTGATTTTTCACGAGGAACAGTGTCTAAGAGGATATTGGTAATGAACTCAGAGGGAAAGACATTCATCGCCAAAGGGGAAGAGTGGTCGGATGTCCGGGCGTTAGTTTGAGGTGCGCAGCTAAACAGACCAGGGCTCGGGCAGGCAGTTTCCTCAAGAGCGGTCCGTCGGGGCAGGGATACCATCGTGGTGGTTCATATTGGTGTTTGCACCTTTTTGGCCACTACCTGTACATCACCGTGTGCATACGGCACAACATGCAACATGGATACGTACCTTCAACACACTTTAAAAGCCACGAGCAGGCCTAATCTGCGTGGTCTTAGATCTTAGACCTCACCTTCTCAAAGTAATTAAAAAGTGTTGAAAGTATTTCACAAAGACTCTTTCATTTGAGGAGGGGGGGGATTGAAGACCAGCATTTTTGGAGAGAAAGAACAGGAATGCATGGTAATAGGTATACCTTCTCTCGCTCTGTCTCTTTCTCGCTCTCTCTGTGGTGTCAGGGCCTGTATCCATGAAGCATCTCAGGGTAGTAGGAGTTTTAGCTCATAAAGGATAAAGGTTTGGATATGGACAGGAGAAACCCGATCCCAGGTCAGCACTCTTTCTCTGAGAGTAATGGGGCAAGAGCAGAATAGATAACCACGTATCGTAGAGGAACGGTTTTACAAACACTCACGGTAATGTCTGAAGCCATTTCCTCTCTCAGTCCCCCCCCAGCAGCAGGTAATAAAACTCCCACTCATAGCTCTATTGATACCATGGAGACAGAGGGTGACCGTTTGAAATGCTAAAAGTAGAAAAACAGGCAACGTTACCCCCTCCTCATGTGTTACCATGTGTTACATTGTGCTCCATTGCCAGCCTTCAGAGAACCTGATATATATGTCTTAACGAGAGCAGCAACATTGGCAAGCCCGGATTTGGGTGTATCTATCGCGGCCCGTTATGTAACCATGATATTTACTCAAAAGTAGGTCAGTGCGCATTAGAGAGAGAGAGTGTACAGAGAGAGAGAGAGAGAGAGAGAGAGAGGCCAGGGAGGGGAGGGGCGACCCGGGAGCTGAGCTGAACCCAAACAAAACAAAGAGCTCACTGTAATGTCCGCCCTCCAACCCACCCCTCCTTCGTAAAACTTCCTTCCTGTTTGGCTAAGACCCGTTTGATTGGGAACCTAATGTCACACCACGGGCGTCTGGTCGAGCCGCATTCTGATTTAGTGGCGGTCGCGACGGCCTCGAGTACAATGGATAGCGACAGGAGAGATTTCGCGCCCCGCGATCAAAGGCTACAGCCTCGCCTTTCGCCGTGCTGGGATACATCATTGTTTCCAAGAAAACGGCTGGGCTTATCAGCCACCACTCTGACAGTTGTTGTGAAATGTATGTTTGAAGATCAATCTACCTTAACAAACAGCACAGTCAACTGTAAATAAGGGAAGCATACAACGCGTGGTTACGTAACATTATGTAAATATGCGAACAGTGTTTTCAGTCACTGTGCACCACAAACCAGCCACTCCACTTTCTCGCTTGAAGAGCGCTGATCACAGTGGAGCACTGCAATAAATAGCTTCTCCACACACATTAACCTGACCGTTTTTAATTGTATTTTTTAAACGATTTTGTAAATGATTACAACAGTATAGTGGCGGTTAAGTGATGAAGGGCTCGTGTGGTTCATTAATCAGTGAGAGTAATTAATTAGTTCGAGTTATTAATGAACTCGCCGTGGTCTGCCTCGCGCGGCGAACGAGCGTTTCGAGAGCGATTAGTATTACGCAAGACGATAGTAATTGAAAACTCATGTTAAAATTGTGTTTCTGCCCGAGGCGCTTTTGAAAGTTCATCAGAATCACAGGGGTTCTGAACGTCGTCAGTGGCGGCAAAACGAGGGTGTGGTCGCAAAAAAAAGTAACAAAATAAATCCCAACTCCCCTCGGTGACTCAGACATGTTTCGATATACATGACCATTGACAGAGACATTACCAGAACCACGTACTGTGGTATGTAAAAACGATATATACTTTGTATACATACATATCAAAAGAAAAAATATTAAATCCCCGCGGTTGACTGAAGACCTGGGGAGGCACTACGATCAAAGCCATTGAGTCACTTCCTCATTCTGCTTCTTTTTTTCTTTCTTTCTCGTTTGCCTTTGCGTTTGAAAAATAGGTCAGTCATCCCCCCCACCCCAGTCCAAGGATTGCGGGGCACCCATAAAGGGGTGAGAGAGGGAGGGGGCACCTAAGTAATGGAAGAGACAAGAACGTAGAATATGTCAGGCGATCCGTTCTCAAAGTTTGCAGCTGTCCATTATCTACTTGGGTGTCTGAAACTGGTCATACCCGTGAATTCTTCCGTGGGGGAGAGGGGGTGGGTTGGCCATTTAGCAGACGCTTTTATCCAAAGCGACTTACAGTAGTAAATGCATACATTTTTCAGTATATGTGGCCCCAGTGGGGATTGAACCCACAACCTAAGCGTTGCCAACGCTGTGCTCTACCAACTGTCTTTTGACGTCAAAAGGCTAAGACTTCGTGCATGTGTGCCTTCTCGAAGCAGGCTCTGCAAAAGGCCATAAACAATGTTGATTTTGGACGCATTCCCAAATGGCTGACCTTATTACAACAGGTGCCTGAAGCCTGTATGTTTAATGACACAGAGCAGAGAGTGAAACAGGAAGAGGCTGAGACTGAGGTTGAGGTGGAGAGAAAGAGAACGGGGCAGGAGAGAGAGGGGAAAGGGGAGAGATGTTAACAACTGTTTTTCTTTTTTTATTGTGATTGTATGCGCAGAATATATTCTTAAATTATCCAATAATCCCTTGCTCAAATGTCAAATGTAAAAATTACTGGACAGGAAGGGAGGCAACCCAGGTGGACATTGTCAGAAAGACAGACCTGGCAACCCTGTAGGCCTCAGCAGAATGTAGGGCAGCCACTCCCACTTTTTTCCCTGTCCCCACCCCAACTCCCCCTCTCCCTGCCCCCTCTCCCTCCCCCCTGCCCTCCCCCCCATCTTCCTCCAGCAAACATGTTTTCTACTCTTGGCAACCTCGGGTGAACCCTGTCTCCAAGGCAACAAATCCACAGCCGTTCAGACTGGGGGGGTTAGGAGGGGCTTACTGAGGCCATGTCGGCCTCAGCACAGACCTCCCACCACTTTGCAACCCCCCCCACACACACCCCACCCTCCCGCTTCTTCGAAACACTGCACTAGTTCACAAGGAATTCCAACCATATACAGCCCTGATCAAGGAAAGAGCGCAAAAAAAGAGAGAGGGTAGAATGAGTCGTCCCTTTTCACAATGCATTAAAGAAAAAAAAGGGAAATGAAAAAAACCTAAAGCGCTACACGGTGTCTCTGAATGTTGTGTTTCACCACATTTCCCCTTCACATCCTTTTAGGAATGCTGACAATGGGCATGTTTGACAGGTTTGGTTTTTTTTCCTGGCTTTAAAAAAAAAACAGCGTTGAAGGACTGAGCCATTTAAGGAGACCGAAACATTCATGGGGGCGTGGGTTCTGTAGAGATTGAGGGGTTGGGGGGGTTACAACTCTGCACTCTGTGCGGAATTTCAAAACAAAACCGTTGGGAACAGCTGGCCGTTGAAAGTAGACGTGACGGGGCGGGGCGGGTCTTTGGAGTTACTGTACACGGTCGCAGCGAATGGAGGGCCCTGCCTGAAGCAACACAGGAAACCACAGACATTGCAGGGGGTTGGGGGGGAATCACAGAGCACATCAGGTGATTACGATTTTGGGCTGTAGACCCCCCCAGACTGCTCACCGTAAGGGTCTATTAATTTGCCCCCTTCCACGTGCCACCGTAAACGGTGTGTGAAAAAGTTGCCGCACCTTATGAATTCAACCCTGAAATTACTGAGCAGTGTGGAGTGGGGGTTGTTTCCATCTCTTTCCATGTCTTTCCATCTCTATATTTGTTGAATTTCTTTGATCTGCGCACCTCTGTTTATAAACCCAAAGGGCTGACGTAAGAACACAATCCATTTCCATTTAAAATATAGAATCACGCGCGAAGCAGGACAACCCCTGGAAGATGGCGATGGGAGATTTTTTTTTCACAATATTACATTACATTACAAGCATTTAGCAGACGCTCTTATCCAGAGCGACTTACATTTCTTTACATACAATCCATTTATACAGCTGGATATTTACTGAAGCAATCCAGGTTAAGTACCTTGCTCAAGGGTACAACGGCAGCGTTTGGGATCGAACCTGCAACCTTTGGGCCCAGTTCCTTAACCATTATGCTAACACTGCCGCTAACATTTTATTTTTGCAGGTGCTCCTTACCTTCCTTTAACCCGGGGGAAACTCTGCCCATCCAGGTGCGGAATGTGTGTCCACAGACACCTGAGAAGAAAAACAAACAAAACAAAAGCAAAAAATTTTTTCTGTGCTGGTTTCATACAAACAGTTTGTAACTTTTCGCCTCTTTTTACCGCCTTAATCCTGACAAACTGGCCCTTGAAAATGTGCAAGTAGGAGAGGAGCAAAGCCCTACCCTTTCACGTTGTTTGCCCGCATCTGGTGAGGAACTTGTGTGCTTTGACTTGGCGGACTTATAAGCAGAAGGTTGCGGGTTCAAATCCCCGGATGCAGCGCTCCCATTGCACCCTCGAGTTAGGTACCCAGCAGAAAAATAGATAATATATAACATTAAAGTTGAGCACTACTCACTTTAAGACACTGCTGCTACTGCACTGAACCTGCACTTTACACTACACTTTAATATACTGTGTAATTTAATGTGTGTAATTTGTGTAATTTAATATAATGTGCTGCCACTGGGCAGCTGCTGCTCCATTGTTGTTTTTATGTAAACTGTTTTATGTTTTTATATTTTAGCCTATTTGTGACTGTTGTCTTTTTACTGTAGTACTGCTGAGGGCTGGGGGGGACGATATTTCGGGTTTTTTATGCACGCAAGTGTACAAAGACAACGACAAATAAAGAAATCTTGAATCTTGAGTAAGCACCTGGCAAGGCCACTGTCCGAGTGAGCAATATAAACATCGTAACGCTGGAAACCATAAAAAGATTAAAACGCCAGCGAACATTATAGAAGCACGTGCCTGCTCAAAATTGCCACTGCGGCTTGCACAACTGGTGTTTTCAGGGTCGACGCCACATCGACCTCTGCTAGGATATTGATCTTGAACCTTGAAAAGGAGAAAGAGAGAGACAAAAACACCTTTTCACGAGGGGCTGCGGGGGTAAATTATTAATTTCATAACCGCGTATGATATACTGTACATAGAAGTTGAAATCTGTTTCTCAGAAACAGACGGAGAGGGGAACTCGTCAGAATAATTATCTTAAAGTGTTCTCCATCATGTGAGCTCCATTAAATTTATTGAGGGAATCGCACGCGTTGAAGGCGTACTAAAAAAATTGACGTCACTGCACGAGAGTCTTAGTAAACACATTACAAAGGAAGTGCCTGTAGTCCTTTGGACCATGGTATCGTAATGCCAGTTGACCGTCCATAACTGATAGCGAGAAACATCAAGCCATGATTTTTTAAATAGAATTCTCGGAAGCATACAATCTACAATAACTAGACCCCAATAACCGTGGCAAGCGTGCTTGTCATCCACTGCTTGGTTGCAACTAAAGACGTGTCGCGGTAGGCTTGTTACAGGTGATAGCTATCCTAGAAGGAGGCAATATGCCCTATCGGAATTCATTAAAACCCATTGCTGCGTCATATTCCTGTCTGGGGAGAGAAATTTCGCTGCCGTGCGTATTGCATTTTTAAACAGGAAACGACTCAGTCCCACCTTGCTTGCCAAACAACGTCGTCTCTTAATTAGTATGACGTGCATAGTATTGCGTGAACTGTCTGGTTGCACACTCAAGAGTTGAATAAAATGTAAGCGATCAATGACATATTGTTTTCAGTGTTTGTCAAGTACAGGACTGTCCTAGATTGAATTGGGTATTGGGGAGGGGGAGTGGGGGCTTGTTGGGAATTCTGCTAGGAGCCATTCAGTGGTGCCAGTGCAGGCTGTGGAAAACATTTTGTCAAAGGAGGCTAGCTGAAGAGAGAGTGGTCTTCTCTCACATATGTTTAGCCTTAACAAACAACTCACTTCCGATAGATAACTACATTTGATTATTTGTGTAAAGTGTGTGTCCATATATGCATCTCCCTGTCTTTGTATTTGTCTATCGCTCAGCTACCAGACCTGTCTGCCTGCTTTGGTACATTCCATCTTTACTGGTAAAAATTGTTTATTCCCTTTTCTCCTAATTTAGAGATCATTTGGAGCTTATTTTCATTTAAAAAAATGAGTCAAAGTTGCAAATTAGGGGACCTGATTCACCTCGTCACATTTCAAAGTGAGTCAGAGTTGACTGATTACGGGACCTGATTCACTTACCCCCTCTCTAGTCGTCAGCCTCAATGGAATAATATTGTTTCGGTGCCTACGCAGTTTCACAGTTTCAAACAGGTGCGATATTGTGCGGGCGCTAATATCCAAAGTGTTGTTGTTGTTAGTCATTTAGCAGACGCTTTTATCCAGAGTGATTTGCAACAGATGAGAACATAAGTGGACCCACGTGAGTTCTGTGAGCAACAGTAACACAGTTTTGGCTAACAACGCTCCCAGACCAATGAATGTATGTGCAACATCACTAAAGCGCTACTGCAAAATATCTATGTCAATATTAGAACCACGCCTTGCAATGGCTGGCTTAGTAGTGGCACAGCTAACTCTGAGGTAAAATTGGCACATTGGGCTTATGTTATATGTTATGATGTCATATAGTGATTTAGGGTTAATTTAAACATTGGTGGTGGGACACTGTTGCATCAGTTCGCACCTCGCTAGTTAGCTAGCTGGCCAGGTAGCCAGTTAGTTTGCAAGCTAGTTTGCTAAATATCTGGCCAAGCTTACTTTTTACTACATATCCCAGCATCCTGTTGGCCTATTTCACTGCTGTGACCTTTACCTTTTATGGTAACCCCCCTGAAACCTATGCCTGTGGTGGCATATAGTTAGTTGTGTTGGGAGAATAAGGTGAACAATAATAATGAACCCCATGGGCGGAGATACAATTAGCTGTCAATCACTGACTTGCTGTCTGAACTGATCAAAAGATTGTACTCTCCACAGAAAAACACAATGATCAGTTCAGATCAATGTGAGTCTCTGATAGCTTCTGGTGGCTACAATTACAAAGACAATTTAGTCATTCTCCCATTGTGGTGGCCAATTGTACCGTCTTCTAATTCAAACAAGTAAATGCAAGTTTGCAGCCACAACTCATGACAAAGATGCCAAGCAGCCTCCTCTGAGATGGAACTCGCCAAGCCGTCAACCTGCCTGTTCTCCCGGAAGGTAAAAGGTGTGTCATGCGACTCCAGGTGGAGGCTGCCGGGCAGGGCTAACCTTCGGCAGATAACCCAGGTGGACCGGGCTGACCTCATTAACCCTCACAGGGCTATGCGATCACGTGTTTCCTCACACGGCCATGAGCTCGGCCATGCCACACCTGCGATTAGTCAGTGATTCACCCCAGCTCCTTATCTTTGTTTGACCACAAACATGTGCAAAAAGGAGAGGGGAAAAAAGCCCACCACCATCAAAGCCAAATAAGTTTCTGTTTTATGTTGAGGAAATATTTTTTTAGTTGCAGGGGAAAATATTTATAATGACGTCAAACCACGGACCGATGAGCACAATTTTTTGATATGATTACGACATGGATTTTCAGTGCTTATTGGAACTCTTCCATTTTAGTTTATTTATTTTTCTTTTTTCTTAAAAAAATAAAAAATAAAATGAAAAGAAGTGCTTGCCAGCTAATTGTTTTCGAACGTTTTCCTCACCACGTCTGTAGGGGAAATGAGGGGCCAGGTTGTAGGAGAGAGAGAGAGAGAGAGAGAGAGAGAGAAGGCCGAGAGAGAGGGGGAGAGGGAGAGAGAGAAAGAAAAGAGAAATGGAAAGCTCTGAACACACGCTGCGTTTCCTGGAGGCAGCATCTTTTGGAGATAAGTGCAGCGGGGACTGCGGTGGCTTTTCTTGGCCAGGTCGGCCGGCTGTGACACACGGGACTCCAGGACCCAGACAGCCTTGCAGCAGCAGGAATATTTACCACCTTTTAGCCTTTAGCTGCCACCACTGGCTGAGACACCAAAAAACTGTAGACAGGAGGCAGAACATCCACTATATTATCAGGGCTCAGCAGACACCCTTGAAGCCCAGCCTATTAGTACACACACACACACACACACACACACACACACACACATGCACACACACACACACACTCACACATACACACACACATACATGTATATCCCAAGGGATTTGAACCAACAGCCTTCAGGCCCAGAGTCAAGGCCTTCTGTAGAGGCAAAACATCCATGTATCTATATATATATACATAAACACATAGACACACACACACACACACATATCCCAATGGATTTGAACCAACAGCCTTCAGGCCCAGAGTCAAGGCCTTCTCTAGAGTCAAAACATCCATGTATCTATAGTATATATATATATATATATACACATATATATACATACATACATATACATATATACACACACACACACAGTATATACGCAGACACACAGACACACACACACACATATACCATACACACACACAGGTAACTGCCAAATAAAGGAAATACTTGAGGGATACAAAGTATATTGAAAGTATATATACTAAACCCGTTGTTGAGTGATGGGCCACAAACTCTGGTACAATGAGGTGGGGATACCCTGCTGGAGGGGAGGACGCTGCAGTCAAAACACCTGGATGGCTGGCCGAAACAGTGCGATTGGGAGAACCAAGAACCCGCCCCCAGTCGAGGCCTGGGAATTTATACGTAGTGAGGTGGGGGCCGCACCCTCAGCCTATGGTGAGAGGAGGCTGAAACGGAACAACACAGAAGCGGATAGGACCCACATCTTTAAACCACAGCTATGGAACACTATATTCCGAGAACCCCTGTGGTCATATCTAGTGTTGTATATATATATACTGTACGTCTATGGTTTAAACATACCGCAGACAGGAAGTGTGCAGCAGGGGACCCCCCCAGTCTGGGCGACAACTCCGGATTCCCCTCCGGATTCTACTTGCGATTACAGCCTGCGCTTCAAAGAGCAATTGTTTAGTCGTTCCAAAATGATATGAAGATTTATTATCCCCCCTTTCATTTTCCAAAAACCGATGAGGCCAATCCCCCAAGCGCCGAAGAGCTATGATATATGGATGCCGCTTTCGATAGTCAGTTATATGACAGATAGACAGATATATGGAAGCGTATGGAAGTTTTTCTGTCTAGGAAATCTGAACCTAGTCTACCTAGTCACATATCTGTGTCTTATCTATGGGCTGCATCCCCAGGGAAGGAAGTAGGAACAGAGTAACTTTGTTAAGGGGTTTAAAAAAATATATATACCTATTTTAAAAAATTGTGGTTCAAAAAAGAAAAAGAGAGAAGAAGGAGGATGAGTTCTTGGTACTCTTGTTCATTTCTATTGCCCGTTTTCCAGAAAGGGGCCCTTGGGTGGACAGAGATTATGGGAGAGAATGGCATTACTGTCTATGCAGAGAGACTGGGGGGGTAAGTGAGAAATGAAACCACCATGTGAGCGCTGAGCCTGTGCTGTGTAGCTGCATGTGTGTGTGTGTGTGTGGTATGCATGTGAGAGAGTGTGTGTGTGTGTGTGTGGTGTGTGTTGTATGCATGTGTGAGAGAGAGAGAGAGAGAGAGAGAGAGACTGAATAGCAGACCATACACACACGCTCTCTCACACATGCATACAACACACACACACACACACACACCTGCACATGCACACACACACTCACAAACAGCTCCAAACACACACACACACAAAAAACAATATGCTGTGTTCTCATTCCGTCCAACACAATTCTGCAGCGCAACCTGACACACCACAGTACAAGCGAGTAGAGCGAAGTTCATACCAAGGACCTCTGACCTACAATTACAACACATTGCTCTACAGTGCAATGAGTCCCACAGCGTGCAACTGAACCAGGATCAGCCAACCCAACGCAAGTCCTGACCCCCCTGCCGTTATGCACAAAAGCCTGAAACTGATCCAGGATCAGTGCAGAGTGCAGCTGAGGTCATGGCGTGTCCCACAGTGGAAAATGGCGCCCGGCGGCACATCGCTGCGTACACTCCAACGCTGTGTCTGAGCGTCTCTCAGCCGGACGCACGGCCACCCCGGGGCATCGGCCTGTACGTCTGCCTCTCTCTCAGTGACATGCAGTGTCCACTGCCAGTGATTTTTTTTTTTGCACCAGACACATTGCCTTTGTTAGTGATTTAGCATCAAACACAGTGTCCTTTTTTGTCAGCGGTTTCATGTGAAAGGGAATGCCCTTTGTCGGTGATCCCTGGGGGTGAGTTGTGCATCTTGCAGCGCTGGGACCGCAGAGGGGCAGTGGACCGTGACAGATCGAATGCAACCGCTCAGGACAGCAGACTGTCGCCTGGGGACTGGGGAAGGAGGGAGCGGGGATGATTTAGTGTTTGTTGTGGCGCGCAAACGTGATGTGACAGCAGCTGAAACGTCACTGTCATGCCTGTGCGGGGTACAGAAAGGCCGTGTCCTCTGTCTCTCGGTCCCTTGGTCTCTCCGAACTTCTGTCACTGCCTGAAGACTGGGAAGGAAAAAGGAGAAGTGTTCTGAGGAGGCGTCTTTCTCACACCCCGGGTTTTTAAAGGGAACCAGTGAACACATGCATGATGTTGAATTTCTGCTCCACGGTATCATGTTCTGTGTGTGCGTGTGGAGATACAGAGATACAGAGATACATCCAGAGATACATCCACAGACACAGACACAGACACAGACACAGACACAGACAGACCGACCCTTCAGCGATGACCCCCTCTCTCTCCCCCGCACGCCGTCAGAATGATCCAACTGACCTTTGGCCTGTGCTCAGACCGCAGACACCGTCACACTAATGAGCTAATCTCATTGACCCGCAGCACCACCGTGTCGGCCGGAGCGGGCGCCATTTCACACCTCGCCGCTCAAAAGCTGCACGCGTCTCCTGTAGCCCCGCTGCAGCACTGCATGTCACTGTGTGCGGCTAGCTGCTTCGGGAGTATCAGTCTGTACTTTGAAATGCGCAAAGCGGTGTCCTTAACACAATTTTGAATTAATATTTGAAAAGCATGCGCTAAATACTGTATATGGGCCTTATTAAGGTGGGTTGATGCATGCCCGGTGCACTAATAGTGTATTTAGTGCTCTGGGTTCATTTCATCAGAGGCAACACAAAGAGACATGCAAATTACATTACATTACATTACAGGCATTTGGCAGATGCTCTTATCCAGAGCGACGTACAACAAAGTGTTAACCGTAGTCAAGAACAGTTTAGCTGAAAGCCACCCTAGTGGGAAGTACAGTTCCTGGGTGCTAGGAGCAACCACATAGTTAAACTAGGACCCTGTAGGTAAATCTGTAGCCACAATTCAAAGGTAGCAATAAAGCAATCAATGCAGAAAATAATGCCTAAGCCTAATACAATACATAAACAAGTAGACATGTGTAAAACTAAGCAACTATGTCCCTAAGTTAACAAAAACCGGTGACAACCTGGGACAGAGCAAATGTGACGAACTGGGACAGAGCAGGCCTGGAGCTGGGGTCATTCCTGCTTTGCGAGGCTCTGCTGTTTGAGGAAGGTCTTGGAGGTGGATGGTGCGCTCATGGGGTTACAGTTGCCCTCCTGTCTCCTCCTCCCCCAATGGTGACCAATAGCAGGGACCTCTCTGGCGCCATATTGCTGGTACTGATTGACCAATCTGCTCTCATTCAGCAGAGCCATAAAAAAAAAAAAATACCTTCAATATAAATGATACAAACCCTGCCTGAATCTGGGCCTACTGCAAGTCCCACTTATAGTTGATCAGATTAAATATTTCACCGTTGAGTTCCTCAAAACCTTGCCCTCTAGTCACAGGATTGGCTGGATTTTTTCCCCTGTCTTTTAATTGTTTAATTGGAGTCATGATTGGCGTAGTAAGACGCCTCCTAATGAAGCAGTGACCTGCAGGGGGCGCGGCCACCAGACCGGGGATTGACCCACTCAGGGGCCTCCATGAATGGGATTGGCCCGCTCTCGGCCAACTCTTGACCAACACCCGCTCCCTGTGACCCACATGAGCCAGGGTCTGCAACATTTCCGTACGCGTGACTGGTGACCTCCGTCTGGTGTAATGGAATCCGCTTGTGACACTTAGTTATGCGCTGTGCTGTTTACCCAACCGACCGGCTCTTTGAAGTCTTATCGGGTCATCTCTGCCCTTGGTTTAAGCCCACTGATAAACGTGAAGGGGGGAGGGCGGGGGTGCTGTAAGCCCTCCTACCACTCCCGGCGGCAGCCAAAGTCCCTTCAGTACTGGAGGGGGGTCAAACTGAAGCGTACTTCTTGGAGGTGACTGACTGCTCCAAGCATCACATTGCGACTGCGTTAGTCGCCAGGCTAGAAGGCCTTCACCGGCGGGGCTGATGTCGGACGCCATGCCGCTCCCGGAAGGGAAAACTCGCCCAAGGTCGTTGCGGTTGCCCAAGGTTGGCCCCGACTTTTTTGTGGTGTCTTTGTAACCCTTGGCAACCCTGATAAAAGCTGAATGTGAAGGCGATGCTATGACCCAAATGTGCCAAGATGATGGCAGTATATCATTAGCCATTCAAGCGCATTTTTTTTTTTTTTTAGTTAATGCTGCATTCATGCAGCTGTACGTTGCAGTAGGGAGATGTCAAATTCTTTATTTTCTTCCCTAAAAGTAGGTCTACCACCACTCTCAATAAATCTGCACTCAATACATAAGGAATGCGGAGCCCATATGCAACATGACTAGACATATTATGGATGTTTGCTTTGAATCGCACCCACAAGGTCTTTCTAGGCCTCGGACATGTCATCACATGCATGCACTATATTTATTTATATCTCATTTCTCCATTATATTTGCCTATATATATGCATATATATGTGTGTGTGTGTATGTATGTGTGTATATGTACACACATACATCCAAACATACAAGCACCTGCCAAAATAAAGGAAACACTTGAGTAAGTGTTCTGGCGGTTCTGGGACCAGAAAACCCAGGCTTAAGCCCAAAGTTAGCTCGCTAACCCACTAATCCTTCTTTGTGAGACAGGCCCCAGGTATGGATGCCTGGTTATTGTAACTATATCGTGTGGAAAACGAGTTAAAACACCAACAAATGGCAATGAGCCAATGAACCTGCATTGTGTTCAAATGTGTTTCAGCGTAAAAGTATTGGACCTAAACATGCCGTTTCAATAACTTTAATTCATCAAGAGCAGTGGTTCCCAAATCTTTCTTCGGGGATAAGATAAGATAAGATAGCCTTTATTAATCCCGGGGGGGGGAGGAAATTTGGTTTGTCACAGCAGCAATGATATAGGAGACAGTGAAAGAACACAATCGCTGGGGTTTATATCAGCTGTTCAAACAAGTACATTTTCAGCCATTGAGTAAATCATACGGTCATGGTGATTTTGCGCCGCTTTGAAAACTCTTGTTTAAGGCTGGGGGTTCCCAGCCTCGGTCCTGGTGTAGCCCCTGGGGAATGCAATTCCTGAAGAGTAATGAGCTCTTCATTGTTCTTGATTTGGCATATTTCATGTCGAACGGGGGGAAGGTTTATCCTCATAAGGACACATTAGGTCAGAAACAGATATTCACATTGCGAAGAATGAATATTCCATGTTCATTTAGGGCTTTCAAACAGACTTGATCAGTTCTCAGGCAGCTAATGCTCCCATTTTCAAGTGCTATGTGGCAAATTATTCTTTTTGAAGTTACATTTTTAAATGATTGACTGATAGAATGAATGATGGGTGAAATCCATGTTAAAAAGTACGGACAGGTGGTTGCGGAATATAACTAATTTGTGGAAAAAGAAAAGTTCAAAAGACAAAGCAAATTGCAATGGCCCAAAGCTGCAGTGTTCAAATCTGTTTAAGCACAACATTATGGAAGAATTTAAACACGTTTGCAACAACCTTAATTGATCAAGATAATGGCGAAGACAAAAACTAACACACATGGGGAGGCCCCATGACAGAGTTTGTGAGGCCCTGGTTTCCAGCAGCACAGTAAAAGAGTGTCACATTATCTCCTCGGTGGCCCACTGCTGCGCCAGTGTGGTGAAAGTTTAAAATTGCAGGCATTGATACCGCCCTGTTCTTTCGCCAAACTCCTTTGACACAGACAGTAAGCAGCAAGTGATTGCCATCTAGTGGCGGTTGATGGTTATTGCTATTCTACAGATTCTGCTGTTCGACCCAGACAAATTTGCCTTGTTTAACCCCCAATGAACTTTATAAACATATCGTGTTGAAAAATTTGAATTATCCAGATGAATTATGACAATTGTAAATTTGAATACCGATTAAAGTGAGGTTGAAATGACGTATATATATTTTTAATTTTAGCCCCAATTGGAATTAACGGCACCCAAGCAAAATGTGCCAGTCATTGCTTATTGGATGAATGGTGCAAACATTGAGCCTACAAGTCATTATATTGTTTGTCGCAATTCAAGTCCCATGATCATATAATAATAATAATAAAATAATAATAATAATAATAATAATAATAATAATAATCCAAACAAAAACAATAGGGTTCCAGCAAAGCTTCGCTGCTTGGAGCCCTAGTAAAACAACAGGTAACCACATTGATCACCTTCATAAAAACATTCGATGTGCAGTCTGGGGACTGATAAAGACTCAACCCGGTCCTCTAATGTAAGCCCCCCATCCCATTATATACCATAAGAAACAGCTTCTAAAAACATACATTTAAACAAAAAATTACCACTCAGGAAATATATAACATTTCAGATAATTACGAATCGGCCAACATGACGCAACCGAAGCCTGCTCATCGTTACAATGCGTAATAAATAACATCCTTCATCATGGTGTGAAAGTTATTTACAGTGAAGGTGACTCACCTCACCCACCACCAACATGTAGTACAGCGGCCATTTTGCACCAGAGTGCCCACCACCAAGCAGGTGAGGATGAAAAGGGACGGTTATTGTGCTGATTAAAATTGAGGAATGATAGGCGCTAGCATAGGAGCTAGCGTAGCGGTCTAACGCACTATCAGGGAGGCGGTTCAAAACCAGTCTATACCAAAAACAGCACGCCCTGCGGCTCTCCAGGGCCAGGGTTGAGAACCACTCCTCTAACAAATCAACTGAACCACCTGATATCAATTGACTCACCTCTTAAATCAAGGGGGTCTACTAATCAGTGACATTGGGTGTAGTCAGCTCGGCTGGAACAGATACCCGCAGCCACTGCGGAACTATGCCCTACTCATTGCAACAAGTGCCATGTGATCATCAATGAGCACAGTGAGTCAGGACCTCCGTTTATCACCTGAAAATGTGTTAAAAATCCTGAGAGATTGTCTCCTACAGCATTCAGTCCCCATCACTGCATTTTGGTATTGTTTTTCTTGTTTGGGAAAACTGCCCCCTACTGACCCACTAACACCACTTCCAGCAGTAGCCTGGTTTTCCACGTCACGTTCATTTTTGCGGATATTCACGCGATAACTCAGGTCTCTGAACTCCGCTACAAATACGTAGTCTGAGCTGTGTGCGCAGAGACTACTCTAATGCAGTGCCAAGTTAGGGATTTTTTTATTTGTAATGACAGGACACGCTAATAGACTAATAACACTGATTTAAGAGTGTCCACGGACATTATGTGCTCTTCCCTTTACTGAGTGGGAGCTGGAGTCGACAGTAAATCATCCGTTTAATGCAGTAAATCATCCGTTTTTTAATGCATCTAGTGTGGCAGATATTCAGTTCTTGATAAAATGGCATTAGTAATAGCTTCATGCGTTTTTAACTTAACGGAACTTGCAAGAGAAAATGGCTCAGTAATGCTGTAGGGTTACTCAAATCTGGCCAACGAATCCAAATTCGGTCCTGGTTTTCCTTTCTCTTAGGTGGCTAATTGAACAATTAGTGCAAATGATTGGCCAGTGTCTTCACGCCTGTCTCCCATGTAAAGGGAGTGTGGAAAAGCAGCTGCAAGCCTGCTCCGGAGTAGGTTAAATTCAGGCTAACGGATCCAATCCTATAAAACCACGCCCCTCACCAATCAGCTCTCTGGAAAATGGCCTCACCAATTCTAGAGAATTGCATAATCATTTTTTAAAAATATCAGATATACAGATTCTCCGCGGAGGGAATATTTTATCTTTGCAAGCTTCTAGAGCGGCATGTTACAAATGCCACTTGTTGAAGCCATGCGATCACTGTGCAGCAGTATACATTATATTTTCTAGCAACTGTATGTATTGCCCTATGTTTTCTAACTACCAGTACATATACATATTCTGTTGGTGATAGGGAGAACCTGAGCAAACATAGAGTATATAGTTATATGCACATAGTTATCAATAATGAATCAATTTTACTCTTGCATATTAAGTGCAGTGTAATTTTCTCATATGATTCCCGAGTGATTGGTGAAATAGATTGCACTCCCATTACCATCACCCGCAGCCCTGGGTGAGCCACAGTCGTGAGACCGAAAACCCAGGGTTAAGCCCAAAGTTAGCTCGCTAACCCACAAATCCTGCTTCATTAAACAGTGCTCTGGATCTGTTCATGTTGCATGTGATTGGCTGTGTTACAAACACCGCCCCTTTTGTGTGCACTCGTTCCTAGCTCGATAGTAAAAAACAGGCTTGACAGAGCAGTTGATAACCACTGTCGTGAGACAGGTTAGCCGTAATTACCTTTGTTAGGCTAACGCAAAGATACCCTAATTATGTTAAACTTCCTTCTTGAGACAGGCTCCTGGTTTCCTGGGTCTGAACTGGTTGTTGATTTTAAGGACCAAACACAAACCGATAGATCCCAACCCCGTGGCTACTGGACCAGCTTGTGATATCCGCTTGTGATAGAACGTTCAACAATCCAGGCGAGGACAGGCTGTTGTCAATAGAGGGCATCGTTGTTTCTTTAGATTAACGTGAGGACCCAGATATTTGCCAAGAGTACAGAATGCACCAAGAAGCATGCGTCCGTTTAACCAAAGTGGCAAACTGTAGCCCACAAGCTGTCTGTATGCGGCCCAATGACGTTCAAAATATTTAAGCACATATACAAGCAAACCATGCGATTTACATATTTTAGTGCAGCAATCTGTAAATCTGTCACAAAGCACTGTATGATAATGGCTAATAATATGTCTAATTTGAATTGATATATATTTTTGGTTTTGTGTTGACCTGAAGACTTAATAATTATATTAGGCCACTTTTTCCATAAACCTGTTTCCATGTTCCTTCTGACGGTTTCGCTCGAATACTCGTGGCCCTCTCAGGAGAATTTGGCCCACTTGCGAGGCTAGGTTCCCCACCACTGACATAAAGGATATTTCATAAACAGATTTTATGCATTTGGAGTGTAAAACCAATGCTACGCCATGGTCCAGGTGCAAAGCAGACATTCACGAAATCAACAGCATACCAGTACAAAGTAGGCTACATGGATACATTTTTCATTGTCATTGTTATTTATTTTTAAGTTCATTGTTTCATAAATACAGTGATACTTCCTCCAACACAAACTTAGCTCAAGTTCTTAAATGCTGAATTGGCTACAAAATGGATACTTGGCACATATAACCATTCTAAAAACATACTCACAAGACTCATATGTGAATCAAACATGGAGAAAATATCAGATCTCCAGTGGACTGTGAATCTAGCTTAACTTACCAGGTGTCTGTGGGTGTGTGATTTCATTGCGGGCTGGGCAGGGAGTCGACCCCTGACCTCCAAATTCAACTGTTTGCATTTCAGCCAACCACAAAAACCTTTTTCTCGAACCCTTCCAGATCTCGCGCCACCCTTCAACATGGACACACGCGATACGTCATCTTTCAACATTTCATGTTTCGGTTCAATCCTGTAAGGGGAGGGGGAGGCGGTTAATCCGAGGGGACAGACCCGTTTCACGGGAGTTGGGAGTCATCTGAGGGGACATTCTTGGATGCATTTACACCCCACCCCAACGGACAGTTGATATCTGTCATTTAACAACCAAAAATGTAATCAAAATAAAAAATCGAAACGATAACCGCATTGGCCCGGTGCTGCTGGCAAAATGGTCAGTAAAATATTTTTGTTGGGTCGGCAAAATGTCATTTGTAGAAGAGCGCCACTTCCTTCTCAAATGATCAAGTGATGAGGGGGTGTCCCGACATCAATCACGTCCTTGGTCCAGGACAACCTGCACTCTATAATTACGTTACCTTCGTTTTTAAACTCCGTAAGCAAGGCAGGAGACTGACGAAGCCTCTAAGCGGTCCGGGTCAGATCAGTTTCCACGTTTCCACAGTCATTGTCTCGACCAATAAGCTTCGGAGAATGATGATTTAACCTTTTTTAAATTTTTTATTTGTTTTCCCTCCTTTTTCTCCCAATTAAGTAGCCAATTGTATCCTCTTTCTACTTCAACTACCCCCCACCCTCCTCCTCGTACTACAAGCTCAACACCGCAGCTCTGGGACTGGCAGTGACAAAGGCAACCGCCTCCCCCGAGACTGAACCCCACCAAGCCGTTGACCGTAACTCCGGTTCACATTAAGCAGCGAGCTTATTTACATTGACATTTTAGGCATTTTGCAGACGCTCTTATCCTTACACAGTTTACATTTCTTTACATACAATCCATTTATACAGCTGGATATTTTACTGGAGCAATTCAGGTTAAGTACCTTGCTCAAGGGTACAACAGCAGTGCCCCAGCTGGGAATTGAACCTGCAACCTCTGAGTTACAAACCCAGCTCCCTAACCATTACACTACACTGCCAGCCAGTGCTTATAAGCAGTGAGCTCCCGCTGGCTTCCCTCCCCCTGGGGCAGACAGTCAATCGCCACCCCCGACCGGAACTCCCGGGCCAGAGCCGGGATGGCGCAGGCGTGAGAATCGAACCCCGGCCGCAGTGGGCAACTTGGGACGACTGAAGCTTTAACTGGTGTAAGAAAACCTTCAATCATGTCCTGGACGCACAGAAAACAAAACAAAACAAACCGCACGAACAAACAAACAAACACGAAAAGGATATTTTGTCGCGTCTAATTTGAGATTTCCCGGTTCAGGTACGGCTCTTGTTGAATGACCTCCTAATGACAGCTCCCCCGCTCCCACTGAGCCAGACGAAAGCACGGGCGTCTCAGATCTCTGGAGCGAGCTCGATATCACTCGCCGCGGGGCGAGACATGCGGCAGCGCCTCCGCAGAGATTAAGGAATTTGTGGCGTGGGTATTATAACCGCCGAAGAGAGACATGGGCGTATTCGGCTGGGTGGCTTTTGTGCTTTTTTAGTCTGGTTACACAATTTGGGCAGGCTTTTGTTCAGCTCCGAGATGCAGGATGGTGAGTTCACCAGACACCCTGTATTCCTACGTCACGGAGGACCATGTGACACCTGAGGAGGGATGGGTGGGTGGGGGGGTGGGGTGGAAGAGGCATTGTTGTTGTTTATCAAAATAAAAGGATACACCTGTTCAATTCAAGCCAGCTAAATCATGGCAACTGTAACCTAAATCCCCAAAAAGCTATTTATTTCACTCCTCAGCATCTCATCTGAGAAATAATGTACCTTCATCTCTGATACAGATTTTAATAATGTGACTAAACCAATGTGATTCCCACACAGACATACAGACACACAAATACACAAAGGCACATGGAAACACACACACGCAAGACACAGACACACAGGCACACACACACACACGCAACACACATACACACAGGCACACACCCGCACCCACACACACACACACACACACACACACACACCACCACCTTTTCAAGGGCCTTCGTGAAGCCGTTTTGTCCTCTGACACATTGTTTGAAGATCATGGACCAGACAGACAGACCGACTGAGACAGAGGGACAGCAGTGGAGCCGCTCGACCAGAAACAGAGTTTGATCCAGAACATTTCCCCTCAGCCTCAATGGAGACTTCAGCTGTGGAAGGCTCATCGGCACATACACTCTCAGAATTTGTTACAAAATTAGGGTACAACTTTTATTCCCCGGGGGATACAAATGTGTTCCTTGCAGTTCATTGTAACTTCAAAGGTATAAGTAAGATCCTTCATGATAATGGTTTTTGTGGCCTTTTCCCAATGACCACAACAAGCATTTACACCTTAATAGGTGCAGCGTGGTACTTCTTTTTCTGAGAGTGTAACGTCAACAGCTTTGAACAGCTCCACGGTCCAGCGGGCCAGCGGTAATGCTGGTGGTAACGGTCGCCGGCGGTCACCCTCTTGCATGCTCACGGGGCTAACACTGAAATGCAACGTACCAATTTAACAAACCTAAATCTAAATCATCATCATTGTGATTTGTTACGATTATCTTCGCCGTTATCGTTCCCACCAGGAGGAGCTCCTGCAGTGTCCGTAGTGTCTTTTCCGGCTCCGGAATGCCGCTTGGCCGGTTCGGGCAGTCGGACTTGTTTTCCGGAGTCCTCCGCGTCGCTGGGACTGGAACACGGTGATCCGATCCCGTATGTTCCGGGCCACAGTCCTGCCCAGTCAGCAGTCTCACAGGACCCCCTCCCCCACACCCTCCAAACTGCCCCAATCCATGGGCCAGCATTCGGACGGCCTTCCCATGTCCCTCTGCCCACTTGTCCTCCGGCACGTGACTGTGGTCTCGCTCGTGGCGGCATGGTAACGGTAATGGCGCACTGCCGTGCCGTGAGCAGCGGGGGCGGGCGAGTCCTTTTGTGAAAGGCCGGGGAGGACAGGAGGTTGAGCAGAGGTGACGAACAGCCGCGTATCTCTGACCATGCACAGTTCATGTCACACAGCCTTCAGGCTGCATCTCTATGGCTCAGATCCCGTTACAATGCACTCCTTTGTCATCGTCGGCTGTCCTGACGGCAAAGGAAACGTTTCCTGGTAGAAAAAAAAGGGATAAGAGAATGAGGAAGGATGGAGTATTTCCAGTCAGCTCATGGCGAATGAGTCCAGTGTCCTCAGCTCTCTCACGCAGCTGTGTCATACGTCAAGAAAATGTTTAAAAAATGTTAAAATATGTCGGGTTGCGTTTAAGTTGGTCGCTTTGGACAGGCATATGTGCTGTGGGAGTTTCCAGGCCTTCCGAAACCTTCCCAAAGTTGACATTCACTTTAGCCTAGTCTCTTCTCTTTTTCATCTCATCCTCCATTTTGCTCTTCCACTCCATTTTTTCTTTCAAGAGGGACATAAAATGAAAGATTTGTCGTGGGAAAACAGAAGTTGGTCTGGGTGACACCAGTGCTGTGAGCTGTTGAACTAGAACAACGTGTACCGTCCCGACGGTCTCCCCGGCCGATCGGTTCAGGTCACTGACCAATTTTCAGACAGAGGCTTCAAACTGAGAGGAAAACATCTAGAAGTTTCCTTGTTACAAGAGTCTGGTGTCGGTGGTCTGTGTTTTCCCCCAAGTACAGTCCTCCGTGAATTGCACTGCGGTGACTGTGAAAAGGATAATTTTAAATCCAGACAGCATTGCGGCGTGAGAAGTCTCTTCAGTTGCAGTGGTTCCTCCAAAGCAGAGGGAGGCGCTGTTACTTTGAATGGCGGCCTCCTGTCAGTGAGCCCAGGCTGGAGGTGGAGCCCTGCCCTCGCCGGCCCTGCTCTCGCCGGCGCAGGACAAAGTCATAGTTGGCGGTGGTGGACATGGCGTAGAACACGTTAGCCTTGTCCAGAATGAGCAGCTCTGGGGAACACAAGAGGAGGTAATGCATAAATGTACCGTTTCACTCATAGTCGTGTGAACCACCTGCACTCACTGTAACAAATAACTTCAACTTTATTTAGGGAATTGAAGGCGGAGGCCACGCTGATAAGCCCACACTCCCTTTGATAGCCAAGAGAGTTCACCAATACTGGCACATTCGGGCCAAACGCATCCCCTTGGTTTTATATGCTCCCTGAAGAATGACCAGTTCGGTTGAAACATACGTTGATGCACACCATGCTGAGCGTGAGCAGCCATATCCATCTATTTCAGGGCTACATCCTTTGTCAGGCCTAGCGCCATGTAACGACAAACTTGGCCCACGAAAGGCCCACTCGTCTGTGACTTCACACTGTTCGTTGAGCGATGCACGCCTCCGCACCTTTAAAGGAGCGCTTTACCTGCGTGCTTACGCAGCAGGCCCGGGCCTCACCTTTGTTGTGGGGCAGCACCTGGCTGAGGGTGAACTCTTGCCCACTGACGTTTTCCAGGTTGTGTTTCTCCAGCGCCCGCTGGATCACCTGGGCAGTCTTGTCCTGACTGGTGAGCTGGGAGGGGCAGAGGAGAGGGGGGTTAGCACTGCACTGCACTGCACCCAGGGCTGAATGTGGGAACCACGAGGGGCCGGGGCTCAAAGTGAATGGGAGAGGCGGGGGGAGTGCTCAATTGTGACATCATAAACATGATGCCCAGCAATCAACAATCGATGTAATTCAAACCACTGCTAGAAGTAACGCAACACATTAGTAAAAAACTAAACTGCAATGAATGTAACTGGGATAAAATTAGTGCGGGGTGTTTTTAAAATTGTATTTCTACCGATGTAAATATAAATATTAAATGATTCATGTCCCAACCCCTGGCACTCACCAGGATGCTCTTGTACATGTTGCCGTTGTTGCCACACTCCACGGTGACCCTGACGATGCAGGAATCGGCCACCTGCCGGTTGTAGACGGGCAGCGAGGTCATGGACACGGAGCGCTTGTGCTGGGGGCGGCTGGAGGGTGCGGCGGGCGGCCGCTGGGGAGGGGGCAGAGAGGTCTTGCTGCGAGTTGGAGGTGGACCTGGAGGGGGTGGAGCATTCGGACGACCCGGGGGAAAGGCCACGTTGTGACACGAGCTGGACAGACACTGTTGGGGAGGGAGAGACGGCGGTCACACGGAGAAGAGCGGAGACATCCTCAACCCCCACCACAAACTTCCTCCGACTTCCCTCCTCCCCCTCCCTCAGACTCCGCTTCAATTTATACAATAGAAAAATTTAAAAAAATCTATAGCAGGTTTTGAAGCATGAACGTCAGCAATGTCAATGTTTAGACTGCAACTTTGCAATCTCAAGCCATGTAAATGCACTCTTGTAAGTCGCTTTGGAAAAGTGTCTGCTAAATAACAAAAATTGTTAAATTTTATAAGAGGATGTAATCACCCAATCTGGCAACCCTGCTCAGCACGGCTCACCAAGGCCCCACATGTAATGATTGAAATCCTACAATCTGGCAAACCTGGCCGCACCTCGCTGAGCAAAGCATATCTCACCTGAGAGGAATTCCTAAAGCAAACTCCTGTCATGCCCCACAGCCTTTTCAAGGACAAGTCTTTTAACGACCCATCAGAAGGGATTATGGTTGTGGGTCGGGGGTGTTTACGTAACAGAAACGTACAAAAGTACACATAACTCAAACTGTGGTGTGTGCATGTATGTGTGTGTGTGTGTTTGTACCTGCAGACTAAGGTGTGTGTGTACCTGCAGACTAAGGTGTGTGTGTGCAGACTAAGGTGTGTGTGTGTGTGTGTGTGTGCGTGTGTACCTGTAGACTGAGGTGTGTGTGTGAGTGTGTGTGTACCTGCAGACTGAGAGAAGAAGACTGAGGGGTGTTGAGATCCTCCATTTCAGATCCACTGGATCCTGAAGACGACACACTGATCTGGTCTGACTGTGTCTTTCTGCCAGATCCCTCACTCACTGTGAGTAACCTGCTCTCTCACACACACACACACACACACACACACACACACAAACACGCACAAACACACACAAAGGAAAATAGCAGTTAACGCTGGTTCTGCAACCTGAGCCAAGCTTCTCCACCATGAATTTGGGCTAGGAGAGTATTTATTATTTATTACAGTTCATGAAAGAATGTGGAAAACGTAGTGTGAGAGAGAGAGAGCGAGAGAGAGAGATTCTATTTTACTTTTTTCTTTTAAAGTTTCATTACATTTCATTTTTTCCACTTTCATATTTACTACGATGCATTTTTAAGTACGGTTTCTGTGGAAGAGAGGAGAGAGAGAAAGAGAGAGAGAGAGAGAGAAGAGAGAGAGAGAAGGGTGGTTTTATTACATTACATTACATTACATTACAGGCATTTGGCAGACGCTCTTATCCAGAGCGACGTACAACAAAGTGTTAACCGTAGTCAAGAACAGTTTAGCTGAAAGCCACCCTAGTGGGAAGTACAATTCCTGGGTGCTAGGAGCAACCACATAGTTAAACTAGGACCCTGTAGGTAAATCTGTAGCCACAATTCAGAGGTAGCAATAAAGCAATCAATGCAGAAAATAATGCCTAAGCCTAATATAATACATAAACAAGTAGACGTGTAAACTAAGCAACTATGTCCCTAAGTTAACAAAACCGGGACTACGGGGAGAGGTGCACCCTGAAGAGGTGAGTCTTCAGTCGTCGCTTGAAGGTGGCCAGGGTCTCAGCTGTTCTGACTTCCACAGGAAGGTCATTCCACCATCGTGGAGCCAGAACCGACAGGAGACGTGACCGGGAAGCGCAGGTGCGGAGGGGGGGAGGTGCTAGGCGTTCTGAGGTAGCAGAACGGAGAGGTCTGGCAGGTGTGTAGGGTTTGAAGATCTTGAGGAGGTATGTTGGGGCTGATCCCTTGACTGCCTGGTATGCTAGGACCAATGTCTTGAATTTGATGCGAGCTATAACAGGCAGCCAGTGGAGGGTAGTGAGCAGGGGGGTGACATGGGAGTGTCTAGGAAGGTTTTATATGTTTATGCTCTAAAATGCTTTGGCAACACCGGATGACACAGGACAATGAACATCTTTGAACATTTGAATCAATGAAGAGAGAGAGAGAGAGAGAGAACAGCAGAGAGAGAGAGAGAAAGAGATAGGGAGAAATAGAGAGGGAGGGTGAGGAGACTCACGAGGAGAGCTTCTTGGAGAGCAGACGGTGGCTCCAGGGCCCTGGGGAGCTGGGGCAGGTGTCGTTAGGGGGCTCCAGCTCACGGGAGAGCTCATAACTGCAGGGCCGAGACGCACACAGTCCTTATAACTGTGCAACACTGAGTCCTTATACAGTAACTGCGCAACACCTTACAACAATCGTTACAACAGTCGTCATAACTGTGCAACTGTTGTAACCCTCACCTCATCTACATTTAGGCATTTATCAGATGCTCTTATCCTGACCGACTAACACATTTATACGGCTGGATATTTTACTGAAGCACTACAGATTAAGTCCCTTGCTCAAGGATACAAAAACACATTATATATAACCTATAAAATTATGGATTTGTAATCCCTCAAAGGACCTGCCCCTACCTCTCCTGGTCGCCCAGCAGTTTGGACCCAAGGAGCCATGGTCCTATCTGGGGGTGGTGAGGTAGAGAGTACTGGGTGCAAGAGGCCTGGAGCTGGCAGATCTGGGACAGGATCTCAAACTCCTGGGACAGGAAACACATAAACAGCACATTAATCCCAGCTGCTACATCTCATTTTTAATTTTATAATTTTTATCCCATTTTGGTAGCCAATTAGACCCGCTATTTAAGTCAATCCCCCCCTAGTAATGTGAGCTCGCTGCCGTAGTCCTGCAACCGGCAGCGACACACGACCTGACGCCTCTTTGGAGACGGCACTCGCCCAAGTATCAACCTGCAGGGCCACTCTTATGCGCAGCGAATCTCATGTCGGCTTCCCTCCCCCCTCCCTGGGGCGGACAGCCAATCGCCGCCCCCGGTGGCGCTCCCGGCCAGAGCCGTCTCTGGCGAGACGGGGAATTGAACCCCGGTCTCTGTGGCCAGCGTCGGACGTTGTAACCACTGGGCCACACGGGAGCCCCACTACATCTCATTTTTTTAAATATCTCTTTTTTTCCCCTACCCACTAGCCCACAGAAAAAAGCCCATTTGCTTGCACATTTCACTTTCTAGCTGTTGTTGTATTTGTGTATTTGTATTGTATTGCATTTATTTTTATTCATACAACATTGTAAAGTTTATATGTGTGATGGAACAAAAATTTCCCTGCAGGGATGATTAAGTATTTTCTCAATATGAAACAGAGGTGGGGTCACGCCCTCAGTGTGAGAGAGAGGCCAGTTCCTCCCCTGCCCTTGAAATGGCAGTTTCTTGGGCGGACCCACAGCCACACCCCGGAGCCCAGGGCACTGCAATTCCCCTCTGAGGAGGGTAACATGCTCAGGCGGACTACCCAGGGGGCCGAGCGGCGGCTGCCAGTGATAGCTGTGCATTTTTAATGGGCCTTGCGCCTGGCTGTGTCCACACTTACATCAGAGGGAGAGAGAGAGAGAGGAGCACTTACCCTCCTTCGCTTCTCAAAGTTAATGAGGCCCTGCGGATGAGAGAGAGAGAGAGAGAGAGAGAGAGAGAGAGAGAGAGAGAGAGAGAGAGAGAGAGAAAAATGAGTGCTCCAACACCACACAGTGCCTTTGTGTAGCAGGGTGTATAGCAGTGTATGTAGAATGTTTGAAGCGTAGTGGCATGAGTGTGTAGAGTGAAAGTAGCAGTGTGTGTGTGTGTGAGAGTGTGTGTAGAAGTGTAGCTGTGTGTGTGTGTGTGTGTGTGTGTGTAGAAGTGTTGCAGTGTGTGTAGAGTGTGTGTAGAAGAGTGTATGGGGAGTGTGTGTAGCAGAGTGTGTGTAGCAGTGATCAGTGAGCTGGGATTGTGATCAGAGGGCTGCAGCTCTGAATCCCAGATAGGGCTCTGCTGCCGCCGGCCTCTGAACTGCCTTCAGCAAACATCATTTATAATCCATACAGTGCAAACTGTGCAATTTGACCTTGACAAGGGTGTGCACAATGACTACTCTGATTCATATTAACTAAGCGTAACAAATCATTCCAGACACCGTGCAGTGTAGTCTAATGATTGTTATTTTCTTGTACCAGTGAGACGACACAGGTCTCAGGTTTGGGTTCAGCAATCTCAGTGGCTGTTCATGGTTTGCCAGTCAGTTCCTTTGCTGGTCAGAGTCAGTCGGTCACCTGCCCACAGTGCTCACCTCCACAGTGTCGGGCAGTGCGGTGTCCAGCATGGTGAGGACGGTCAGGTAAGTACCCAGGTAAGGGACCACACCCGTAGGGGAGCTCTGCAGGGGGCGAACAAGACAAGATTAATCGGGTGGGTCCCCAAACTTCCTACCCACAAGCCCTAGTGATGGGAGGTCTCATCAGGCCCATAATGGGCAGACATGCAATGAGCTGCCAATCACTGACTTGTTTTGACCAACCGAAAGCGTTCTCTCTCCACGGGGAAGCACAATGATTGGTCCACGTCAGTTAGGAAATGATAGCACCTTTCCCATCGCTGTCAAGGCCCCCTTAACAGACACCTATGATATGTGACCTGCTACTCCTTACTAAAAACATAGCCCGAGATGTGCAAATATGGAATTATGTTCAAATAACAGCATGCGAGTTATCTAGTGCGGGGTCTAGTTTGACCTCAAAGTCAGTTCACAACCTCACACTGAGCCCTCTCATAACCCCCCCACTTTGGGAACCCCTCGAACACCTAACAGCGCCCAAGCATCTTCCTGTTACACACAGTGAGCAAAGACACACTAGACCTTTGTGTTCACAAGGTTCACTACAGTGCAGTGGGAAAGGGGCTGAAGATGGAGTCGTGTTTCCACCGAACTGCAACCCCTTAAAATAAAAAAAGGGGAAGTAGCTGACAGGGAGGAGAGGGGAGTCATGTGACTCGTGCCAAGCAGAAAGCGCTGAGCGGTCGATACCTGTTCCCGACACCCGTACCCTTACACAAACGGCTCTGCTGAGTTTGCCTTTTCCCTTTTCCAAAATGTGCTTTTAGTTTATTTATATATTTTCTTCTTAATTTCCCCCCCCGTTTGTAACACTATTATTTCTACGGGGGGGGCGGAGCTCACCAGCTGGCGTGAGATGGGGGAGCGTTTGGCCGTCTTGGGCGAGGAGTTGTCCGCAGCAGGTTGGCTCCCGTCCTGAGTAGAGAACAAACACAGTTACCGTACAGCTCCGCTATCCACCACAGAACAAACACATATTGGGTGTGTTTTGACAATTCTGTGAACTGATCTCGGATCAGCTTTCCTCAGCCCTGATCCTATAGCCATCCATTATGTGGAAAAGGATCAATCTGACCCTGGGTCAGCCGTTTCAGTACTCGCTTCTTCCTGAGACTTGTTTTCTCAATCTTTATTATTTCAATTTTTACCCCCCCCCCCCCTCTATCACCCCCCACTCTTGATTCCACCCCCTACTCATTCGGGTGGAACCAAGCACAAGGTGCTTGTGGTTCTCTGTGGCTCAGTTGGTAGAGCACAGCGTTGGCAACGCTTAGGTTGTGGGTTCCATCCCCACTGGGGCCACATATACTGAAAATGTATGCAGTCACTACTGTAAGTCGCTTTGGATAAAAGCGTCTGCTAAATGGCGTATATACAAGAACACAGAGTCCTTACAAGCTCAAGCAATAACATTGCCCTTGGTGTGATAAAAAAACCCAAGGTGAGCACATCCATGCTTTCAAGTATGAAATTTCTTGACAGGTACATCTTATCTGCCTTTGGAATAATGGTGTTTTCCTGCCGACCATTGTGCAGAGAACTGCTCTTAAAAGCGCAAACACTTGGTATCGCCGTTTAAACACTGATATCTTACTTCTCTCAAAAAAAGGTCCCCCCCACTCCTTTGAAGAGAGTGGAATTGTTCCAAGAAAGGGTGAAATCGCATATTCTAGCAGGATGAAATCACTCAACATTCGAGGTTAAATTGTCCAAGAGGAGAGTAAACCACTAACAGATTAAATAACAAGAGATTAAACTACATTAACTAGAGCAAGATTCAACTTTTATCATCTTATAAGAAGGAGTGATATAGATTCCGGGCCCAAAATTTGAGTCTACGATGAACAGTTCTGAACCAGGAAGATCGTCTTATGGGATTGCGTGATCGCACGAGAGCCACTGAGTTCGTCACGATGTGTTGTGCTCTTACAGTTTTGTGAGGCGGAAATTAAATGGGGGAGCACAGACACAAAGAACCACCACAATCCTGCTGATTATTTCGGGGTCGTTTTGCGCTCAAAGAGCTTCTGTGTCCAGCAGAGGGGCGCCAGTGAAGTTAAGGAGCGCACGCTTCACTGCTCTGGAGTGAGGAGACCAAGGCCTCGTGCTCTTCTGACGCAAGTCCTCCAGGGGCTGCAGAATGACCTCTCTGTACTCGAGAAACAACGCAGTGCAAATAAGCTGCACCTCGTGTGTGCGTGCGTGCCTGCCTGCGTGTGAAAGTGTGTGTGTATGTGTGTGTGTCTGTGTGTGTGTGTGTGTGTGTGTGTATGTGTGTTTGTGTGAGGGAAAGTGTGTGTGTTTGTGTGTGTGTGTTGTGTGTGTGTGTGTGTGTGTGTGTGTATGTGTATATGTGTGCGTGTGAGAAAGTGTGTGTGTGTATGTGTGTTTGTGTGTGTGTGTGTGTGTGTGTGTGTGTGTGTGTGTGTGTGTGTGTGTGTGTGTGTGTGTGTGTATATGTGTCCTAGTTTCTCTGTCTGTATATGTGGGGTAGGGTTATAGCCTCACCCAGCTAGTCCATAAACACACACAGCTATATTAAGGCTAACGAGCCACAAAGGTTAGCCTGCTTCACTCAAACATTAACCTTTAGCGGGAAACTGGCAATGAAAGGGACGTGGAAGAGATTTCTCAGAGACTCTCCTTATCAGCATTCCCTCTCCCTGGGGTGTCCTGTAGGGGTTCCTCAACGTTTTTGCCCCCAGGTCGCCCTAAAACAGCCACCCTCTGGCCTGAAGACCCCCTAACCTGGTTTCAATGGTTCATGTTTAGGTTGAACCCCGGAGCCCTCACCTCCACCAGAATCTCCCGGCTTCTCAGAACACAATTCTCATCGGGGAAGGTCTCACACAGCTGCTCGAAGGTGGCCATGCTGTCCCTGTAATGGCAGGGCACATCACCCAGTTAGCACGGCGCTGGTCTTCACAGTCTGGGCTCCACAGATTCAACAGGAAGCGCCCGCTTGGCATCAGGAAGCCCCTGGAAATTCTCACAGGGGTTCTGATCTGCAGGTTGTGCTGCATCCCAATCTTTCCAAAGCCCCCCCCCCCCCCGACAAACTGATCCAGGATCAGCTCTCCCAACCCTGATCCATTACATGGAAAAGTTAATTCTGATCCTGGGTCAACCATTACAGTATGTAGATACCTGCAGACAGCCACCCACGTCTTCCTGAGTCTGTAGATGGCGTTGGACTGCAGGGCCGACAGGATGGCCCTCAGAGAAGATAAATTCCTCAGTTGCCTGCACTCCTAGTTAAGAGGTCAGAGGTCAAAGGTCAAATGTGTGGTCAAAGATGTGGAAAACAAAATCTCAGGGTAAATGTTTAGTTTGACTTGTCATGCGCATTGGTGATGGGTGAACCAAGGAGGTGAACCAATCAAAGTATAGTGCTGTCCACAGCAAAACTTTGCAATTGGTTCAAATCTATTTCAAATTTTCAAATGTATTTTTCTATCATTTCGATTGTTCAAACTCCGCGCTGACCTGTGCGACTCGGATCCACTTCTCAATGACGCGGGCCCTCTGGGCGGGGCCGGGGGCGGGGCCACGGGGCGAGGAGGAGGTATGGCGTGGCGTGGGGGGCAGAGCAGCGAGGTGATGACCCGGTTGGTGATGGCGTTGAACTGGGCGATGGTGGCGCGCACAGTAGGGGACAGGCTCTCGTCCTTGTCCCGGTGGGACCACAGGCACCCCAGGCACTGGAATGGGACCACTTTGACAAAGAGCTCCTGGGAGACCAGAGATAGATGGGAGGGGTTCAGGATTTCTACTGTGCCTGGTCAGTAGTGACCAATCAAGGCCCGGAGTCTCAGAGTGATAGACACTTACGGCGTCCAGTCGGGTGAGCTCCTCTGCAACGTCAGGGACTGGGAAGTCCATGAAGTCCCCCGCTTCCTCTGTGTTCTCGGACCCCAGGCCTTCGTCCTCTGACTCATCCTCTTGCACTTCCTCCTCCAGCTGCTGCGCTGGGGAGGCCTGGCCACAGGAATCCGTTTCTGGAGAGAAAGGGGAGGGGAGAAGATGGGACATGGCGGCGTCAATGCCCTAGCCCTCATCCAAAAGCTGCGACATCGAATCAACTGGACTGTAATGACACCTTGAACACCTTAAGGCAGGGGTGTCTAATCTTATCTGAAAAGGGTGTGGATGCAGGCTTTTGTTATAGCCCAGCACTAAAACACTTGATTCAACTAATCAAGATCTCGATTAGTTAATCTTGTCACACAAAGACCATGATTAGTTGACTAGTTGAATCAGGTGTGCTGGTGCTGGGCTAGAACATAAGCCTGCACCCACACCAGCCCTTTTTGGATAAGATTGGATACCTTTAAGGGCTTCAACATTCAAATTGTGGTCAGACTTTGTACCGTGGCATGAGGGGGAGCCAAAGGAAGTGAAAAAGATGTGTGGTCCGATATGGGAGCCGTGGGGTACCGTACCTTCATGCTGGAACTTCTTCAGCAGGGCGTCGACGTGCTGGGCCAGGCGACGGAAAGCGAGGTGTCGGTGCAGACGTCGGAACAGCAGTCGCAGCGAGGGGTACTGTGGGGGCTCCCGAAAGTCCTCGCTGTGTTCCTCGAGCCAGGTGTGGATCAGGGGTCCCAGAGAGCTGTGAACAAAGGGGTGCAGGGTGGGGTGGGGGCGGGGGGTGCGCAGGGTCAAAAAGGAAACAATGACATCCACGGCCTAAAACACTCCCAAGGCTCGTCAAGCTGAGGTAACCTCAGCACGCTGAATGGAGTGCTCACCTTTCGTGAGAGCTGCTGTTGCCCACGTCAGACTCCTCTTCATTCCTGTGGAAACAGTAGGTGGAGCACAGTCGGTTTTCACGGAAACACGCGGGGTAAGAACTTCATCACGGTAGTCTGTGTTTTTTGGGAAAAGACGCTGGAGACGGCGTCCCCCCCCCCACCCGACGGTGCCCTGTCCTTTAACGTGCTGAACAAAATCTCCCATTGTACATGTCTGTGTTTCTTCATTTTTTTAAATGTAGTGTTTCAGGGGTCTTTTGTGTGAAATAAAGTGCAATATAAGCCTTAGTAGTCCAACATGCGTCTAAGTGTGTCGACTGTGTGTGTGCACTCTAAACCCTGTGGCTATGGCAGGCTTAAGAAGACAGGAAACTATCAGCCACTGATCCACTCCCCCCCGAGGACCTAAATATTATCCCTTTCACACTGTAACACTGAAAACTATCATCTTATTATGATTCACCAGAGCCTGATATCGGGAAATGTGATGCTTTTTTGTTTGTGGAAACACAATTTGGTAAAACCTTGTACAATGCTGGCGAAACTAAAGAACACGCATTGTCCGGGAATGGGAGACAGCGCCCTTCCTTGCAGTTTACAAAACAGTTTGGCTGTTTATGATGCAAGCAAATGCTGGCAGCGTTTCACGCTACTGGAGGTGAGGGGGGTTAGCAGTCGACAAGCAGAACACAGGTAGAGAGGGCAAGCGATCAGACGCAAGATCAGACGGAGACGGTGACCGACCCGGCCCCCACAGGACAACACCACCAAGAAGGTCAAGGGTGTAACAATTCAGTGGAGCTCCCAAAAGCTTAGCTCGTGTATTTCTCTTTTGTATGGCCACACTGAAAAAGTGCCAACGTTTCAATGGACAGACCTCTCTGTCGGTTGCTCTACCGACCAACACGTTCGCCCTCTGTCTATGCGGCGGCAATAACAACTTGAGCTTCTTATTCCTACCGAGGCGTTAATCCTCTCCAAGTACCTGTCCGTGAATTTGCCAGGTGTGCAAATATCTTCCCCTTTTAGTGTGCTTATACAGTAGTTTCAAGGGTGTTATTTCGACAGCTAAATGAAATGGCGCAAAGGAAGCTGAAGTGTCCCAGGTAACCCGAGAGGGGACAAGCCCATTGGCCACCTGCGGTACCTCTGGAAGAGCAGCTCGACGAGCTCCTTGGTGCTGGCGAAGGCCCGATGCATGGACAGGAAGATGCGGGCGTAGTCTGTCTCCTGGCAACTGGGCTCGAGCAGATGGGCAACCAGGCGGGGCAGCGTGGCAGCCTTCAGCCGGCGCAGCTTGCAAGTGCGGTACTGGACGAAGCTGAACTCGGTCTGGGCCTCGGCAGAATCGGCGGGCGGTTGGATGGGCTCCCGGCGCAGTGTTATCCCAAACACCGCCCCCTCCTCCACCTCCTCCCCCCACTCCTGCACGGGGTTCTGGTCCAGAGAGAGAGAGAGAGGGGGGCGGGAGGGTTTACCGAAAAATCTATGGACAGAAGACCATAGAGGGAGAACGAGAGGGAGGAAGGGAGGGGTTGACAAGGGACGGCCCCCAGCTACAGGTACCGAGATTCACGTCCATTCCTGCCGACTCGGTGCCCGTCAAACTTAAATACACAGAGAACCGCTGACTAAACATGGTGATGTAACACCGACAAAGAAACAACCCAAAAGCAAAACTCCCTTTATAGCCCCCTGTAGCCACAGAGTGATGTCACCTCATAATCCGCCAAAAACAGAACACGCCAGATTTTTTTCTCTCTCTCTCTTCACTCCACAAATACGGGGTTTGCGGCTCATCTCCAGATAAAGACAGGTGCCAGGTGGCCTGTAATTACCAGGTATGTGAGCAGGTTAATATTTACATGTAATTACAGAGAATCTGCAGACAGCAACAACGAAAGAAAAAGAAAAAAAAGGTCAACAAAATAGCTAGCTGCTGAGTTACAAACAACTGACTTTGCACTCTAGCACATTTGTATACAGGACTGTAGTTTCGAAAACAGATGGATATAGATGCGGCCTCTAAATGCTGCAGACGCTCTGACGATGCAGGCTACGCAGAGACATGCAAGGGAGGCGAGGCGTTGTTTCAAGGCCCAATTTACGACTCGATTAGAGCAGCGAGACCTTCCACGCGCACCGCTGGAGACTGGATAGCAAACAACTGCTGTTCTTTTTTTGCTTCAAATGTTATATTTAATCCGGGGGCGAGATGAGAGCAGCTTGCTCATATTTTTCTGCAACAAAACCTCATGAAAGTGCCCCCGCCCCCACCAGAAGAACACAAGATCTCTTACATCTAATTCATGCCATAATAAATTCACACAGAGATGTGCTTGAAAAAGGAGAAAGGATCTCAGAGGGGAACAGAGCGCTCTTGTTGGGTTCAAAGCCCGTTCTCTTTCTGCCCCCTGGGCCGCCACGAGTGGGAGGAACAGCCGACTCGTCTATAATTCACCATAAATCTACATTTTCCATACTTTTGCCAGTGAATGACATCTTTTTCATTCTTTCTCTCTCTCCGTTTCCCTGTCTCTGCCTGGTGCGTTCTCACAATTCGACAGGTCCACTGAGAGTCGGGTTATACGGTTTCAGTGACAAAACACATAAGCTGAGTCGTGGTGGTAGCAGCTCAGTAAAACATAAACCGGTTTGCTCAATGTTGGCCATACGTCGTTTTTTTATCAATGGGCAAGTGGTAGGTTTTCTCGTCTGCGACCCAGACGGCCAATAACAACGCTCCAGTTGTGACCGACAGAAATGGCAGCATTCAACCAAGCTGGACCTTTTCTTCAAACCACATGTTTAATATAACTAATTACTTGATTATTGTAATGAACCAATCCCTGGCCAGCATAGGCTGCTGACTGGTAGTTGGTCCCATGTCGTCACATTAGGTGTATGTACATGTGTGCCAATGCTGGTCGTTGACATTGGGCGCTTTGACTCTCCCATTGGTTAGCCACATTTGGCTCAGGGTTAAAAAAAAACACAGTTGGGTGGGGGCTGATTGGCAGCTTCACCGACTATTGGCTGCTGACGGATGAGACACCCTTGGGGGGAAATGTTGCGCGGCATTACTGGGCCCACACTACCGCGAGCGAGTGGAGAAATAAAAGAGCATGTGACATAACTCGATATAAAAGAGCAGTGACGCCTCCCCCCCCCAGTTCACCCGGTGATATTACGCAACATGCATTTAATATTGAGGGGGAAAAAAATAACACAGGCCAATATTAAACTGCAGCAGCATCTCTTCTGTAAAGTGGGACTGGATGGAGAGCATTGGACAAAGAGACAAAAAAAACACCCGGGGATTCTCTACGGGAAATTCCCAGAGAATTAAACCCAGGGAAAAGCGTTTCATTGAACGCGCCAAGCCTTTCTGAATCAGCCCCTGAAAGGTCCACTGGCTTCGTGTAGGCTTTCAATGTTTACTACGTCTGGTCTAATGTTTTCCCATCTCTTTTAAAAAAATAACCGCTGGACTTGTTTTGTCCCGGAAATCTTGTCTGTAATTTAAATTTAATCTCCAGTTATAAATGTGTGATAGGTTACAGCTCTAAACTACTGATAATTGTTTTCAAAGAACAGTCCTGTGTTCCCGTTTTGAAGGTACGGTCGTGAGAATGTTTAAACGCCGGCCAAGATCATGCAGCCCTGCACCCCACCCCCACCCCTTACAAAGAGTAATGGTTGGGCATGACCTCATTATATAACAACTCAAAAAGGACAGGAAGAAGAAAAAGAAGCGCACACTATTTACCGCCGTGAGAACGTGTTCCAAACATGTGATGCTGTTGCTAAGATTCCATGGAACACTGCATTTCTCTCTGGCAGTTCTGCTCTGCTAGACGCACGCACTGGGCCAATCGATGCAGGTTATGTAAGGAATAAACCACGTAGGGCTGTCCAGTTGCGTGAAAACCACCACAGGGTTGTGTGATGCAGTCCCGAGGCTAAGCCTTGCCTTTTATTTTACACACACTCTTACACGCAATTTATCTTATAGTGAATGTGTTCACCCTTGGAAGAGATTTAAGAATAATAATTTGAAATAAACTCTTGTTGGACTAGTGCTCTACAATTCTCCCAGGATCCTCCTGAGTTGCCCTGATTGTTTTCTACCTTTTCTTTGTCCAAAAAAGTGAGCTTCAGTGACCCACAAAGTGTTAGTTCCCTTATACATAAGAGTAGGAAAATGTAAAATGTCAAAGACATTTATTGTCTTAATAGGGTGTTGGGCCACCATATTGGTGTTTTGTGGTGGAAAACGCTGTCTCAGACACCTTTCCAGAATCTCCCATAATTGTTCAACTGGGTTGGTGGGCCGTGGCATATGGTTTATATTGTTTTCACCTTCACCATTGAATGAAGTTGATCACTCAGAATGGCTTTGTATTTATTGGCGTTTACCTTGCCCTCTAAAGGGTTGAGCGGACCTAACCCATGCCAGGAAAATACACTGCACACCATAACAGAGCTGCCAGAACCCTTCATTCATTTACTCAAATGTTTCCTTTATTTTTGGCAGTTACCTGTATATATATATATAATTATAATTTCAATCTAAAGTAGAGATGACTGCAGTTAATTTGTATAAATGGATTGTAAAGAAAATGCAAAGAGACAAATCCTAATGTGTAAATATATATAATTATAATTTCAATGTAAAGTAGAGATGACTGTATTTCCAAAGAGACAATCCTATGTGTAAAAGGTCCAACCATCATTATCATACAAGACTAAATGATCATTTCAGTAAAATCTGGAAGAAAGACATACAACTGCAAAAGGACAAATTAACACTACAGAAAGTTCAAATCCTCAGCAAGTGAGACAGTACGTAAACGGACAGATAGAAACACCAGCACATATTCAAGAGCAGTTTACATTAATGTACATATGCTGCCACTGATTCTCTACGTTAATTAACTGCCATCACTACTGTTTAAATGTATAAAAATCCTTTCTTTCTTTCCCTGTGTTATAGGTACGATGTGCAGCTGCCAACGATGATGTCTGTTGCAGTGCACACGCTGATCTCTTGCACTAACTACGATTACGCTTACCATGTTTAAATGCACTTTTTGAAGTCGCTCTGGATAAGAGCGGTCTGATAAATGCCATAAATGTAAATATAAATGTAAATGGGACAACTGTCAGTGTTGGCGCGTTTGTTTCAGCGCACATCAAACTTATTTGAACCGAATCTTATTTCGTATTATCTTTACAAAAAGTTCATCACAAGCAGGTGGAAACCATTCAGCGTTTATCTTCAAAACCCCAGCATCAATAACAGCCCATCTCCTTTCCAATTTGCCAATTGAATACAGTAGCATAATTGCGACAACAAATTATTCTATGAACAAGCAAAACCAAAATAATAATGACATAATAATAATTACCATCGTTAACTCCCATTTGCCCATCTTTCTCGAGCGTGGCGGTAGTCTGGTGAGGAACACTGCAACTATGGCTTCGGCGATTCCTTACGGATTCGTTCCCTCCATCGTCCTTTACAATAAATTTTGAATAACGCAGCTGCAGTAAATCCACTTCCAGAAAGGTAAATATTACGGCTTCATTGTGCACGGGAAACGTCTTCCTTCAAATGTTATTTGAAAAGGTATAGCATTCCCGAAAAAACGTTGCCTTTGCGCGAAGTTTTCAACGCTTGGCCTCCGCGTAAAAATGTTTTAACATTTTTGCAATAAATGTTAGGCTCAGCTAATTACGCTCTTGGCCGCCGTTTAGAATTAAAATGAACCGCGTCCACACTCAATATTGCAGACGGAGACCTGACGCAATCTCGTCTTCAATCTAAGTGCGCTCCAGTCCTGGCGACGCTGTCAGGTGTACCCGTGGTGGCGGTGTCAGTTGGCACAGAGCGTTAAAGGCGCACCTGTGAAGCAGAGGGAGGGAGGGCTCAAAGAAAGCACAGCGGGGAGCCCAGTCCTCGCTATCGGATTGGGTCACTCAGCTGGAAGGCGGGGCCACCCTAGGGAACGCGCTGTGCTGCGCAGAACAGGGCGCAGTAGTTCGTATCAGCACTGGAGTTACAGTGCTACACTTCAAGCGTCAAAATTACACCTCGATGCTAGAGTTACAGGAGCACAATGCTGCAGTCTATATGTTGGCATGCCTTAAACTTACATGTCACGTGTTTTTTCATATTGCTGTTGCTGGCATCGCTGCCCTGCCCTGAGACATTCCTGACAGTGTGACGATGACGATCTCAAGCAACCTCATGGTTCCCGTCACTCGGTCTGTCCCAGTATCGAAAACAAATATCTGACGTCAGATAAATTGTTTTACAGTATTCGTGCATATTGGCTGGATCCTCCAAGCGACTGTTGAAGCTATATTGCCAACAGCACATATACTATTTGTAAACTTCATAAATGGCAAACAACAAAATAACAAAAATAACAGCTTTGCCATTTAAAAAAAAATGTGGATATAATAAAAAATATAGGGCAGTTCTGAAACCACTGTTTTCACTTCCAGTTATGTTGCTGTTATCAATGTCCTTTCTGAAGGTTCAGAAAACGTGCGGTTTAATGAAATGGATTATATCTCTTACATGTGTTAATTACCGTTTCAATTTATGGCATCAAAGCCTCTACGCTAGAAACGAATCAGAAATGCTGGCCCACTTGAACTGCTATCGCAACACAGCCATCTAAACCAATACTTAATGGGACGTTTCAAGGAGTTGCTCGCCCTTAGAGACAAATACCATCGTCATGGCAACCTGGCCTGAAAATATGGGATGAGCTATTCAATTTCAACCCCGGTTTCAAGCTCTATGGCCCTAGCGCATTATTTGAATTAGTGTTCAATTCATATTTTAAAATGGGAGAGATCCATCTGTATCTGGGCAAAACTTACAGAATGAACGTTCCAAGATGCATCAGGAAACGTTTTTTTAATTTTTATATATTGTTCTGTACTTTTAGAACAGCTGGCAATCTTTTCCCACCTACTTATATGTCTCCAGAATCAAAGCACTCCCTCGGTGAGTCACCTGGAGACACATCTGACACATCTGCACAGATCTGGATGTTAACTGGATGTGCTCGCCACAGGATCTGTCCTGACTCAGTCCATCAAGATAACATAGGGATTAAATGAAGGGAGTACATAGATAGCAACCAAACAACACTGGCGCACAACCACTGGACAGTAAGCAGGGACAGACTATAGGACCCCGTATAGGTGTCCAACACATGCCTGGCAGCAGAGACTGCCTCTTGCGTGCTATGCCACACACGAACACGAGCCCGCAATCCCCCTGCCTGCCATGTCCCAGGGTTTAGACTGCCGGCGATCTGTTTGTTTAGGGTCACAATAAAATACATCATTGTTTGCTTAATAAGAGCGGAGTGGAGGTTTCTCTGAAATCTGCTACTGTAAGGCCTGCTGCCGCTGCTCTGTGTTCCACCAGCGACTACGGTTCATCCGAGCAAGGCTGACGGCATGATGAATTAACACTAATGAGGGAAATCAAATGACATACATGCACACACACGTACACACACACAAAAACACAGACACATGTACGCGTGCACACACACACACACACACACACACACACACAGTGGCATAATAGCCCCATTTTGGCTCGATTGTTTAAAAGCAACAGGCCTGGAAAATCTACTGGTTTTGGTCTACATCTGAGCTCCCAGGCATTGTTTTCGGGGCGAGATTTGCGTCAGGATTCTCTGCACTGACCAGGCCATGGCAATCGGCCTCCAGTGGGTGGATGCCCAGGAGCCAGACGCCGGGCTCCAGGTCCAGGTGAAAGTTGGCGCCGAGCCCCGGGTGCGGAGCAGCCTCCTCCTCATCCGGGCCATCATGGCCCGCAGGCCGGGGGCCCCTTTGGCTGCGACTGCCGGAGTCAGGCCTCCCTGTCTCATTCCTGACAGATGAGAGGACACCAAGGGGGGACTCCTCTGCAGACAGAGAGAGAGGGGAATGTCAGCACAGTGTAAAGTAACATAGTGTAACGTAGCGTAGCGAAGCATAACACAGCATAACGTAGAATAGCGTCGCGCAATGTATTATTATATATTACAGGCATTTAGCAGATGCTCTTATCATAAGTTTAAAAGCTGGAATTAGAAGCAATTCAGGTTAACATTGCTCAAGGGTACAACGGCAGTGTCCCACCTGGGGATTGAACCTGCAACCTTAGTGTTCCCCTAACCATTATACCACACTGCCTGTAACTTAGTGTAAAGTGGCGCAAAGGAGGGTAACGTGGCATAGCGTAATGTAGTGTAGTGTAACGTTGCGTAGTGTAATGAAGCGTAACATAGTGTAGTGTAACAAACGTGGATCGACCCTCCTTCCAAAGCAGACAAACACACACACACACACACACACAAGGGCTAAAAGAATCACAGGAGATATGTCATAGCTGAGTTCTTTCAGCAGAACAAGGGGGATTATTTTGAGGTAAATTTCACATTTTTATTACGATGTGCCAAACAACTCAAGGGTGTTATATAAATGCAATCCATTATGAATTAACCATTGGGAATCCATAATCCATTAACCATTGGGAATCCATTATCCATTTCGCCTGATAAAATAATCCCAACAGCCGGTAACACTGAGGTGGACTAGTGAATATTTGTGCCTGATCTCTCAAAAAAGCCCAAAAAATCCATGCCACTGTGGCTAGATTCCAGCACCCTCCTCTTAAAGACTCAGAATCACCCAAGACAGCCATGCTCAAAATTAAACAGTCACTATAGGACACGGGATCAAAATAACTCCTAGCACCAGAGTATCGCTTCCCCCTTCCTCAGCAGGGAAACAGCTGTTTCATTCCATCTCGTCTCCTTTCTGGCCTTATCCAACAAGAAGAGAGGAAACAGGAAACTTTGTTTTTCCTTTTTGCTGTTTTTTTAGGCATTCGTATCTTATTTTAGGAATCATGTGATTGTTCCTTCGGACATTTTTAGCCTCGTCTGTGTCCCTCAACAGGTTTCATCAGAGCAGAAAGCTCAAACTCAGTTTTACCATGTCAGGCATTGGACATATACAAGTGGACAGAGAATACATGAATTATACAAATCATGGTGCCTACAAATTTAAATTGTCATGTTTTTTCCCTCATCAGGATAACAACGTGTCTCTTTTTATCTCACCACACAAGGCACCAGTTTTTACACACACACACACACACACACACATACGTGCATACACACACACATACACACGTCCATACACACATACACACAAACACACACACTCACACACACACACACGTGCATACGCAAATGGGTAACAGGCTACTTACTCCGCCAGTTCAGATCATCAACTCCATAAAGGATACACTATGCCGTGCAGCCAGCAGACTGAAGCAGGCTCAGTATGTCTTGTGTTGTTCGGAAGACTTCGGTGCGGAGGACTGAGTGTTCAACAAAGCAGTGGCAGTTGAGATCTTGTACCTCCGATGCTTGCTATGCACAGATCGTCTGTCCTCTTTGGCACGGCTCGCGCGTTGGCATTCCAGTCAGCCCTGGAAAACTGGCACGCCTTTTCTTTTTCTTTTTTTGCATAGGTTTTTTTTTTGGTTGAGGGAAAACAAAAAAGGCATAATTTTTCTCTAGTGACTACAGAGTTATTCCGCCTCACTTCAACTGCTTCGTTAAAAAATTAAAAAGCCCCCTCTCCCCGTCCCTTTGTTAGACCGTGACCATCTGTAGGCCACGTTCACACATTCCAATGACAGTCCCCTTCTATCATCTCTGTTCACATGTCTCTATTTCTGTTATACACTTTTTTTGCATTTTCTAATATATACAGTAGACTCCATTTTTATTCACACCCTCGATAAAGATGAACAAAAGAGATTGAATAAAATAAATTATATAAGTAATGAGCTTTATTTATATGAGCATCATATGCTCACAAAATGCAGAAAATTATATTCTTTAATAATAATGCATTCATTATTACCACAATCGAACGGTTCACAAATGATCATTTTTTCCCAGAAAAATCAAGAATCACAAATATTCACACCCATTATCAGTACTTTGTGGTTCCTCCCTTGGCCATTATAACACCAAGTAGTCACCTTCTGTAAGAGGTTATGAAACTTTTTAGGGTGGATCCTCAACCATTCTTTTGTTCTAGTTCCTTCATATTCTTGGGTTGATGTTTGTGGATTGCTTTTTTGAGTTCAAACCACAAATGTTCAATTGGATTCAGGTCTGGAGACCGAGATGACCATGTCAGGACATTGATCTTGTGCTCTGTCAACCATTTCTTAGTTGCTTTGGACGTATGTTTAGGATTATTGTCTTGTTGGAAGGTCCATCTGTGGCCAAGGTGTAGCTCTACAGTTCAATAACCTTCCAATGAACTTCACATTTGTTGTATATTTATGAAGATTTGTATATTGTCAAAGTTGTATATTTATGAAGATTTGTTTTTGTTGAATTAAATTGAAAATAATATTTAGGGGTGTGAATAATTGTGATCCAGATGTTTTCTGGAAAAAATATTAATAAAAATAAAACAATTTTTTAATTTTAAGTTTGGAATTTTCTGCATTTTTTGAGCATAAAATATACCTCGTTACTGATATAGTATAATTTATACGATCTCTGATCTCGGAGTCTACTGTATATATACCGATCATCCACAACATTAAAACCACCTGCCTAATATTGTGTAGGTCCCCCTTGTGCCACCAAAACAGCTCTGATCCGTCGAGGCATGGACTCTGAAGGTGTCCTGTGGTATCTGGCACCAAGACGTTAGCAGCAGATCCTTTAAGTCTTGTAAATTGCGAGGTGATGCCTCCATGGATCGGACTTGTTGGTCCAGCACATCCCACAGATGCTAGATCGGATTGAGATCTGGGGAATTTGGAGGCCAAGTCAACACCTTGAACTCTTTGTCATGTTCCTCAAACCATTCCTGAACAATTTTTGCATTCCCCACACCATTACACCACCACCAGCAGCCTGAACTGTTGACACAAGGCAGGATGGACGCATGGATTCATGTTGTTTATGCCAAATTCTGACCCTACCATCTGCATGTTGCAGCAGAAATTTAGATTCGTCAGATCAGGCCACGTTTTTCCAATCTTCAACTTCCAGTTTTGGTGAGCCTGTGCCCACTGTAGCCTCACCTTCCTGTTCTTAGCAGACAGGAGTGGAACCCAGTGTGGTCTTCTGCTGCTGTAGCGTGTTGTGCATTCAGAGATGTTCTTCTGCATACCACTGTTGTAAAGCATGGTTATTTGAGTTACTGTCACCTTCCTGTCAGCTTGAACCAGTCTGGCCATTCTCCTCCCTCTTCATTAACAAGGCATTTTCTCCCACAGAACTACCACTCATTGGATGTTTTTTGTTTTTCGCACCATTCTCTGTAAACTCCAGAGACTGTTGTGCATGAAAATCCCATGAGATCAGCAGTTTCATCAAAAAAGCACTCATCAAAAAAGAGTTTGCAAATATCTTACATACAAATAACACGGGATGCAAGACAGGCAAGGTCGCAAAACGCGACTTCCAAAAGGAAGGTCTTGCACAAAATATGCAAGACGCTGGCAGAAGGACGTTCTTCAGAGGAGGCATACACTTGTCGATTGTCTGAGCTCTCCGCCACTGAGGACTTTGCAGCAATGGCAGAACATTTTAATGGGGATAAAATCTACTTTTAAAAAACCCAATGTCAATTTACCTTTAATCGTACAATACAATACAATACAATACAGTCATTTAGCAGACACTTAAAAAAAAGTTTTATTCCATGTCTGAGAGAGAATGTAATTTCTTGTACATCATTTCCCAGCTCCATATGATAGCGCTGACAATGGTCTTGCTGACTTATGCAATGTGTATTATGTCTGTTGCTAGGGAGTGTTTTTTGTTGCAGCTGAAGCCTGCATTGTGCACCACAGTGTGAGTTTCCTTGAGGGTGCGAGTTTGAGGCTCCGTCCACGAAACCTGAGGGTCGTCAATCCCAGCATGCATTGCTCACATTCAGTACCAGGTCACTGACCGAGCTGATGGGAATGAATGGAGCTCGTAAGACCAGCATCATCTTCTAGCATTTAAAGTGTCCAAACAACTTCCCCATTAGCATGGACAAGAGTATTGCTGAGTTTGGGATGAAACAACACAACCAGAGGTGTACATTTTGGGACTGGGGAGGTCCTATCCCCCTCAATGTTGAGAGAGCGTTTACTTTATCATCGGGAAATGTCCAGGAAGTATCCGGGATAGGTGTATGTGTGTTGTGTGTATTTACATGTGTGGGTGTGTGTGTGTGTGTGGGTGGCTTGCGGCAGGTAGCAGTGCCACCCCCTTCCCCCCATGTTCAAATTAATCCCTACAGCCTTGAACACAACATGTGACCATGTTCCATTTTTCTAAAATTAAAAGGGATGTATTCACACAAACCACATGACATTGGCATGCACAAAAAAAAATAACCTTGACCGAACACAAAGTCTTCCCCTCTGTGGAAATGCAGAAACACTAAAAGCGGGGTGATTCTTGTGACTGTAAAAAATTTTATGGTGATGCTCAGCAATACTCGAGGTTAAGGGAAACAGGCCCTCTAGACAGATGCATTTAAATTGAGGTGGAGCACACCTAAAAGGAAACAGGGCTCTGATGCACGTTTCCGCTTCTCCCTGCAGCCTGCTGATCCAGGGTCCTTAGCCTCTAGCACAGTGGTGGGTGGCCTAGCCTTGTAGGACCGACGTCTCTTCAACATGCACCTTCAACAGCACATTTCGGGGGTTGCTAAAAACGAAGAAATACAATTAGGAAAATCTTCAGGTTCACACAAACAATGTGGAATGCCAAATCTTATAGCACATCCCAAAGCACTGCTCGGTTAAATATTTTCTGCTTGCCACCCTAAAATATGTCTATGTTTGCATTTGTTGGTGAATTTTTTTTTTATTTTTTTTATATCTTGAATGTCGTTGCCCTGCACACATGTGGCTCGAAGGTTCAAAGGTTAACCACAACTGTTCCAGCATCTACCTTGCAGAGTGACTGACCATTCGACACATTTCTCTCCAGATTGGCACACTGTCGCTGGAAGAATGAATACGATCTGCAACCACTGAAAAATGTGCTCATATTAATTTATTAATTTATTCATTAATTCACTCTGTCATATTATATTATATTATATTATTATATATGCCATTTAGCAGACGATTTTATCCAAAGTGACTTTTTTCAGTATATGTGGTCCCAATGGGAATCGAACCCCCAACCTAAGCGCTGTCAACGCCATGCTCTACCAACTGAGCCACACAGAACCACATACAATATTATTAGGCCTACATTATGCATGTAAATGTATTACATTTTGGAACATATCCCAATTCCACAGGTGTATCCATTTTGTACCAGACCCTGAAGTTTTCGTTGTTATAAGTCTCTTCATCGCCGTTTTCAAATCTCTGCATCAAATTCCGATCGCGGATTGCCGTGATGCACGCGATGATTAAACGGAAATCACACGGCCGACTCTCGACGCCACAGCGCTGGTTTCAAGCTGTCGCAATCCCTTTAATGCGGGGATTCTGATGACGTCACGGTAAACCGAAACGTGCCCGCCATGTCAAGCGTTCGGATCGTAATCTCACAAGACCCGCCCGCAAACTGCAGTGCCGCAGCGCATACTTTAACACAGCGACAATGTCGCCCCCGCTCAAAACGGATCGCGTGCCCCAAGCACTGACTCACCGCCTGACCCCTGCAAAAGTATTTATTTCTCTAAGGGTCCGTGTGCTTCTTTGGGTTTGACGGAAGACAAAGCAAAACTGCACAACAATGTGAAATTAAGATGTCAACCCATCACCTGTGGAACACCGAATTGTCCTGTGAGGTTGAAAGATTTGTTCTCGAGAGGACAAAGGGGGCCACTGAACACTCTATTTGCTCTCAAAGAACATGCAATCAAGATATTCCATACAGCAGTGCATACTTATTTTAGTCCACGAGTCACCTAATCTGTATCACCGATTGCGTATCAGTGTGCAGTTCAGCTATGTGGTCAGCAGGATGTCGTGGTCACAAGCAGGTACACCTAACCTACATTCAATCTTGCTTCTCTAAAGCAGGGTTCCTCAGATCTGGCCAACGAATCTCAGGTAGTTAATTGAACAATTAATGCAATTGATTGGCCAGAGTGTCTTCGCACCTGACTCCCAAGTCAAGGAAGGGTGGAAACACAGCAGTGCTCGGCTGTGATTTCAGGAACCCTACTCTAAAGGAAAGCAACACAGCTAGTTCTATTGTGTGATACCTCATTTTCTGAACACCTAATATCAGACACTGTCGAGATAAAGAAACGTTACTTTTAAAACTATCAAATATGGAAGAGAAAGGGGCTGCTGGGTGACTCTTCCTGTTAAGACGTTGTCCTAGTGGGTGGATGAGCCCCACGGTCTGCATCCTGTTCAGGTGCTATTCTAGTGTGTGGATGAGCCCCACGGTCTGCATCTTGTTCAGGCACTATTCTAGTGTGTGGATGAGCCCCATGGTCTGCATCCTGTTAAGGCACTATTCTAGTGTGTGGATGAGCCCCACGGTCTGTATCCTGTTATGGCACTGTTCTAGTGTTTGGAAGGGCCCCATGGTCTGCATCCTGTTAAGGCACTGTTCTAGTGTGTGGATGGGCCCCATGGTCTGCATCCTGTTATGGCACTGTTCTAGTGTTTGGATGGGCCCCATGGTCTGCATCCTGTTAATGCACTGTTCTAGTGTGTGGATGGGCCCCATGGTCTGCATCCTGTTATGGCACTGTTCTAGTGTGTGGAAGGGCCCCATGGTCTGCATCCTGTTAAGGCACTGTTCTAGTGTGTGGATGGGCCCCATGGTCTGCATCCTGTTAAGGCACTGTTCTAGTGTGTGGATGGGCCCCATGTTCTGCTACTAGATCTAGACTGTGCCAGTGCAGCCCGGTGGGGGCGATGCTGGCCTTGTGTATGCCTTGACACCAGAGGTCACAGCGAGTAAGAATATGATTGGGCATGCCAAATTGCATTCCAAGCCCATAAAAAAATAAGGAGTAAAAAAAGAATATGGAAGATATGGCATTTTACCATTATTCATATTTGCAAAGGAGAAGTAATTATCCATGAGGCCTAATCACAGGGCATCCATTTTTACATGTTGATGTTCAAAAATAGTTACAGGACAGATAAATGCCTTTCCGAAGAGGCAATGGCAGTTTTCCCCCATCTAGGAATTGAACCTGCAACCGCACAACCCCTGCCCCTCAATAACTATACCACACAGTCACCATGGTGAAACCATGATAGTATCTCAAATAAGGTATTCAACGCTCATTTACGCACTATTTATGGAATTGATGTCGGGTGTTCATTTAACAGCTTGATGGGTCAAGGACATAGATACCACAGGAAAGGATTAGGCATTTGGTTTTCTATTATCTGTGTCTGCTGTAAAGTACAGTTTTTTGTGGCAGTCGAAAGCTGAAGGAGGTGAAATTCTTTAGATGCAGACAGAAGCCTGTCTTCAATCACAGCCTTAAATGCATCCAGTCTTGAAGAATGGACTGAACACTTCCATCTTCATCTTTTACCAGTTTAATACAATTTATTCAAACCTTCACGTTTACCGTCAATAGCGCATTAAACTGTGCATTGAAACAGATTAGCACTGTCACGGCGGGTGTCAAACGGTAAAAATCAGTGCGTGAGCGCTAATCTCCGACGTCAAACAACTCGCGTTGATAATGGGCGCTCAGATTACACCGAAAGCCAAGAATGAGAAGCATCCGTAAACCGAACTCTGTTCCCGTCTCCGCCTTTAGACCTCAGTGACACCGATGTTCAACCTTCCTGAAACGCCGTCCAACTTTTTGATTTATTGTAGATTATATCTCTCCTATCGCCTTTACAATGATAATTGCATACCTCTTACATTACACAACAAAAAGAACCCGTCAGTCTCGCTGTGAATAACTGTCAATTCAAACAGTGCAAGGTATTATTCATTCGGTTCAGAAGTGAAAAGTAGAAGACTCCTCATGTTACGGAAGGATACCACCCCCCAGGGAGTTGACTGTTCCAACCTTGTGTACTGTAGCCACTGAGTCATTGTATACGTGTTTTTTTAATCAACGGGGATGTTTACGCCGCACGAAATACAGTATATCATGTTGCGGTTGCTGTTCAGGATCACCTCGTTGATTAAAAAAGTACACGTGGCACAGAAGCAATACTAAAATTCAACATAAAACGATTAGATAAAGTAATTGGCAAACGGCTAAATGTTGCCCTAAACTGAATCGCAGCATCACGTAATATATGTTAACGGTTGGTGGATTAAATTCAGCATGCATTTGATAAATGTGAATGGTAATCTTGACCTGGGACTGAGCATTTGGATGACATTGGGATTTGAACCTTCAGAAATCTGGTGTAGGCTATAGAAGTAAGTAGCCTATGTAGCCTAATTCAGTAAATCGTGGAAGCTTCGTTTCTTGTTTTTTTTTAAAATAAAGCATTGCACCAAATCTATTAAATATTTATTCAATGTTAAACATGTACTAAATTATTTAAAAATTAAAAAAAAAAAAAATCTCAAAAATATTGGTCTTACATATAATTACTTTTATCATTTTAAAGTAGCCTAATAATTATATGTAGCTAGATTACATGTAGGCTACTCATAATTTTGGTAGGCCTATGTCATAATTGATATTTAGAGTTGTTTAAGCAACCCTTTGAAAGCCTCGTTGATTGGAAACTTTTTTGTTAAATGTGGCATAAGATTGGTACTTAAAACTTTCCATCATGGGAAAGCAAATGTCGGGGTATGAAACCGGAGCACAAGGGATTCATTTATCAATGCCAGTGGTTCTCAATCTCGGTCCTGGTGACTGGTCTTCATTCCAACCATAATGGCAACCTCTGGATTGTAAGTAGCTATTAATTGTTTGTAATTTTAATTCACATGATAGTTCCTATCATATTGCAAAATTGAAGTCATACTCCTACTTAACAAGTAAAATGCAATTTACAGGTTAGAGCTAAATATGGTTAAACATATGCGAGAGTAGGCCTACATTGTCTGTACCTGGCCTGAAGATTTAAATGTACTTTTCTTTTCTGCCCCTGACTTTTGAAGAAGAGCCTTGTGTCAGCTTTTCTTGTCGTTTTAGCTGGACCAACAGGAATAAATGTGTTAATTTAGCTAGCTAGCTCACAACGACCTAACATTAATTTATTAAACACGTAGGCTACCGATGAAGTTAGATAAATTAGCTAACTGGCACACGTGTTACATAGTCAATACACAACAACAGTTGGTTTGAAATACAGGGGACGGTGATATTCACTATCATTAATAATCTGAAACACAATGTGAAGGCGTTTTATCAACACATTTTATGAATTACATTTTAAGCTTGCTAGCTTGAGCTCCGTGTTATTTTAGCTACAATGGATAAAGGTAACCAATTTACATTTGCCTTTTGATATTTTACAAACTCCACAAACTGGACGAAATTAATACACACAGATATTGTTCTGCTGCTAGTATAGCTAGCACATATTTATCACAGTCCATCGACTTACAATGCCGTTTTCATTTTACTTTGAAACCGTCACACACAAAAACTCACACAACAAATATGTGTGAATGTACTATACGGTACATTGCAAGCTACGTCAAAGCCCCATTCAGTACGATGGATGGGTGCTTGATTAATATCCGTGATATGGCTGATTCCTTGCATGATGACGTAAGGAGCTCAGCTGTACGTGCCGCCTTGCAGACACCTGAACACGCCATACCCTCGGGAGGGAGGACAGATATGTGACTGGTGCGCAATCACCATGGATACATGTGACAGGCATGCGGCTGTTTCGGTCTTCTCTGACGATCTCTCTCTACTAATCCGTACTGAGCAGTCACAACCCTGTTTGAAAATTCCAAACCCAGAGCTCTCTCAATCTGGCAATCAAATAATCCTGAGTCAGGTCCTCAGATTAGTATCTCATCTACAGCACATTACACAGCGCAGTACCCCCCATCGCCACCTTTTTAAAAGATAGGCTAATGTTAAGGAACAGATATCTATCCTCATAAATGCGTTGCATATTTAGCAAGCCAGCAGCAAAGAAAAGAGTGGCAGAGTTTACTGTTGCTCCAGTGGAACGACTTGCTCAAACGGTCAGGAAAAGGACCTTGGACTCATCCAAGACACACCCAGCTTTAAAAATCAAGGAACCAGGTTATCAACTGTTGAAAAACGCATCTGTGACACAAATCCAGTGATTCTATTCTCAGTTCAAAAGGGCACTTGCAGATTATGATGGATTGACTCGGGGCTCCCCCTTGTGGTGCGAATTGAGAACTGCAAGAACCAACAACTGGTGTGAAAGGGCTTCAGGTGGTAAATACTGTACATTAAACCTGTGGCTCTCCAGGACCAGGGTTCGGGACGCCTGCATTTAAGCTTCACCATATCATATTTCATCCTCCGGACATACACCATAGATAAGATAGTAAAAAAGTAAACATAGATAAGATACAACATTGATTTGAAAGAGTAATTGCTTTTAACATATCCCAAATCCCCTGAAAATGAGTTGAATGTCTTCTTGACTGGAACTGAACACTTGCTTATGTTCCAGCTGTGCCTCTGTGGCCTGCCATTGTTTCTTTGTGTCCCACAGTGGTACCATCAAGATTTCCCTGTGACTGCTATGCTACTGCTAGCTCCTTCAGGTGAAAACAGTCAACCACCAACTTAGTTTTCACACCAAGGAAAAGGCTGTTGAAAATGAATAGCCAATGGGAAAGCTTGTGCTGGTCTGAAACACCCATTTACCTTCTTAATATGTTCACAGGCAAAATGGGACTGAAGTAAACACAACATAACGCAACTGTGCTGCAAATATTGAACCACCAACTTAGTTTTCACAGATCAAGGAAAAGGGCTGGCAAATGAATAGCCAATGGGAAAGGGCTTGTAACTCAGAGGTTGCAGGTTCAATTTACCAGGTGGAGCATTGCTGTTGTACCAGCAAGGTATTAACCTGAAATAAACAGTAAAATATCCAGCTGTAAATGGATTGTATGTAAAGAAATGTAAACTGTGTAAGTCGCTCTGGATAAGACCGTCTGCTAAATGCCTGAAATGTAATATAAATGTAATCATCCATAGGTAGCTCCTCAGTAATGTAATGTCTGTAATGTAATAAAGTAATGGGAAATGCTACAATGCGAAGAAATCCAAAAACCTTTAACTCAATTCCACAGGCTTTATGACCTCATAAGATTGTTGGAATACAGCGGAACAAGACGAGTAGAAAAGGGCAAGCTGTCCACAGGGGCAGGCATTGTTCCAGGAAATGGGATGCGTTGTGGCGTAGGCAGATTCAATGCGCCACCATGAAACGCGCGCAGCTGGTGTGGCGCGGGTACATTCGCAGGCAGGGTGGGGGCGAGTGCTGATTTTATGGACCCCCTGGGTGACACTTTGACTCTGGAAACATGCAGAGATATCAAATATCTAGTAACAAGAGTGGAGCAAGCAACAAGCAACTCTTTTGTGAATCCTGCATAGAATGGTGTGTGTGTTGTGTGTGTATGTGTGTGTGCGTATATTTATATTTTATATTTATATTTATATTTTAGGCATTTAGCAGACGCTCTTATCCAGAGCGACTTACACAGTTCACGTTTCTTTACATACAATCCATTTATAGAGCTGGATATTTTACTGAAGCAATCCAGGTTAAGTACCTTGCTCAAGGGTACAACGGCAGTGTCCCCACCTGGGAATCAAACCTGCAACCTTTGAGTTACAAGCCCAGTTTCCTAACCATTATGCTAACACTGCCGCCCTATAGGTTGATGACAAAAACCTTCCCACTATACAGCACTGTTATTAGGAAATTATCACACACAATTATATCAATTCCGATGTAAACAGCCCAGGATCAATGACAGTTTGAGTTAACGAGTGGTCTCCCGATCTTCCCCACAGCACGATTCCCAAGGTTTTCCTACAAGTAAATACCTTAAAGCAAGTTATGCTGGATGACTCATCCGACGAATGATGTGCTTAGACATTGTAGCATCAAGCTACAGGGTCGACGGTGGTCAGCAGCATCGCAGAATGGTGCATAACTGGCAGTAGCATCGCCCCAAGGAGGGAGGGATTTCAGCTGCCCGAACATCCGCGTCTCATGACGCACCAGCGCCCCCCTCTGGCAAAATCGGCTGTCCACAGTCCACCTGCACGAGCCGCACCCTCGGACTCCGATATACGGGGTTGCAGGTACGTGCACGAATTCCAAATTCCAGTGACAATATGTGTGTAACAATTTATAAAGACACACAAGAAATATGTAGAAAAGTATTTATTTTTCAATTTTAAAACGAATGAAACAACAGTCTTTTTTGCCTCGATGCCAAATCCAACCTCACGCACATCAACACTACAAATATAAAACAATGGCATCTGCCCTCTTCCAGTAATGGCAGCTACTCCACTTAGGAATACATTTCGTCTCTACACCTAAACTTTGGTAACTTTGTTAATACACAGATCTCAGAAAATACCCAGGAGTAAGGCGTCTGGCTGGACTCGTCATAATTTAGCATTACTCATTAAAATAAACCGCATAGCGCTTGACAGCTTTTCCAGAATTCTAAGAAAAATTCGTTAATAATCATAAAAACAAAGGTCACGGCACTAATGCGTCTCGTGCATTTCATGTAACATACTTCCCACAGATACTGAAGGCAAAATATGAAAACTATCCCGGTAAATGTTGGACAGCAATTTACGAAAAGGTACATTTTGAGTAATAAAAAGCGGAGACGACCACGTCATCTTGTTTGGATGGGTGGGGGGGGTCATAGTGTCTTCTGCTGGTAAACAAAACCAACAAACACACCACGTTGACACTTAAAAAAAATAAGCAAGCCCGTAACACAAAACTACCCGTGAGGGAAATGAAGAGCGTCATTTTTTTAAGGACACCTTCTCCCTCGGTTATGGACTTGCGTTCCTAATCAAAAGGCACTTGTGGGAAAAAGTGGGAACTGTGTTCTGAAGTAATCTGGCAATGGCTTTTTGAATATGTTCACGCAGGCAGTGAGTCTGCGACTGAGCAACCCACCCCTGGTCATACTCCATTATATACAGACACGGCAGCCAATCGGGGTGGACTTCAGCTCCGCCCCGATTGGCTGGAGCCCATCGGCTCCTTCCCCTCTGGCTCCGCCCTCTCCCTCCGGAGTTAGGACTGCTCTGTGAGCTTGGGGTCGTTCTTTTTCTTCAGTATTTTGAGTAGACTCTCAGGCATCAGGTAGGGCCTCTCCGCACTGCCATCGTTCCTCTCCAGATCCTCCACTGAGAGAGAGACAGAGAGAGAAAGAGAGGGGCGAGGGAGGGATGGAGAGGGGGCCAGGAGAGGAGGGAAAAGGAGGCAAGGTGAGGGATGGAGAGAGGGGGAGAAAGAAAGAGGTGGAGGGACACAGAGAGGTGGGGAGGAGAGGGAGGGAAAGAGTGAGAGAGAGGGAGAGGGACAAGAGAGAGAGAGGAGGGGAGGAGAGGAGACAAGTAGAGGGAGGGGAGAGGGAGTGAGAGAGAAGAGGGAGGGAGCACAAGGAAAAGAGGGAGAGACCAGAAGGGAGAGAGGTGGACAGGCAGAGAGAGGTGGGGGGGGAGGAAGACAGAGAGACAAATGGGGAGAGTGTGAGAGGGGGAAGGAGAGAGAGAGAGAGAGAACATGGGGGAGGAACAGACAGATGCCGAGAGGGGGAGAGATGTAACGGCACACAGTGGGAAATATTCAAACAACAAACTCGTATTGACCCCCTTAACAAAATACAGAAAGCACCCAACATCATCCCCACCACAACAGAGATGCACCGGTTTGGTCTGCTTATGAAACCACTCACGCAAAACATATACTAACACTTTCCTAAATGGTTTGTACATACAGTAGGCAAGTTAAGCCAGTTAAATTGGGTTATCGCGGCATATTTAAAAAACCTGCTTTCAACCCCCCACCCCCATGCACTCACACACAATAGAAAAGTAAGTAAGGCAAGGAAGAGCACTCAAAAGGGCAAAGGTTACAGAAAGACTGGTGGCTTTAATTAAAGAGCGAGAAAGATGTTACCGGCATGCGAAACAGAGAGAGGAACAGGACAGGAAGTTGTCACGGCACGGAACCAGAGAACAGGAACAGTCCAGGAAGTTGTGTCATGGAAGCACACAACCTCGTCCGGCAGTAAAGAAGTCCAAAGGCAAAGAGGTGTTCGATTGCATCGCGTCTCAAAAAAAAAAAAAAAAGCAATAACCCAGGTCTCACTAGGAGTTGCTAGGACCAAGATCAGTAGGACAGTCTTAGGGAAGTCTGACATTCATTTCAACGTACAAAACTAAAGGGGGGCTGGACATTTGGCTTCACTTTAGTAACAGACGGTAACAGTAAACTTTTCCCTTTAGTTGAGTTTAGCTTTTATATGTAAACATGGCATTCGTTAGAAGTAGTCGCGTTGCATATATTAACATGATAAAAGACAAAATCAAACAGTTTTCAGGCACGTGTACAGGTATTTTTTTCTTCTTTAAAAAACAAACAAACAAAAAAAACATCTTCGGAATACAGACTAAAACCGACATGGTCTAATACCAAAACTGCTAGCATACCCTGTGAGAGTGTTCACTAACTACCATACTCTCTGACCCCCCCTAAACTCAAAGAGACTATTGACAAATTTCCTGACTACTTTACCCCCTCTCCCCCCTCCCCCACTGATATACGCAGAGACGGTTCACAAGATGGCGGACAAATGGACGTTGTTCCTGCCGCCCTCTGTGCAAGGCATCCTGGGAGGCAAGGAGACAGTTACACAGGTGCTCTGTAGTCATCTGGACACACGCACACCATGGAGCCCCAACGAATCATTGATTCCTACAAGAATTTGTGTGACATTGACAACTCTTTAGTGTAAAAAAAAGGCTGCCTAAGGCTGTTAGACGTTTCCCGTGAGCCTTTGTTCCAGAGGGACAGGCCCACATGGACAGGATTCAAGCCACTTGTTCGTCTTGTTCTCTCGGACTGTCACTAACGTCCTGATGCAAAGGATGCTGGGATCACAAAGAGTCCCTTCTCCTCCCTCCCACCAACTTGCCATATGGACAGAGTAGACATACCCCCAGACTCACTGGTCTCAATGAGAGACCCTATGATACCGTGATTCTACACGCACACCCAGGGACGGTAATAGCGAGGGGCTGGGACAGGACCAGGGGAGTCACAACTCTTGTCAATAGTGCCTTTGGTGCGGCTGGCCCCTACTCCTAGGCCGCCATTCCCCCTCCCTTTGCCTCCTGGTCCTCCTGTGGCCCCTGTGTTTGAACGCGCTGCTGCTGCCGCAGCTGTATCTCCTCACTGTCCGGCTCTCGGGAGGGCGTGCCCGGCTGGTCTGGCCCCACCTCCTGCTCCTCCCCCTCCTCCTCCTCCTGCCGCTGTAGCCCCGCCTTGTCCTCGGAGAGAACCTCATGGAGTTCCGGGGACATGTAGAACGGTCTCTCCTCCGACCCATCATTACGCTCCAGGTCCTCGCCTGGGCCGTGCGTGCGTGTGAGTGTGTGTGTGTGTGTGTGCGCGTGCATGCGTGTGTGTGTGCGTGTGCACATGAGCGTGTGTGTGTGAGTGTGTGAGCAAGTTTATGTGTGAGTTTGTGTGTGTGCATGTGTGTGTGTGTGTGCACGCGAGCATGTGTGTGTGCATGGGAGAGAGAGTGTGTGTGCATGCGAGCGAGCGTGTGTGTGTGTGCGGGGGCGAGCAAGCGTGTGTGTGTGGGAGTTGGTGGGGGTGGGGGTTGGGGGTATTGGGTTATATTAGGGCGGTGTAGGCCAGGACAAACCCGTAAGATGAAGGAGAAGGAGGGGGTGGGGGTGGGGGGTGGTAGCAGGTGTGAATTTCAGGAGGTTAGGAGACGGGGAGGTGGAAGAGATGAGAGAAAGACACGGAGAGTAAAGTCAGGAAGGAAGCAGTGTGAAATTCAGTCATTTCAGCTTTTTGAAGAAGGGTGTGATTTCGCTTAAGCGCCGTAGGGTGCGGAGGAGCAGGCCGTAGCCCCTGTTGGCCTGCGCAGCTGGAGCAGCTGGGACAGGTCAACTGCACGCGGCCCCATCAACCCGAGGCTTTATTGGGCAACGAGGTGAAGGGGGGAAGGGCTTTACTGCTCTCCATCTATCAGAGAGGCAGTTGGGGTGCGGGAAATAATCCGCCAGGCTAGCGACGCCCCCACACGGAGAACCACTGCCCTTGCAGACGGGTTTCGGGGAAGTGAGGAGCTTAAATCACCACAATAAAAGCTTAAATGACGCCCCAAACTGTCACAATAACAGCGTTCGCAATCTTGGACAAACTGATGAGCTGGCCTGGGTTGGGGAGGGGGGGAGGGGGAAGAGCCCCGCTCTGCAGTGAGTAGGGTGTCAGTTTAGCATGCAGTCCATGTTAGCAGAAAAACCCAAACCAAAGCATCAGAACAAGAGTGGCCCAAAGGGAAGTCAGTAATGGAGAACTGGACCACAGGCTCACGCTAGCGGCCGAACAGGCTGATCGACTTAACATGCACACATTTAAACATGAAGGGCACAATTTTATCAGAACCGATGAATAAAATCTACCAATGAAAACATTTGCCTGTGGAGTTCTAGCTGTCAGTCGCACAGTGTCATTGGCTGCCTGGCACTTTGACGTGTCACAGTGTTTAAAGTGACTCCCCCACTCCCTGGGCTCTGCCGGTACTCACAGAAACAGAGGAAGAGCGTGTCCACACACATGGCATAGACGCTGAAGAAGCCGTGAGCAATGAGGTAGGATCCCACGATCAGGGTCTGGAAGGGGGAGGGTTGGTCAGCACATGTAAAACGGTCACCACGCTCATGTGGTCCTCGTTGCGCACGGTCAACCAGCAGAGGCGCACAACGAGGGCCGATCTCTTTTGGGATTTCACGCCAACTTCTGCTCTTAATCACTTTATTAGGCCCAAATGTTTACTTGATCGGACATTTTTTTGATAAAGTCAGCTGCAGACTGCACGCGCATCCTTGGTGACAATGTTATCCTGTGGTTCCATATATATCCAACATTCACAAAAGATCCACACATTTTTCCATTAAAGGACGAGGTTGAAGATTAAAACATTTCAGCACACTGCCTTCATCCGTGAAATGCCAATCCATATCTATTTAAATATGTACATTCACTTTTCAATTTACCACCACAGCGCAAATAATCATTAATAGCCCTGCCGAAAACAGGTTAAGTACCTTTTTGCTCAAGGGTACAATGGCAGTGCCCCACCTGGTAATCAAACCTGCAACCTCTGAGTTAGAAGCCCGGATCCTTAACCATTACACCACACTACCGCACTGATTACACTGTGCATGACCGGGGGCCTGTCTCGGGTGAGCCAATCAGATGCAGAGCGGGCAGCTGTCACTCACCAGGATGGGGACCCAGTAATAGTTGAGAGTGGGCGTGGTCTCCTCGATCGCCTTTATCCTCCCAGAGAAGAAGAAGAAAGAAAAGATTCCTGGAAAACGACAAGAAACACAAGGGGACGTTTGATGAGGAATACCATTCAATATAAACACAGCTTAAATGTTTCAGGTTTTTTTGCTAAAAGGTGAATTCAGTGATTTATATTCGGTCAGGTGAAAGGTGAATTCATATATTCAGGTGATTTGCATATTCAGTAAAAATGCCTGCTTGAGAGGAGCAGCAACATCAGCCTGGTTCACTGGGACACCAGCCAACTGATTCTTGGCAGCGTTCGTCAACAGTGACCATTACAGCAACTACGCTGATCTCCCCAGCCACTCACCCACAGAGGCCACGATCAGCAGTTTGCCCAGGAACAGGAGGAAGTCAGTCACCTTGTCCAGCACTGCCACCCTGCGGAGCCAGACAGACGGACAGCGTGAACGTGGAGAAAGAGGAGGTGATGGAAGAGGAGTAGGGGTAAGAGAATGAGGATAAGGAGGAGATAGAAAAGGAAGAGTAGGAGGAGGGAGGAGGAGGAAGAGCGTCATGGGGCAGCTCTCACCTGAGCACATTCCTCATCAGGAGGAAGAAGGCATCCCTGGCCGAGGTGCAGAAGTTTTTGCCGTACATCGACACCTAATGCAGGAAGACAGAATTATACACGTCTGTCCATCACAGAGTTGAATTGTTAAGCACTTGAGCACATTACATTTTCATTTTGGCATTTAGCAAACGGTCTTAGCCAGAGCGACTTACAAGATGTGCATTAATATATGGTAAGATCAATCAGTAGTCCGCCCAAGAGATCAGTGTAGTAATACAGTAATAGAACAATCGTTGGCAGCTGCAAGAAACAAACTCAATGGAGCAAATCTTGTATGACCTAAAAAGATACTAGCTAATTTTAATAGGCTCTTGAATGTCTGGTTTTCTGCTGCTGTATTTCAGCATTTGCATGCATACAGCAGAAGTAGTACCATGATGTAGACGTTTCTGTTGAGGAACTTGAGGAATTTCTCCAGGCACCAGAAACAGCACTTCAGGCAGCACAGCAGGAATTTGATACACTTATTATCAGCACCTGGGTGGGGGTTGGGGGGGACCAAGAAAAGACAAAATAGGCCTGTCAATACTGCAGTCTTAAAAAATACCGCCAGTCATCAACAACATCGCCAGTCGTCAATAACACCACCAATCATAAACAATACTCCCAGTCATCTACAACACTGCCAGTCATCAACAATACCACCAATCATAAACAATACTCCCAGTCATCTACAACACTGCCAGTCATCAACAATACCACCAGTCATCAACAACAACACTAATCATCAACAATACTCCCAGTCATCTACAACACTGCCAGTCATCAACAACACCACCAATCATCATCAATACTCCCAGTTATCTACAACACTGCCAGTCATTAAGACAATGTAATTTACCACAGTGGGCGCAACACAGACCAGGGAATTATAAATGAAAATCTTTATCGGCATGGGCAGATTAAATCACAACCTTCTCCTTTCTCTGTGACAAAGCAGGCAAAACTTAATTTCTTTTTGAAGTAGGTTCTGTTATTTATTAAACTCTGCACACATTGTAATGGTTGTTTTACTGAAAACATTAAGCCTTGTACCAAATAATCTTGAAAACAGGTTTGTGTGACCTTTGACCTCTGCTCAAAGCAGGAAATGATCAACACTCCAAACATGGGGCGAGAACAAAGCGGTGTAACCTCTCCGGCTCACCCACCCCACCTCACCTTTAGACTTCAGCTTGTGGTCCACATACTCCAGCAGAACCCGGATCAACTGGACCAGAGACAGGATCAGAGATCCGAAGGCTAAGGTACCAGTGTGGTACCTGTACGGAGAGAGAGAAAGAAACACTTTTATCCAGAGCGACTTACAAGAGAGAGGAGAGAGAGAGAGAGAGAGAGACAGAGAGAAAGGGGCATCCGCATCAGTCTTTTAACCTTTCTTCACCATTCACCACTATTCTTAGGCTTGTAGGTTTCATTTTTATCCTTGGTGAGAATCTACAACAAAACATCCCAGACTCTAAATAATTTGAATGGCCCTCTTAAATACATTTATTTGTCTATTCACACTTGCGCGCACACACACATACATACACACACACGCACACACACACACACACAGACATATATATAAACATACATACACACACACACACACACACACACACGCGGTCGTAAGGGGTTACCTAGGTTGTGGGCGGACCACATATACTGTGGATGCCGAGGGAGGCAAAGACAGGGAAGGCGGGCATGTCGTCGGGCTTCTTAAAGGCCCAGTAGTACGAGGCGAAGGCCCCCGCCAGGGTCATCTGGCCCAGCGCGGTCACGAAGTTGGCGCACCAGAAGAAGAGGAAGACGTTGTAGAACTGCAGGGCAATCAGGTACTTGTGGTAGTATGTCTCTCCCCCGTAGAACGCAAACATGCACTGGGCCCCGGGGCAGTCCTTCAGCTCCTGGCTGACGTTGAATGTCTGCGAGGGTGCGGGAGACAAATACCGTTTCGAGTGAACCTTCCACTCAAACTCATTTAGAATCAAACTGGACTGATTGAAGCTTTGAAGTGTGTCACTTTGGGTGGGTGTGCTTTGCAGATTTTTTTTGAATCCAGAATCTATTGCTCTAGAGCAGTGGTACTCGAACGTGGTCCCGGGGAGCCACAGGGTGGGGCTGTTTTTTTTGTTTTCACCTTAAACTCGGCAACCAATTTAGACACAAAGAATCCAGGTGAAGTGAGTTCATTCCGTGATCAACCGCTTTAGTTGATCAATCAAGTGCTGAGAAACTACAACAACCAGCACACCCTGCGGCTCTCCAGAACCAGGACTGAGTGCCACTGCTCTAGAAAGAAAGCAGCAGCACAAGTCCCCACAAACCGGTTGATCTTGAAAAATGTACAGAAAGCTCCAACCCCACAAACATAGAGCAGTGCAGAGGAGTTGGTCTCTGTGGAACTCTGAGGCACTTTGAGGAGTGAGCTTCCGTTCCGTATTCCCAGGGTCAATTCATGACACAAAATAACACATGGCAACCGTTTTGAAGGTAAGCAACAATACACCAAATGGCTTCTTCTTTTGGAACGGAGTAGCCCTTTAAAGTTAGTCAAACAGAGTCTTGTTGAAAGCGGGGTGTCTTTGCTCACGGTCCCGTTATGGTAAATAAATAAATACCAGACCGCTACTCGCTCACCTCAGGGTCACAGGTGTTGTAGGAGTGCTCGCATGCCGTCTCGTTGAACACTTTGTAGACCGCCACGTTCGAGGTTGACAGGAAGCTGACCATGGTTGGTTAAGGAACTTAAGGAACCTTTTTGAACATCTCCACCTGTCCCATCTCTGGCAGACATGAACAGATTTGATCTGAGCGCACCTTTGTGGAAGCTCGTGAGAGGCGTTCTCACAACCGTCCGGACACCACCAGTGTCTAATGCACACATCATTTCTTGCCCAGCTGTTACCATAGCTACAGTAAGAATGAGGTCATTTCTCCCATTCCCTGGCAGGCCAATTTGCAAACCAATACAATTATTTTCCTCTCAACACAAAAATAAAAAAAACAAAAAAACAAAATGGAGACATAGTTTCAGTGTTGACACTTGAGCCACTAATCTATTCAGCAAATAGAGTATCTGTGCTGAGGCTACAGAAGGATACACAGCAGTGATGCCCCAGTATGCGATCACCAGGGCTAGGAGGGCAAAGGTCAACAGAGGGTAGAACAGTGATGACATCACGTGGCCGATGGCCCTGCAAAACAAAAATGATAATGTTTCACAGTGAAATGTTTAGACTGCGATAACACCGAATCTTTTCATCATCGCAGACTGTGGTCTGTGACTGATACATCATATGGCCAAAAGTCAGTGCACACCCCTACTAATTATTGAATTCAGGTATTTCAGCCACACCCATTGCCAACAGGTGCATAAAATCCAGCACATAGCCATGCAATCTCCACAGACAAACATTTTGAATTCAGAATGGTTCGTAAAGAGCTCAGTGACTTTAAAAATGGCACTGTCATAGGATGCCACCTTTGCCACAAGTCAGTTTGTGAAATTTCTGCCCTACTAGATGTGCCCTGGTCATTATTGTGAAGTGGAAGCGCCTTGGAGCAACAACAGCTCGGCTGTGGTAGACCACGTGGTAGTGGAAGTGGTAGACCACGCAAACTCACAGAGTGGGGCTGACAAGTGCTGAAGCGCAGAGCGCGTAAAAATCGCCTATCATCTGCTGCATCACTCACTACAGAGTACCAAACTGCCTCTGGAAGCACCATCAGGACAAGAACTGTGCGTCAGGAGCTTCATGGAATGGGTTTCCATGGCCAAGCAGCTGCACACAAGCCTCACATCACCATGCGCAATGCCAAGCGTCGGCTGGAGTGGTGTAAATCATGCCGCAACTGGACTCTGGAGCAGTGGAAACGTGTTCTTTGGAGTGATGAATCACGCTTCACTATCTGGCAGTCTGATGGACGAATCTGGGTTTGGCAGATGCCAGGAGAACGCTACCTTCCGGAATGCATAGTGTTTACTGTAAAGTTTGGTGGAGGAGGGATAATGGTCTGGGGCTGTTTCTCAGGGTTTGGGATAGGCCCTTTAGTTCCAGTGAAGGGTATTCTTAATGCTACAGGATACGAAGACATCTTAGCCAATTGGGTGGTTATAACTTTGTGGCAACAGTTTGGGGAAGGCCCTTTGCTGTTCCAGCATGACTGTGCCCCTGTGCACAAAGCAAGGTCCATAAAGACATGGTTAGACGAGTTTTGTGTGGAGAAACTCGATTAGCCTGCTCAGTGTCTGACCTCACAGATGCTCTATTGCAACAACCCCCCCGCCATCCCTCGTTAGCAGGGGCCCGGACTCACTTGCTGGCCTCCTTGATGAGTGCGATGGCGATGAGGACGCGCTTCCTGAGGAAGATCAGCAGCAGGATGATCACCACCTCCATGATGCACAGGATGATCACTGAGGAAGAGGAGCAGCGGCGAGGGCGTCAGTGACAGGCGCTGGCCACGCCCACCCCGAGACAGGCCACGCCCGCATAACCACCCACACCCTAACACAGCTGGTGACTTCACAAACTTACAGGCTACACACGGGTAGGAAAAGGTGCAAACCTCTGGATAAGAGAGGGACACAAAGTATATTGAAAGCATGCGCTTCCACACAGGTGTTGTTCCTGAGCTAATGAAGCATTTACATTTTAGGCATTTAGCAGACGCTCTAATCCAGAGCGACTTACACAGTTTACATTTCTTTACATACAATCCATTTATACAGCTGGAGATTTTATACTGAAGCAATTCAGGTTAAGTACCTTGCTCAAGGGTACAACAGCAATGCTCCTCCTGGGAATTGAACCAGCAACCTCTGAGTTACAAGCCCAGCTCCCTAACCACTACACTACACTGCCACCCACCACATAAACACCCCATCATGCTCAGGGTCATGACTATAATCATGTCTGGCGTGGCTAGAAGACGAGACCTCAGTGACTTCAAATGGCGGGGGTTGTTGGAGCACGTTTGGCAGGAGCTTCAGCTCAACCCACTGACGTTACCCGGGGGAACAGTGTCTGAGGGAAAGACATCATCGACGAAGGGCTGCGGTCGGAAGCGCACGCTCCTGGATCGTGATATCTGCGCATTAGTTTGAGGAGTGAGGCCCAAACAGGCGAGCGACTCAAACGACTTACTGAAGGCCAGCCAGGTCTGTCGGATCTGCAGGTAGACGGTGAAGTCCGTCTGGATGCCCAGGTCCTGGAGGGTGACGTCTGCTCCGGGCTCCCCCTTCAGGCTGGCGTACTCCATGTAACAGTGGAAGATCCCTGAGGCGCAATACAGTGGGGAGACACAAGGGGGCGAGACTGAGCACGGAGGACAGGTAACCGGAGGACAAGCGCGTGGGTGGGAGAGGGAATTCAGGGAATTCAACTTTTGAGCAGAATCGCCCTCCTTTTGAAACGACATTAGGCGTGCAATATTGAAATATTGAGAAGAAGAGATACTGTTCCTGAATTTACATTACAGTGCAGAGCACAGGACTAGGAAATGTTACGGTCGGTGTGGAATCAGAACGACAGCTCGAGAATCATCTATACTGTGACCGGATGTTTCAGCTTAACATCGAATGCACCGCGCTCAGTGTTTGGATTTGTGGGCTCATTACGACTGTTCATAAACGGGTGCGGCATAAAGACAGAACATCCACTGCCCATCTGACTAGTGTATAGAACATCTCTGACGACATGCACTGTTGTCTTAAAGGCGGTCCTGGTTACAGAGTGGAATGGTGCGGTTGTGGTTCTGTGGTGCTATAGGAAGGACTATAGGCAGGGGGGGGGATTCATACCATATCCAATAACCAGGATGACCAGGACAATCATCACCCACACCATGATCCCAGCCAGGAAACGCAGGAGGATGATGAAGATCAGGCTGATGACCATGGCCAGTACCAAGCCACTAGAGAAAGAGAGAGAGAGAGATGTATTGCTGCATTACTGAATATTATAGAAACAGACAGATGGAATGCAAGAGAGGAGGAGGACAAGTAGTAAGTTCACATTTTATGTGTTAATTGCTATAGGGCACATTGACTTACTGCCTTACAAGTGCTTTGGCATTAGATATACATTTTCCATCTGAACAGAGAGACAGAGACAGAGAGATAAGAAAGAGGGAGAGAGAAAGTAAGGAAGAGGGGGAGAGAGAGGGGTACGGGGGCGAGGCACTCACATTAAAATCCAGTACCAGGATCGAGTGTAATCCTCAAAGATCTTCATGGCCACCTGCCGAGCCTCCACCACCACGTTTGCCTTCCTGCGTACACACACACACACACACACACACAAATTACCACTGTATCACAGGGTCATGATGTAGAACATGGAATGTAAACTCAAGTAAAGAGCCTTGCCCAAGAGCACAGCATTGTCCTTCCTAGCATTCAAACCTCAGTCCTGTTTTAGCCGTACTGCTCTTGGATGTATGGATGCGTGTATTAATGCATGTGTCACGGCTCTGTGACCAAGTTCACTCAAAATCCATATAACAAACTTTTTAAGCATAATTTAATGTTACAATAAAAGTTTAACCATTTCCTGAAAAGCTATCTTTTTGGAGATTCAGACAATAATGTGTGTGTGGGTGTGTATGTATATATGCATGCATGTGTGTGTATGTGTATGTATATGTATGTATGTGTGTGTGTGTGTGTGTGCGTGCGTGTATGTATATATGTATATGTGTGTGTGTGTGTGTGTATATGTGTGTGTGTGTGTATGTATGTATATATATGTCTGTGTGTGTGTGTGTGTGTGTGTGTGTGTGTGTGCGTGTGTGTATGTATGTACATATATATGTGTCTGTGTGTGTGTGTATGTGCGTGCATGGGGGCTCTGTGGACTCACTTGGCCCCCTCCAGCAGCTCGTCGGCGTTCCCTGTTCCCCCTTCCCCGTTGTCGAACGTGGTTTTGTTCCCCACCACGAGCACGCCGCCCAGTTTACCGATGGAGGGGAAACACCGGCGGGTGACTGCAGGCGAGAGGGACAAAGGGGAGGAGTCACTGCCAAACCTCTCCTCCAATCAGAGAGACCTTTACCTGGACTCCACAGCGACCTTTTAAAAGACTTACCGCAGCAACCGCACCGTCCTGTGCAGCTGTGCCACTTTGAAGAATTACAGACGCATCGTTTTTCAGACATTCCGCATATTTGTGGATGTGCACTTGTGTGAACCCGCGTAGGTGATTCACCTGTTCAGGTGTTTTATTGATTATATTTCTATATTTCTATGTCATTCGGTGCGTCACTGTGTTAGTGATGATGGATGTACACTCAGTGGTCCGGGAGTGTTGCTAGCCAGGTGTGTGTCATTCAAATAGAGAGGGAGGCAGGGGGAGAGAAAGAGAGAGACAGGGGGTGGGATGAGGAAAGGAGGGAGAGACAGAGGAGGGAAGGAGAGAGAGAGAGATAGAGAGAGAAAAAGTGTGACTTACAGGGTGTGCTGGGGGTGAGCATGGCTGGACACAGGCCCTGTTTCAGGATTTCAGGAACGCTCTGAAACACACAAGAGAATCATGGGAGAATGACAGAATAACCACCCCCCCGCCTTTCACTCAACACAACAGAATAAACCATTCCTAGATCAAAACAAAAAGACACACGCATGATTGTATCAGGTAAAAGAACACAACATTGCCGATCCATTTGATTTCATTGATCAGTTCAACTGGATCTACATTGATCGTTTGCACGTGAATTGAGGACTATCCTTAGGCATCAATGAATTATTCGATATTGATAATGGAATCCCTTTATTTCAGCCACGCTTACACCCACCCCACTGTATCGGATGCTCACCATTTTAGAGATGTCCACATCCTCCTTGCAGTACGTCTTAAAGGTGGTGAAGTCCTCATTCTGCAATGCGTGAGCTTGCACCAAGGTCAAGAACTTGCTGGGACACTTTTCCACGCAGATCTGAGAAACAGACAGACACACACACACACACATGCGTATTATTGATTTGGGAACATATTTAAGAGCACAAATAGAGGGACATTCATAGGTCTGGGGTCAAAGCTCTTACACTCTGCCAGGCAGAGAAAGATAGAGAGAGTACCAAAAAGGTGGAGGAGGGGAGAGATGGAGAGATGACCCGAGAGGAGGGAGGAGGAGAGGTGGAGGTGGAGGCACTGACCTGTGTGGTTGGGCACTGGAACTCCAGCAGCACCAGGGGGCTAGCACACTTTATTATGTTGAAGTAGAACAGGAAGGGCTTCTTCCTGCAACACACACGCACGCAAGGAGAGAGAGAGGGAGAGGAAGAAAGAGGGAGGGGGGAGAGGGAGAGAAGAATTTGAGGAATGTGTTGAGGAATCAGAATGCTGAGTTTGCTCATATAAAGCCTAATCCAGCAGGGTATCCGAGCCTGTACTTACTCCAGAGGGGTACCTGCCTGGCCACAGAACTGCCCCCTGCTGTCCGTGGGGTAGATCACCTTCCGGGGGTCACCCTGCGACCACGCTGTGCAGAGAAAGGAAAGAGGGAGCGGGGGGGGGGGGGGTCTCTCAGTAGTCGCATTTCCACAGTCAGGCCAAACGAAGCACTTCATTTCAATGACGAATTTAAAATAACAGTTTTATCAAACGTATGTATCAAGAGTGGTAGAGTCCAGCAAAACGTTCAAAGCAGCTGCGGAAAACCACCGTATTGCATCTCCGCACAGGGTGGCAAGCTCGCAGAGGTTCAGGAACTCACTTACCCAGAATTCCAACCGCAAAGTAGCCCAGTATGGCCAAAATGAAGAGGATACAGCAGACGATGTCAGTGCAGCCCCTGTCAAGCAAAGGAAAATAGGGGCCATCAAACATTAGTCTGAAAATGCACACATTACTGGCTGGATGTACAGAGAAAGAGGGAAGAAAGAAGGGCACGTAGGCCCCAGCTCTCTCACCTGTTGTGAATGGGGCCTTTGAAGCTGGCATCATATTTCCTTGGCTCCCCTGGGCAGACACAAGGGTTTTTCAAACATTAGTACCTACATTCATTAAAGATCAACAGGTTTACTTTTTTTTCAAATGTTTTAAAGATGAGGAATGAAGGACGAAGATGGGCGTTCAAACATTTATCAAGCACTGTCATCATCAGTGAAAGTTTTAAAAAAATGCGTAGAAAAACAAAACAAAAACAAATCATGATAAGATCGTGCTTCCAGATTCCCTCCTCATAGATGACCAGTCACAAAGCGTGCATCTTTGTTTCCCCGATTGAGAAACGTAGAGCTCGTTTATGTTTTTATATCCTGATATTAGGCATCATTTGATCTTGTAAATACAAGTGGCAGCTCTTGCTTTGTGGTATAGGTGCTGTGCCATGTGCAAAATTCTATTTTGACAACATATCTGAAGCCAAAACGAGGGCCTCTTCAGGAAGGAGCAGACACGCCCGACAACAGGAAAAACTGCACGGCGACCGAGCCCACGTTCTGCATTCCGAAAGACCGCAGTACTCCGCTCGGCCACCAGAGGTAAGGAACCCCCCCACATACTGATGGACCCGAATCTTGTTTATGCTAAATGCAATGCAAAATTGCAAAGTGCATCTCCGACACAATATACACGTCAAGCCCAGTAAAACACACAGAGTAGGAGTTTCCACATGAAAAGACTGCAGGCTTTTTTTTCCCATTTAAAACCAATTTGAACCGTTATTAAAAATTAAAATCCCATTTTTATAAATATCCTTCCTATAAAGGGGAATAGTATTTCAGCATGTGGGCTCATGCCCTCCGGCAGTATCTTACCTGTGTATGCAATGAAGCAGAAAGGCCTCATTCAAATTCCAGTGGGCAAAGCTGGTCAGATATGACATTCAGCACAAAGACACCAAAGTTCTCCGTCACACACATTTGTTTATCGAAAGGGGCAAGGGACAGGGGTGGCGAAAGTGTGATCCTGTGTGTTTCTCGTGAAAAGGACTCATTATTTTGAAAGGGTATGAATCTCCAATGCGCCACAAATCAAATCAAATTTTATTTCTATAGTGAGCGCATTTCCCAAAAACATTTGTCACAAAACACTTTACAGCAGAACTCTGGCATAAACAACCCACAAGAGGCAAGCCTAGGGTGACAGTGGCAAGGAAAAGCACCCCCCCCCCCATTCCCAAAAAAGGGGAGGAAAGGAGTAACCAGACTCAAAAGGGGGAACACCATCCTCCACTGGCCAGCTCAGGGTGTGAGCTTTAAATGACCAACAGTGGTCAGTCAGTCTGTATTCAAAACCGTTGTTCAACATGACGAGCCTAGATGGGCTGAATGGCCCGTCATTATGTATTCTTATGTTCTTAAAATGAGCTAGATCGCGGTGAGTAACGAAGGGGAGCGGGACTGGTTTCGGTGCAGGCACCTGACATTATGATTTGAATATTTGATATTATTATTTACAGAGTGATAATGCATTAACCAAGCACCCTTGTTTGACCTGCGCGTGAGGCACTAATCTCATGTCTGGGAACTGTTTGAGATTGGCCATGGGTGGATTTTGACCCTTACCTGAATATTTACTACCAACACAAACCTGGCACCACCCCCCGCCCCCAAAACACACAGACACAGACAAACAGACAGACACACATGCACACAAGCTCAAACCTATTATGAAAATCTTAAACAGGGAACAGGATCCATGTGATCATAATATTAAAGATGAATTTCATAACATTAATAACATAAAGTAACATATTATCATCATAAAAAAAGCTCACATCATCAGTTGCGTACTGTCAATGTTCCATTGCTCTGTGACAAAGTTCATTAAAAACACCATATGACTTAAGTTAGTCTAAAGTAATGAGTTTTTAACTGCTATTTGCACGAGACACATAAAACCACAATGGTCTTGAAAGACACTTGGGATAAGACCATCTGCCAAATCGAATAAATTAATTCATTATTAAACAACAACAACAGAACTTCAATATTAATTGAAAGGGGGCCCTTTGTAAAGGATATCTCCTTATAGGTGGTGTTCTGTGCACAACAGCTGCACGTGGAAAATTGTTTATTAAAGAAAATTGCCTCACATGTCCATGGCCAGGGGGAGAGGACCGTGAGAAGTATATTGGATGACGAGTCGTACGCATAACCAAATTACCCCGCCACCCCCAGCTAAGGAAAACAGCCCTGACAACTCGGACAAGAATTTGCTAAGACAACCGTGTCCGTCCAGATTTCTCTCTGTGGAAATCTTTGAAAATACTTAAAGGGGACGCACTACAAAAATAAAGAGAGTGTATGAGAATGTATTTTATTAGCTCACAATGCGCATGCCAAAACATCAAACTAGGCTAGTGTCCCGTCAAGACGATTTTAAGACTACATAAAACATTTGATCAAAAGAAAATAAATGATAATTTTCAGAGTGTTCGCAGAGGTTCTCTGGAATTATCTTGCTAATCCCCATCTAGTGCTCTTTTCCGTTTTGGATTTGTTTGAAATTGTGGCCACGGCCATTTTCACGCCCAATCGGTTTATGTTTAAGATGTGGCTTGCCACCGACACTACCGACAAGAACAAAACAGACTACACCCTTAGAAATGGACCAATGAGCAAAGTAAAGGCCCTTCAATTAATCAGAAATGTGTTAACAGTGGCAACCCACAGGCCTCTGCCCAACAGGTCAGCCTTTCTTTAACCTTTTAACTTATCTACTGTTTGTTCAAAGAAATATACATAAATAAAACTATGCTGCAATTCAAAACAAATCTTAAGAGTGTCACATAGCCAGTTTATGTCAACTTAAGCCAACTGAGCTCTGTCTCCATACAAATATCAGTAGAATCCAGCGTGTTTAAACATCAGAGACGCGAGGCAAGACGTATGCCCGTACGTGTCTTTTTAAAGATAACCTACGTATACCACACATTTTGTGGAGGGAGATTTGCGTAAAAAGACTACAACCACACCGCATCAATGTTCTGGCGAGTTTTCATACCCCCGTTTGACCCTCTCATGAGAAGTTCAGCCCACACCTTTAACTAACAGCCTGGAGATGGTGGTAGTGTAGCTCCCTGTCCTCACCCAGCCTGAACTGCTGATGCTGCACAACACAAAACATTCTCTACCATGCGTTAGTTACGTAGAAACCTTCAGTAACAACCTGAACCAGAGAGAGAGGGAGAGAGAGGCGGCAGTGTGGTATAATGGTTAGGGAGCTGGGCTTGTAACGTTAAGGTTTCAGGTTCAATCCCCAGGTGGGGCACTGCAGTTGTATCCTTGAGCAAGGTACTTAACCTGAATTGCTTCAGTAAAATATCCAGCTGTATAAATGGATTGTAAAGAAATGTAAACTGTAAGTCGCTCTGGATAAGAGCGTCTGCTAAATGCTTGAAAGGTAATGAAAGGTAAAGAGAGAGAGAAAGAGAATAACCACCATGCAGCCATTTCCACCTTAAAGGTTGCTTCTCTGGAACCATTTGGACAAGAGCACACACCCTACCAGCGTTTGTTTCGTCAGCGCGGCGCGCCCGGCAAGCACAGCGCAGAGGAACAGAAAATGAAGAAATTACCGTGCTTTCCGTAAAATTCTCCTTCCTCCGGCATCTTCAGCTTGCTTTCTGTGGCTGTGGTTTGGCTCTATTTTTTTTCTGCAGTCACCTGGAAGAAGGACTTCTCTCTTTTCCTCTCACTCTCACTCTCTCGCTCTCTCTCTCTCTCTCAGCACAGTCTTCCCCTGCACTCGTTCTCTCTCTCTCGTTCCCTTTTTTTCCCCCGGCCTCTGGCGCATGCAGAGGCCAAGAGAGAAACCTGTCAGACCAGTCTGCTGAATAGGTCTAAGCCCTAGCCTTCTCCTGCTATTCTCTCAGTCCTTCGGCTTCTTCCCTGGCTTTCATCCCTTCTTTTCCTCTCTTGTTTTTCCCTGCCCCCGTCACACACACACACACACCAGAGCTCCCCTGACTTCTTTTGTTACTTGTTTTCACTCTATCTGGTGTCCAGGGAGCCAGCAGAGCAGAGAGCAGAGAGCAGCTCACATGAACGTGTGTGTTTGGGGGAGGGGTGGGAGCACACCTGAGCAGGGGGGTGGGGTTAGGGTGAGAGGAGGGGTGCGGCAGTCTCGGGGGTAGGGTAAGAACAAAATTACTTGTTTTTCTTTGATTACTCCTCCCTCTTCCCCTCTTCCTCTCAGCAGTGTGCATACTTGTGCTCGTGTTTCCTGTAAACATCTGCAGTTGTTTAGAAGCATACAATAACTGGTGAGTCTGCTTTTTTCTCTCTTTCTACAGGCGCTGTTTACGCATTCCTCTATAGCAGTGGTTTTCAAACTCGGTCCTGGGGGCCCACTGTGCATGCTGGTTTTCGTTCCAACAACGATTGCAATTCCACAAGAAGTGTAACGAGCTGTTAAGTGTTTTTGATGAGACACCTTTAACGTCCAGTGAGGGATGATTCACCCTCTAAATGCCACATTATGTCAGATATTCATGTTACGAAGAATTAATCATCTATATTGATTTAAGGACTCTTAATCAGTTTGATTAGCTCTCAGATGACTATTTAATTTTCTTTAATGTGCTGTGGCAAATTTTTGAAAGATTAATTATTGATAGACCTACAACTGAAATCAGTGAAGTCCTAAATGCTGAAAGTGTGGACACCTGGTCACTGAAACAAACCCATTTTTTGTAAGATGAAGAGGTCAAAGACAAAGCACGGCAACGAGTCAAACCTGCATTGTGTTTCAGCACAAAATTATGGAACCTAAAAATACCTGTAGGTGGGCCGTTCATAGTCTTACATCGTTCATTGTCTTACCGCCTTGAGTTTTCCACAAGTGAACCTGTGGTCAACAGAGTATGACTTGCAATTTTCATGGCCCATTTTTTATTTCTTTAATTTTATTAATGTTTGCTTTATTTGTGTGCATGTTATTTACAGCTGGCTATGTGGATGCCGGCCTGAAACCCAATGCAGCACGGAAACTGATTATACTTCTGTCGTCTCTGTCATCCTCTTCAGATACATGTTGCCTTCATTGCTTGGTGAAGTAAAGACAAACATTGTTTTAAATGCTTGAAATAGTGCATCGATCTACTGATCCATGGCCTGAACTGTATTGTATACAGGTGAGATATGTTTGTAGCCAAATTGGCAAAATCTGACAACGTCAGCCTAATCTTTTTCTGCACACACACCGAAGAAAAGGTATGTTTAGGCATGTCTTGCACAGTTAGGCAACACATGAGTGCTAATGCTATCTATTTTTATCTGTTTTTGCTTAGTCATGCTTTTCTTGTGCATGTTGGTGTTGGCTGCACCATACAATACAAAAAAGTGTATTCCTTTAAATCAGGGGTGTCAAACTCATTCCATCGTGGGCCGAGTGTATGCAGGTTTTTGTTGCAACCAGTGCACAGCACCAGGTGATTTCAATTAGCTCCCTCCTTGGTTGAAGAAGGAAGCTAATTAGTGAAATCACCTGGTGTAGGGCACTGGTTGCAACAAAAACCTGCATACACTCGGCCCACGATGGAATGAGTTTGACACCCCTGCTTTAAATGGAGGGTGCATGCACACAGCTGACTGAGTAGTTGAACCAATGAACACAGCAGTGATTGGTTGGAATGAAAACCTGCATACACACGGCCCTTCGTGGCACCGAGTTTGAGACCACTGATATACACAATATATAATATATGTATATTCTCACTTGTTCAGTCCAGCTCATATTACTCTTGTGCATGCACTTATGTTCTCTTCCACTGTAGGTTGCTCAAGATAAGTGCATTTGCTAAAACTAGTGTAACATAATGTCCCAAACTGTCATGGCGCATCAAAAAAATATAAAGTAGCCTAATGCACATAAAATGCAATGTCCTTATTGGAGTAAGGGTATAAAAATATCATGATATATGATCAACTAGTAACACTATTTTAATATTTACACTTAAATATGTTTCACATTTACTGACGCCTGCGTGTCAACCTGCAGTGCAGCGCAAACTCCCTCATGTGGTTACATTCCAGTATTGCACCTAAGGATTTCGTTTTAGCACGTTTATCAGCTGCTTCTGGCTTTGGTCCAGTTTGTAATTACCGAAACTACGTCCTGTTTTTCCGTGTTCCAGTTGCCGCGAATCGTCTTTGTCACGCCACATTTTATCAAGGGAAAAACGCTGCCGTGTCCGCGTTCAGCAGGTCTTAAAGGAACAGATACTCGGGCGCTAATGAAACCTTTTACGTATATCCTCCGAACAGCAGCTGGCTTGCGCGCTGTAACAGGAGAGAGGCAGTGGGCATGGCAGCCACAACAGTATACTGTCAATGATAACAAGCTGCGCCTCCGTGGGGGTGATAGTCAGCGGAGCACGCCCTCCCTGCCACGCACTCGGTGCCTCTTGAATTCCACTGCTGTCTGCACGCTTGTGAACTTCGACATTTCAGACTGCGCCTGGAAATGCAGGACACGTCTCTCAACCCGTTTTAACAGGTGATTCATTAATAGCGACTCAGGCCAAAGTCAATAATGTTTTTTTCCCCCGTGAGATAGGCCTATGTAGCGAAACTTTTCCAGTTTTGTTTTGTTCTGCGAACCAGGCCTACGTATTACATAGTTCTATGCAGTTTTTCCACGACACTCATTAAATGTGACGCTTTAATGAGAAATAATAAATTGGGCCGTTTGACTTCTGTACACAAGGTAAACATTGCACCGTCAGATCTGTACTTTGGTCATGCTGTATTTTGACGGCATATCTGCCAAATATGCTGTCAGACATCTGTGGAACATTTTAATTTCCCTGCCTCCTTCAGCCCCACTGGACACTTTGAGTGGTAATTGCTTACTATTATGTATTCATAATATAATATATACTACTGTATATATTCATATATTTATTATATATAAAATCTAGTAATTGTGCAGTATTTTAATTAATTGGCCTCCACTTGTTACAGATAGCCTCAGTTTCAGTTCAATATGGCTTGGGTGAAAGATCAAAGATCTAGATCGTATAAAGAGCTGCTCAGAACTGATGCCACACGCATGCAGTAGATTCTGTAGCTCTTAAACAGGGCCGTACCCAGGAGTCCAGAGTTACTGAGGTCATGAGACCTAGCCCCTCTAGGGGGGGGGGTTGTCACGAGAAATGTCACCAAGATGTATTTTATGTAATCAGCTAATTCAATACAAGAGTCATGATTTTATGAATGGCGACTGAAAATGTACACTAAAATGTAGCTAGCTTTGTGCCTATCACCACTGTCAATGTATGCTATGTTAGCTAACACTAGGCCTAAATTAGCTTATCACCACTGTAGTCTGACCAAAAACTGGTTTGTGTAACAGTCAACTAAACAGAGACTGCTACGTTTGGCTAGTGACTACACAAAACTACACACAAAGTAGCTATCGATAGATGATCTCTGGAGATGAATAGCATTAATCTGGTTATAATAGAAGCAGTCAACTGTCTCATAATGTGAGAGATCTCCACAGCTACATTATGCCTCGCTTGGCTTCAGATCAACGGTCTTGAGTTACAACTCCCGCTGTGCAGCAAAGTCGTCCCAAGCATCACTGCGTCATCTTTACTGAGCAAAGATTTTGTAGTAATGACGAAATCCGCCTGCTCGGGGCAGGTCCACTTCACCACCACACACACAGAAGTAATGTCGATGACGGTAATCAGGCGAGCAAGTGGTAATCTTGGCTTTGTACAAAATCTTTGTTACACTGAAGTGAAGTCATTTTATGTACAGTAGTTCACCACTTTTATTCAGTATTACACTGAATCAGTATGTAAAATAAATACAACCCAGTCTCGGAAAAAATACAGGGGTCATGACCTCAGTGTCTGCAATGGTAGATATGGCCATGCTCTTAAAGCTTGACTTGTCAAATCAAACACTTTCCCTGGACTTACATTTCCCTGGTACTAACCCCCCCACCCAGCCTATTAACGGGCAACAGAGTAGAATCCCTGTTAACAGATTTTCAGCAGAGACAGGCTCTGGGAGGTTTGGCAGTCGCTCTGCCGCAGTCCACACTTGGATACCGGAATTTTTAGAGACATATTTTCCATCTTGGTGTTTTGCAGCCCACCCTCTTCCTCCTCGCACGCACCAAACTTGCTTACTTCACTGCTGTTCCTTCAATTCCTCTGCTGTTAACAGTATGTGTGTGTGTGTGCGCGCTGCACCAACACACTTCTCTCTCTTTAGATCTGTATTCTAAAGCAGGGGTTCCCAAAGTGTGAGTCGTGAGACACACGTGAAAAAGATAACTTATTCTTACTGTATATCAACGGTTCTCAAACTCCGTCCTGCGGACACACTGTGTATGTTGTTTTTTTGTTACAGACAATCTCTTGATAAATTAATGCTGAAAAATGATGGTGTAAGTTCTACCATCATTTTTTTCTTAAGTGTATTCCAACACAAGGCAGGTTTGGCTCTTTGTCATGTGCTTTGTCGTTTTCCACAAATGGTTTAGTTTCAGTGACCAGGTGTCCACACTTTCAACAATTACACCCCCACTGAGTTCACCTGCCAGAATTGAATCAATTTAAAAAGTGCAACCTCTTTCTAAAGGAGTCATGTGTCATGTAGGACAGCATTAGTTGATCTGATTCATTTAAAGTCCTGGGATGTAAATATTTAGAACATTTATTTTTCACGGCATTCGTACCTATTTCTGACATAAGTTACAATTCAGAGCTTGCAATTATGGTTGGAACGAAACCCAGGACAGACAGTTGGCCCCCAGGACCGAGTTTGGGAACCACTGCTGTATAGCATACATACTTTCCACAGACATTCAGACCAGTCACCAAACACCTCACCTGTTGCATGCACTGCACTAGTTACAGTGTACATGCAGTAGTTTTAACATGAAACAGAGGGCCGTGCACTCAGAACGTTTGGATTGCCTGTTCTAAAGCCACTGTTTTTGCACTGTGCGTGTTCCTGTTCCCCATATCTATGCATAAAATTTAAAAAAGCAAAACCACACCTTCCTGTTGGCCAAGAGTTGCTTGTTCTTCTCTTTAGCATGCATGCTGCGATCCTCATTGTGTGGTACAGGATACATAGGGCTGTTCTCCGAGCACTTATTAAGTTTACTTCACAATTATCATATAATACAATACATTTAAAAAAATATTTTTTTTTTAAAGGGCTTGTGTAGGAACCTCAACTAATTACAAGAACAACAGAGAATATTGATACGAATGAATTTAAACAAACTGTGTTTAAGTACTTGAAAATTAATCATCAGGAAAGGTTGATTTATGAATGCTAGGTACGATAGCATTGTATAGCATTGTATAGCATTTATAAATCAACCTTCCCTGGCACAATGCGCCCAAACAAACACTTCCCCTCGGTTTTACATTCAAAGGTGAGGCACCCCAAGGTGTCCTTTAATCTCCTGCGCTGCAGTGCGCAACATTTCAACTCTTTTTTAATCCTTTACCTTGGACCAGTAGTAAACATATCGGCAAACGCGTCATTTGAGGAGTGTTTTGTTTTTTTGTTTTTTCACACACAGTCTGACTCACAGTGCATTTTTAATGACACAGAGGAGTTGACGGGAAACAGCTTCTCGACTTAAGTAAATAATGTAATGATGTACGGGGTGTGGCAGTGTGGTACAGCGGTTAAGGAGCTGGGCTTGTCGCGGGCGGATTCCCAGTGCGGGCACTGCCGTCGTACCCTTCGATTTGACCTGAGGTGCTTCAGTACATATCCAGCTGCAAAAATAGATATTATATGAAATATTTACACCTGGGGTGCCCGAGGAGGGCGGATCTGTTTCAGAATTTAATTCCAGCTTCTCCTATTCTAATTACAAAACTATCCACTGTCCAATTTTCTGGATCTGATGGGTTTTTTTTTATTAAACGTTTGACAAAGTCACAAACGACGGCTGAATGCTGAATGCTCGTTTCTTCTTCTGAAAAAGAAAATGTTACTTTGGACATGAAGCATGAGTCAGCCAGTATTGGTGCAAACGGCTAATCATCCTGTTAAGCAACCGTAACTCGCGGAACGAGAAACTTCGCACGCCCACGGCTTCCAGGAGTTGCGCGCCTCTGACGTGAGCCGTGTGCGTTGCTCTGGATAAGGGCGTTGCGCTGGAAAGATAAATAATTCAAATGTAATAATGTCTCTGCTCTTATTGATATCTCGATATCTTTGCTCTCCACGCAGCACGCAGCTACCAGACACTTCGTCCACAGACTACAAGCAACTGAAACAGGAGACCCCCCCCCCCCGGACCCGGAAGCCCTGCCGCCGTCTCCCCTCCCCCCTCCACCCCCCACCCCTCCGCCTCTCTGCCCCTCCGCCTCTCTGCCCCTCCGCCTCTCTGCCACTCCCAATGGAAGAATCCCGGTGGACACTTCTGGGCCACCACACACCAAATGTCAAAAATACACCCTGATGTGTCACGCACACACGCTTACTTTTTTGGGGGTCTTGATCCCCCCCTCCAACCCCCAGCCCTCCTCCCATTGGCTGAGTTGTCCAGCCTGGTTCATGGGGTTAAAATGCTTTAGAAACAAAAAATGCTCCCTCGCAGAAAAGGCTGGAAATAGAAACTGTTTCCTGCAGTTAGCCGTCCGGCTGTTGGGGAGTGAAACCAAGGTCGGCGCCAGTGGTTGCCAGGCAGAGCCAGGAAACAAAAGGCGAATAAAAACATAAACTTTGAACGGACGGGGAAACCCGGGCGTAGTGAGCGCACCCCTCCTACACACTTACACACCCGTACTGCTGCTTCTACACAGCCCTCCTACACACTTACACACCTGTACTGCTGCTCCTACACACCCCTCCTACACACTTACACACCCCTACTGCACACATACACACCCCTACTTCTGCTCCTACACACCCTACTGCACTTACACACCCGTACTGCACACTTACACACACTTACTACACACTTCCAAACCCCTACTTCTGCTCCTACACACTCACACACCCATACTACACACCTACACACCCCTACTACACACTTACATAACCCCTACTACACACTTACACCCCCTACTTCTGCTCCTACACACCCCTACTACACACTTCTACACCCCTCCTACAGTTACACGCCCATACTGCACACTAACACATCCCTCCTATGCACTTGCACATCCCTATTTGTGCTCCTACACACTCCTCACCTTGCACGGATGGACACATACTATTTTCAAACCATGAACTCATTTCTAAACGTGCTCAGAACACTAAATTTGAACACTAAATATGCGCGTGAGAGTGGCAGTGTAGTGTCATGGTAAGGAAGCCAGGCTCATAACTCAGAGGTTACAGATTCGACTCCCAGGAGGGGTGCCGCTGCTGTACTCTTGAACAAGGTACTTAACCTTAATTGCTTCAGTAAATTCCCAGCTACAGAAGTGTGTAAAGAAATGCAAAACTGTGTAAGTCACTCAGGATAAGAGCGCTTGCTAAATGTAAAGGTAGAACCAGGGAACAAAAAGGCTCATTTAAAATAAACTTTGAACAGATGAGGAAACCGTGTAGGAGCTAGCAGGGGTGATCTCGAACCCCTTCAGCACTGGTCACGCACAGGTGGCAGACTATTTTCGAACCATGAACTCATTTCTAAACATGCTCATGCCTAACTCTCTAAGGCCTGCAAGTCTCTGGATCAGAGACATAATCAGATTAAAACAAACTGCGACTTGCTTTACCAGCTTTTCATTGTTTGCCAAGCGGAGCAAGTGTGTTAATTCAGTCCTTTTTTTTGGTCGTCGTATTTCAAGAAAATGAAACATCCTTAAATGAAACAATTTAAAACCCAGGCTCTCAGTGCAGCGATGTGTCTTACGGCCCAGAGTAGAAACCTGATCTTGCCAGTTACATCTATGGCCAGGCTCATAGACCAGGGTTCGAACAGACTGTGACATATCCATGCAACGGTGCCAAACAGGAAGTAAACCAGCCATTTAAAGAAGTGGAGCTGCTTAGTTCATGGTTGGCAGGGGCCGACGCCCATTCAGCCACTCCATTGCCCACGGAGAGTGTACCCCAGCCCCATCGCACGGGGGCCAATCCTTCGGTCGAGAGCCCCCCCCCCCCGCCAACACGATCTGCCTGCGCAAGCCATGCAGTCAAGCTGCGCAGCTCAGCTGGTGGGATACAAGAAAACAGCGGTAAACAGTGAGTACAGCGGCCAGCTGCAAGCACAGTTCGGCGGGATTATAGAGCTGTGGAGAAAAGTACAAGATAAAGGGACTAGGCCTCAAATAAAAAGAAAAAGAAAAAAACGTATAAATAGATCAAACGTGGCTTGCGAAACCCACAGTGCTGGGGACTAGGGAGGAGGCCCGGACAGAACCGGAGTCGGGTTTCACACAGCTCCTATATTACTGGCTTTAGCGATACGTGATTTGAGGCTGCGTGTGCACAATTTAGACCCTGTGATTAAGGGTTCCTCTTTAGCCCTGAGACACCGCCGCCCTGGGCCCTCCTTACAACACAGAAATAATCGGGGGACTATTTCCTGGGAGTGGATGCGCAGCATTTGGTCGGGATCCCCAAAATTACAAATGTTATTTAAACCGCCTGTACGCGCCCTTTAATTACCAGGAGAACGTACGGGGTGGTTAGTATATGAGCAGGACCCACTGAGGTTGGCTGATTCGCATTTGCTTGCTGAAAATGGATCTGAGATTTTACATTCCTTTTCTCACGCACTGACAGGTGACTGTCAAAATAAAGGAAACGCCAACATAAAGTATCGAAATAGGCCGTCAGGCCACTGCGAGCTGCCAGAACAGGACCTTAGCATAGATTCTACAACTATCCGGGGGATGCATCGCCATTCTTCCATGGGAAATTCCATCATTTTAGTGTTTTGTTGATGGTGGTGGAAAACGCTGTCTTGGGCGTCACTCTCAATATCCCATAAGTGTTCAATTGGGTTGAGATCTGGTGACTGGGAAGGCCGTGGCATGTGGTTTACGTTGTGACCACTCATCAGTGACCACTCGTGCCCTGTGGATGGGGGCATTGTCATCCTGGACGAGACCCCTCCCGTCAGGATAGAGATGCTTCACCATTGGATGAAGGTGATCACTCAGAATGTTTTTTCATGCATTGGTGTTTACATTTCCCTCTTTAGTGGACCTAAACCATGCCAGGAAATGCACCCGCACCATAACAGAGCCGCCAGAACCCTTAATTTACTCATGTTTCCTTTATTTTGTCAGTTGTATGAATACTGGACATTGAACATGTGTTCAAAGGCTGATTTCAAACCAACTGCACTGTGGGAGATTTTTGGGGTCAAATTGCCCTGAAGCTTTGCCCTCGACTTCTCGATTTGTTGCGCAAAATTATTTTTTTGTTAACGTTTTCAAAAGATTCAATTTCTAACTCTGATTCATTTCAATATTAATTTTCCCAGAGTTGCGCTGTACATGAATGGATTATGTTTCTGTAACTTCGTTAAAAGCACAGTGCTGTATTTGCATTGATACAGAAGCTGGCTCAAGAACCTCCGCAATGTATCTCCATGTACTCTACCACGGTATTATAACAGTTTGTGTTCATGTCATTTTAGCACTATTCTTTTATTTCTAATTATTGTCTGTAAAGCATTTTAGGATTCTGTTGGAATGAAAAGCGTTATACAAATAAAATGTATTATTAATCATTATTTTTTCATTATTATTACTATTATTGATAATAATAATTTCTACACATGCTACTTGAGACCTACAAATGAAGTTCCAGGCCAGCACACTGAGTTTAATTAAAATACCATTGCATTACATTATACTCCCTTTCCCCCTACTGTTGATATGTTACTCCTTCCCTTCTTTTTTTGTGTGTAACTTTTTCCCCCCCCCATGTTCTCCCCTCCCCAAACTGGAGTCTCAAACTGGGCGTCTTGAGTCATCGCTCGTGCCACACCTGTGAACCAGGAGCACTGCAGCTTAAGCACTCCTCCGATGAGCTCACCCGCATGTGAGCCCACACTACAGGTCACACGGTGCTGCAAGAGAGACCTAGCAATGATTGGACATCTGGTACACTGGGTGTGGACACTGGTAACCTGAGGGTGGCAACTGGTAACCTGGGTGCAGCAACTGGTAACCTGATGTGTTGCTGGGAGGACCAAATGCAGTGGTAGCCTGAGGATCCCTGATACAACTTGTCCAAATTGGTTTGAATGGGAAACACCACCTGGCAATCCCAGCGGTGGTAAACGAATTGTCACGGGCGCACATTGGCTTGGGAGCCCTTTGACACTGTAATGATTCTAGCCTGTTCTCTCCTCCCATAAAATGGTGATTTGGTTAGTGCCAAGGAGACTGGTTGTCTGCACAGACTTTCTTCCACATTTACAAACCTCTCTCTCCCTGTCTCTCTCTCTCTCTCTCTCTCTCTCTCTCTCTCTCTCTCTCCTGTCTGTCTCTCTCTCTCTCTCGCACGCTGCCAATTACTGCTTGGCATCTAATCAGTGTGACGCACTACAAAAAATGCTCTACTTTGTTGTAAGGAATGGCACATTTAAGACAAGAGTATTGTAGGAAATGTCAATAAAAATGTAGATAAGTCTTCCAATAGCTTAGGGTAGTCATGTAAGGCCACATCCCCAATTTAAAATTCAACAGCCCCGGAAATGAGCGCTAGAAAATCTATTAACTGTCGAAGGAGAGAGGAGGATTTTACACTTTAGACTAAGGGAGAGGGAAAGGGAGAGAGAAAAACAAGTGAACAATTAGTGATCACAAAACAGAGCGAGGAAGGAGGGGGAGGAGAGTGTGTCTGAGAGTTGGGGGGGTGAGGCAGGAGACAGCAAAAGGACACAGAATGAGTAGGGAAATTAAACTGAAAGGAAAGGAAGAACAAACCAAACCACCGTTCACCAATCTGAGCTGAATAACCGGAAACTTCTGGCCTCTGAACACATGTACCCATGCCATTTCCTCTCTAAAGCCACTGCTTGCACAGTTTGGACCAGTGTCTCATCTTGGCTTCAGACAAGCACCATAAATACTCTTTGCTCTGCCCGCACCCCCCCCCTCTGGCAAGTAGCACTTCAGTGTGACTCTACTTCTTGAGGGCACAGCAGAACTTAAGACTTTCCTAACGTTCCGCAAGCAGGTTCCAGATGTTTATGCCACCGGTGCAGCTCATCAGCGAGGGGTGAGAAGTACATGCTGTACGTCCGAGCCAATTCACACCTTTCTCTTAAAAATGTGTTTAGAAATCCCTCCCCCACCCACCCACCCACCCACCCACTTCGCTGAGTGCAACCAGAACGTCCCACTACAGCTCCCACCACAAAGGAGCGTACTCTACTAACACAGTTTTATGGAGGCTGTATTTTTAGCCTTGAGAACAGTGCACATAGTCAGCTGCCTCGCCCTCAGAGTCTAGCCCTGAGAATATGCCCTGCTCTTTAATTTAACACTGACGTTAACCAGCACGCACTGCCATTCTCCACCAAACACATGTAAAAGGATACCGCACTCAACACCAAACAATAACCCGTAGAATCACCCCCTAAAAAGGTCAGTGAACTCAAAATGTTTACTCAAACATTTTCAAAAACTCCTCATAAACTGGAAAATGTGTTTTCTGAAGGAAATGGTGAAAAAAAAGAAAACTCTGAGCCGATTGTGAGGAAAAACTGGAAAGTGATTCCCTGACCCTGGGAAAAAAATTGGTTGATAATCAACTCATGGAAAACACAACAAACACCACAACAGGCTTGTAACACTGATTCAAAATTCACTCATTCACATAAACCTGTATCAGCATAGACACGTGCACGTGATATTATAATAAGGACCCCACACAGGCCTGTAGTTTCTCTCGTTGACTACATCCAAACACACAGCAACCATTTAAAATGGCTGCATTTGTATGTCTTTTCTCATTCAAACTGCCACTCCCAAACACCAGGCACAGACAACTACTGTATTGTCAAAATCTGTTACTAAATGTTACTTGATCACAATGATTGTTATATGTTTGTGTACATAGGGCGTAATGTGTATATTATTCCATGAGGGATTCCATTATTGTTGATTGGTAGTCTCCTCCCCCAGAGCCCACCCCCAACCCCTGAGCCCCTCCCACACCAAGCTCCAAGCTCTGCTAGTGCCCCCCGCCCCCTTTACTTCCTGTTCCCTGGTCATCAACCCCTGCCCCAACCCCTCTTCCTAAACGCTTCTACTTTCCAAGACCGGAGGAAAAAATAGAGCCAAAAAGAGAAAGTCAAAACAAAAAGAATATGTGAGTAAAAAAAGAGGAATCAAGAAAAACGTGAAGGAAATTCTTGAATACTCTTTGCTCAATATGTAATGAAATGCAGTAGGTTTTTGCATTTAGTGTAAGAACATAAGAATACATGATGAGAGTGGGCCGTTCAGCCCATCTAGGCTGGTCATGTCCTAATCTCGTAATGCACTAAACTAATCTAAACAGATAGAGTACCTTGGGGGTTTCCTTTGAGTCACATTGTTATAGTTGGAGGATCAGAAAGATTACCATGGCATTTAGAGCCATTTTTTGTATTACTAAATAATTAAAAACAACATGCCTGGCTATAGTCTATATGTTGAGTTGACAGCCCTAGAGCACAGAGGCACTCTCTAATGAACTCTATATTTAGTTGGCTGTCGTGTTTTTCCACAATGAGATGGCAACTCATTGGCCAGGCCAAGGGCTATGGAATCTGGCACTTGGTCTTGGAAGAACAGAATAATTATTGGTTCCGTGCCTTTAGCACACATAATTCTTCAAATGATGATTTTTCATGTATTTTTGACTGACAATTGTGCAGTCCCCATGCCTTCTAGTTACATGGAAGTGCTGGGTTACTGTCCTACTTTGAGTTTGGGGTGACATCAGTTCAGATAAAATTGTATGTATATATTATACAATGTACATTTTTTCGGATCTGCAATTGAGCATGCTAAAAGATGAATATACTACACATACATTGACACTGTGTGACATTTTAAATATGATACACATTTGACATCAATATCAAAATATGCTTCATCTTTTATCTATCACTAAATATTTCATACCAAAAAATATTTCTTTAGACGCAGACTCATTTAGTGGTTTGCCCCTTCCCTCAGTGTTCAAAGAATCAACTTTATTATTTGCATTTCCGATAATAAGGGCAAATCGGCATTCGAAAGAAAACAGTTGAAGTCACGCTTAACCTGGCGTACTTTGTCCTACTGAATAACATAACATGCTCTTTTATTAGCATATTTCATAAACGATACTGGCAAAGACAGGAGTTAACGACTGGGCGTGGAAGATGCCATAAACTAATGGCTTTCACATCTGGACGCTGTTTCCTTGCTGAAAACAACCAGCACATCAAGATGACCCGCAAAGTAGCGGCCAGAATCTGGCTGTATTAAGTGCTTTGGAACCGACAACACACAACTTGTTACAACAATTTAGTCATGCACAAAATTTCCACTTTAAACTGTACGCAGTCACTAAGTGCTGAGTTCAGAAAGATTCGTGACAATACCTCATTATCTATCTCCAACCAAGGTGACGCAGCTTAACAGTGCTGTATTATCTAGCCTACCTTTACAAACGGATCAAGAAAACCATCGCTGTGTTTTTTGGTTGACTAGTAATAAAAACAAACAAAAAAATATTGCAGAGTAGTCATTTACTCGCTGCGAAACCAGCTACGCGATCGCCCCATGCCCACACCCATACCACGGTTATTGTATAAATGTATTCTCAGTCCTCTGTGTGTGCTGCACCGAAACAACAAACTGTGTGTGCAAGGCTAGTAGTGGCTAGCCGGCTACTGTGTGCCAATATCATAGGATTGAGGTTTTCAGTAACGTTTTATAAATAATCATCTTACCATATTTGGAGTCGAGATTTTTGTCCTCTAATTCCATAATGGGTCTGATTCTTTGTGAGAAAACACTTTTAAAGAAGATGTATCATAACTGCCGATTCTCAAACTGAGGATATCCACAACCGTTAGATCTCCAGCCCTATCGATGTCAATAGAGTTGCAACTACTGAATTCTACGGAATGGTGCCAATTAGACCTATCCCATAACATAGACGATGTATACCATGAATACTTCAGGAATTGACCAATAGGAGAGCGACAGTACTCTGATTGACGCAGACGTAGACCTGTCACTGGTCCTGTGGGTGGGGGGTTTAAATGCGATTTCTTTGTGCCGCTACTCTAACGGAATGTGAACCTGGGTCTACGCTTTCCATTCTCATTGCATTTGCTAGGCAAAACGCAAGATGGGCGAACGTATACAAAGACATCGAAATAATACGCAGATTTTAAATTTCATGAACGATCCTCACTTTCCCTTCCCGAGAACTCGCTTGTGTGCTTGTTAGTGCCTCACGCCGGTAAGAAAGCGTACAACAGGGATTCCCAAACTTTTAAATCCCTGTTTTAAATCTCCAGACACTCTAAAATGTAGCTGAGTAGGCTACCCCCACTTATTTAAAATGGTGATCTTTAAGACCTTTATAAAAACACCCACTACGGGCTACAATATGGTGTAAATCTAATTCAACATAGGCTATATTTTGAATAACTAGGGGAGACTGATGACAGTTGCAACAAGGGGCAGTTGCAACAAGTCATCACTCCAAGCAAACATGCTAGAGTGATGAAACTCATAGTGCAGATTCCCAGTTAGACCTTCCCCCCACATGATCGAAAGGAGCTATGTTCGACCTCTGCTTCTGGATTTATTGAAAAAACTTGTTTTGGAAGTGTGAAAGTAATTTTGTATTTTTGTAATATAATATATGTAAACCATATGCCATATGCCATCTCGGTCACCAGATCTCAACCCAGAGATTCTGGAGCGTTTTCCACCACCATCAACAAAACAACCAAATTATGGAATTTCTCATGGAAAAATGGTGTTGCATCCCTACAATATAGTTCCAGACATTTGTAGAATTTTGTCCAAGGCACATTTAAGCTGTTCTGGTAGCTCAAGGTGACCCAACGCGCTATTAAGTCACTTTATGTTGTTGTTTCCTTTATTTTTGCAGTATTTTAGTTACCTGTAGACTCTTATCTTGGAAAAACTCAATTGAATATTCCCACCACTGCTAGGGTGTCCTGCCTACTGGGGGGATGGCAGACCAGTAAGCGGCCAATGGATGGATGGATGGATGGATTTTATAAACACCACAATATTCCCACAAGTCCTGTAATACCCCCCTACCCACATAACCTAGTTGCAGCATGTTGTTTCCCTCCCCCACGCTGAAATTCAGCAGCACAGGTTTGTGTGTGCTATATTTGCCTATGCTTGGCGGTTGTGGAGTATGTCTGAGTTTTCCCTACTTGCACTCCTTGTATCAGGATGGCTGGCACTATGCGGTGCTGACATACCAAACTGTGTGGGGAGCCCCCTCTGTGGGAGCTCTCCTCTGCTGGTGCCTGTATAACCACCAAGAAGGTCATGTGTCAGGTGGCCCTGCCTGTCATTGGTCGAGGCACTCCATGCATGCATTATTCAGAGAGCATTATCCCAATCATTCAACCTCACCTGCCCTGTCATTTTCTACGTTAAACACATTATTTTCACATTGCTTAGAAACAGGTGCGTCGTAGTGGGGGGAAAGGGGAACTGACTACCTAGGGCCCCAAATGGGGGAGGGCCCTTGAAAAGCCTGGAATGGAAAAAAAAACATTTGTCTGCAATTTTACATTTCTAAGTAATTAGTGTAATTACTCAATTATATTGGCTGAATAAATAGGTTGAGAGACTGAACTTTGTATCCATAAAAATATTGGAGGCTCTCTGGGGCCCCTCCCTGCTCAAAACCTCAAATGGTTTAGTCCGCCCCCCTGCACTAAGTAGGTATGTTACAATTCCCGTGCGCAGCGGCGGTCTAGATGTGCCTGTGTCCCTGTGCGAGCCATTACGAGAGACTATGGCTGTACCCCAAAAATGCAGGCTTTTCAAGAGCTGTCAGGTTTTTTTTTCCCACCATATGTCTGCGATATAACGTAGTTGAAAACTCGATCTTCCATATTGTTTCCGAAATTTGAATATACATTGCTCGGTTTGGTCATACCCTACACTTCAGAGTCAGACTCGTGTTTAGTGCTTTCAAAATGATATATATCAAGTTCAGGACTAAATAAAAGGTATCCAAGACGTTAATTTCACATTTTATCTGGTGAAATTTCATTGAAATCTGTCGATGCGAAATGCAATATTTTTGACCCAGAATGTGAGATATCTTTGCCCAAATGCTCACTGCCTGCCATGGTTTTTGACATGTCGCGGCGTGTGCGCAACATATAATTATGTGATTAATTGATTATGTAATCTAATTTCACTAATTTCATTTAAAAGCAGTCCATCAGCAACAACAGGTTTGCCAACAGCGGTTCTGGTATAATTCATAAATTGTCACCTAAAACGGTAAGCACACAGCCAAACAGGCACAGTATGATGTACTACCTTCACCCCAAAATCTAAATCAGTGGGTTGATGGTTTGTAAACCACAGTTTGCAGGACATCAGCACCCCTGATGTAGAAGCAGGTTCTAGCACCGAGGAAGGTAGAGAGGCTTGCCAGCCAAAAAGGGAGAAGTCTATTGCTCAGAAACCTAGAGTTAAGTGGCCAGGGGCGGCAGAAAGTAGAAAGTGGGAAGATATTAATAGTGACTTGGTTAGGGTTTTAGACCAGCTTAAAGGAACTGCTGAGAGTAAGTTGGAAAAAATGGGAGTTATTATTTATGATTATGGATCAGAAAGGTTTGGCGTCTTCGAGAAAAGGAAGAAGCCAGAAGTCAAGACAGTTAAATCCAGGCGCCAACAAGAGATAGACAGACATATCCAGGAGAGAAGGCAGCTTAAGAGGCAGTGGAGGAAGGCTACAGAGGTTGAGAAGGAAGGTATTAATAGTTTGCAGTCAGATGTAAAGGAGCGATTGGCAACGTTAAGGAGAGCAGAGAACATTAGGAAAAACAGGAAAAAGAAAGAGCGTGCTAGAGTAGCATTTTACAAGGATCCATTTAGATTTGTGAAGTCGCTATTTAGTAAGGAGAAGAGAGGGTAGCCTTAAGGCATCGAAACAGGAGCTTGATGAGTATTTGGAAGAAGTGCATAGAGATAGGGAAAGGCTTAGAGAGCAAGTGCTCCCCCCTGATATTCCACCTATTGGTGAGATAGACTGTCAGTGTGATGTTAGCCCACCAAGGTGGAAAGAGGTACAAGACATAGTAAGGCATGCAAGGGCCTCTTCAGCCCCGGGACCTAATGGAGTCCCTTACCGGCTGTACAAGAGTGCGCCAGATGTGCTGAGGTATCTATGGAAGCTCATGAAGGTAGTCTGGAAGAAACAGGTTATTCCTAAGGCGTGGCACAGAGCAGGAGGAATTTTTATTCCCAAAGAAAGGGATTCTATAGAGATAAGTCAGTTTAGGCCTATCAGTCTACTTAATGTAGAAGGGAAAGTTTTCTTTAGCGTTGTGGCACAGAGGCTGTCTAGGTACTTAGAAAAGAATAGACTAATTGACACTTCGGTGCAAAAGGCTGGAATTCCAGGCTTCTCTGGGTGCTTAGAGCACACCAGCATGATTTGGCACCAAATCCAGTCAGCTCGGCATGAGAAAAGAGAACTCCATGTCGTATTTTTGGATCTAGCAAATGCTTTCGGGTCAGTACCACATAGTCTGTTGTGGAAGGCGTTTGATTTCTTTAGAGTGCCGGATAGTACTGATTTCTTTTGAGCTGGGACTGAACGCCCCCCTGTGTGCCTGGATCCTGGACTTCCTGACCGCCAGGCCCCAGGTGGTCAGGGTGGGCAGACACACCTCCAACCCCTCACCCTGAACACAGGATCCCCCAGGGTTGCGTCCTCAGCCCCTACTGTACTCCCTGTACACACATGACTGTGTGGCCAGGTCCAGCTCCAACTCCATCATTAAGTTTGCGGATGACACAGTGGTGGTGGGCCTGATCTCCAACAACGACGAGAAGGCCTACCTGGAGGAAGTTGCTGATCTGTCACTCTGGTGCCAAGACAACAGCCTCCTCCTGAATGTCACCAAAACGAAGGAGCTGATTGTGGACTTTAGGAGGACACAACAACAGAGGACGTACTCACCATTGGGGATTAATGGGACCACTGTGGAGAGGGTGAGCAGGTATAAATACCTGGGGGTCCACATCACCGAAGACCTCACATGGACAGCACACACTGACACTCTGGTGAGAAAGGCGAGGCAGCGCCTTTACCACCTCAGGCAGCTGAGGAAATTTAAAGTCTCCCGGAGGATCCTTCAGTCCTTCTACTCTGGAGCTGTAGAGAGCATCCTGACCGGAAGCATCACCGCCTGGTTTGGCAACAGCTCTGCTCAGGACAGGAAGGCTCTGCAGAGAGTAGTGCGTTCGGCTGAACGCACTACTGGAACTACACTCCCCACCCTGCAGGACTTATACACCAGGAGGTGCAGAACCAGAGTCCGCAGGATCATGAAGGATCCTCACCACCCCAACAACGGACTGTTTCAGCTGCTGCGGTCAGGCAAGCGCCTCCGTAGTCACGCTGCCAAAACAGAGAGACTGAGACGGAGTTTCTTTCCTCAGGCCATCAGGACTGTGAACTCTGACCTCACCAGGGCCCCCACCAAGACACACACACTGCCCCTCTTATGCACACCCACACACACACACACGTAATGACCACACATAATTTCCTCCATTTCCAAGTGCTCTTAATGTATATATTGTGTTGTTGTTTTTTTATATAAGAGCTCTTGCTGTACTTATTGTAATAATTATATATATTGTATTGCTTTAATTTTTGTAATAATTCTATTGTCTTTTTACTGTAAATACTGTGTACTTTTGCACTTTTTTCGTTGAGCATTGTCACTTTCCATTTCACTGCACACCCCGTGTGTGTATGTGACAAATAAAAATCTTGAATCTTGAATCTTGAATCTAGTATAAGGTTAGTTAAAGCTTATTTCTTAGACATTCAACTCTGCTTTACTACAGGAGAGTACACTACAGCTTGGCAGCAGCTGGAGATAGGCATTATGGCAGGGTGTACAATTTCCCCATGAGCTTTTACCATGGCAATGGAGGTCATTATTAGAGCTTCAAAATGGGTAGTGGGTGGGGAAAGGCTGCAGGGGGGGCTGCGGCTTCCACCAATTAGGGCTTACATGGATGATATGACAACTATGACGTCAACAGCTCCATATACTAGTAGATTACTAGATAAGCTAAATAGTAATCTACAGTGGGCCAGGATAAAAGTGAAGCCAAGTAAGTCTAGGAGTATTTCAATTGTTAAAGGGAAGGTAGTAGACAATACGTTTTTCATAGATGACGAAATGGTGCCAACAGTCATAGAGAAACCAGTCAAAAGCTTAGGAAGATGGTATGATGCAAGCCTCAGTGATAAGGGCCAATTTCAGGAGATAAGGCAGGATATGATTCAAGGCATTTTAGGTATAGATAAGTCGGGGCTCCCAGGAAAGCTAAAATTGTGGTGCTTGCAGTTTGGATTGTTGCCTCGGCTAATGTGGCCTCTGACAGTGTATGAGGTTCCCATTTCAAAGGTAGAAAAGCTAGAAAGGATGATCAACTCATTTATTAGAAAATGGCTTGGAGTCCCACGCTGTCTAAGCAGTGTGGCTTTGTATGGGAAAGGCATATTAGAGCTGCCAGTATCTAGCCTAACAGGTGCTAAGGTTAGACTGGAAATGACGCTGACCCAGTCGAAGGATCCTGTGGTTAGAAGCGTAGCACCCACAGTTAAAACAGGGAGGAAGTGGAACCCAAAAGAGGCAGTGCAGCAAGCACAGGCAGCACTCAGACATAGAGACATCATAGGCCAGGTGCAGCATGGGTGTGGGGGCTTAGGGCTGTGTGCAGGGAAACCTGTGTGGAGTAAGGCGACAGCAGTAGAAAAAAGAAAGCTGGTAGTGGAAGAAGTACATCGCCAGGAGGAGGTAGTGAGATGTACTAAGGCAGTGTCGCAGGCAAAGCAAGGTCAGTGGGTAAACTGGGAGAGTGTAGAGAAGAGAAGTTTGAAGTGGAAGGATTTGTGGAGCATGGAGGCAAGCAGAATTAAGTTCATTATAGGGGCTACTTATGATGTACTAACTTCTCCCCAAAATCTAAATCAGTGGTTTGATGAGGATGCTGCCTGCCCATTATGCTCTAGTGTATGTACACTTAGGCATATATTGTCAGGGTGTAAAGTTGGTCTTTCCCAAGGCCGTTACACTTGGCGTCACAACCAGGTGTTGAAATGTTTGGCAGCTGCAGTTGAGGAAAAACGTCTAGCGGTAAATTCTCTAGCTGTTAGTAAGGTAGTTGAACAGATTGGATTTGTACGTGAGGGAGAAAAAGTCAGATCAAGAGAGTACACACGCAGGCGTGAGCTGGGACAGCTAGGAGTGGGTGGAGACTGGAAAATAAAGGTAGATTTATTTGAGCAGTTGACTGTGCCAGCAGAAATAGTTAGCACTAGCCTACGGCCGGATATGCTATTGTGGTCTGAGGTGCAGAGGCAGAACAGCGAGGTTGGAGGGCTCGGGTACGGCCGGTAGAAGTTGGCTGTCGTGGTTTTGTGGCAAAGTCAGTTTTTGCACTCCTAAGCGAGCTGGGTGTTCGCGGACGGAGCTTGAAACTTGCGGTTAGGAATATGTCTCAGGCAGCGGAGCGAGCAAGTGAATGGTTATGGATAAGGAGGACGCATGCTACCTGGGGAGCCCACTAACTTCGTAGCGTAGTGGATGTGTAGCATAATCACTTTGTGGCTGTACTTATAGGACTGTAGGTTTCATTGTAAGGAGGCCATATGGAACCGCATTGCTATATGCATTGAGTCATGCATATGCATTAACGGTACCAGTGGGGCTTGTTATGGCTGCTAACTTCGTAGCGTACTATGTAGCGTAGTGTAGTGTATGTGTAGCATAATCACTGTGTGGCTGTATTTATAGGACTGTAGGTTCCATTGTAAGAAGGCCATATGGAACCGCATTGCTATATGCATTGAGTCATGCATATGCATTAATGGTTCCAGTGGGGCTTGTTACGGCCTTAGGCATTGGGGATTGCTGTATGGTAAGTAACTTGTTCCATATGGAACCGATGGCACTGAGTATGCATTGACGGTACCAGTGGGGCTTGTCACAGCCTTAGTCATCGGGGATTGGCCATATGATAAGTTACTTGAGGTGGTCGTGGCATGGAGGGGGGTGTTTCCAGGATGCTGGAACACTGTTAAGCCTTCTGGAGGTGTCGTGGGCCTAATTTAACAAAACATTGGTGATGGAAGGTGCCCACTTGATAACCCCAATGACATGCAGCATACCGCTGTTGTTTAGGGTAGGTAACTGGCGTTTGGTGCCATCTGAGGAATGACTCCGTAGATCTATGCCGGCGTAGCGAGCCTGATGCCTCCTATGGTATTGCTTCTGATGATGGTCATATCACTCGTTTGTTTGTTTGTTAATCTATACTGGTCTTCCACAAGTGTTTACCTTGGATTATGGCACAAGAGATAGTAACATCTTGTCCTGTAAAACTACATTTTAGTTACTTTACGACAAAAAAACGATGTGTACATAAATGGCCATTGCTTTACTTACTTTTGCTTTATCTCTTCTAAATGAATTAGCTTTAAGTGCAGATAATTACAAAGCACTGGGTATATACCTGGTAATTAACACACTGTAAAAGAAAGTGTAATCCAATTTCTTAATTGTCATACTGAAAATACAGTATATACCTCCCTCTGACAATGAAGACAAAATCATTTCAGAGAACTCTGATCTCTGAATGAAAATTAAGGATAAGCATGTCTTTATAATGTCGTACAGAATTAAAACTTGTAAAATGTAAAGAAATAATAATCATTTAAACACTTTGATGTCATACAATAAGCAGCTACCACCCAGGGTGAGATTAGATGCCTGTTCTACATTCCCAGACCATGGAGTAAATGGTGAGTTTACAATGTACACCAATATGCACAGTGGAGAAAAAGCACTTGTTTGTTCCTTTTTTCCTAGGTCATCTTTAGTGTTTGTGTGTGTGTGCGAATCACAACTTTTGATTCATATGGCACAGTTCTTGTCTGACAGGCGGTTGGTCTTTGCACTGAAAATGTGCACACTGAACAGACACTCACAAACTGTACTGGCTTAAGGGGTTAAGTGCCTTGCTTAAGCCTAATTCAGCAGCATTGGGCTTTATACTTGGGTTTATACTGTTTATACATTGTGTGGCAGCCGCCCAGAGGTATGGAGAGGGGTGGTTGTTGAGGGGCGTTACATCGCAGCCCACTGGCTCCACCCCCGCACCTTAAAGGGAAATCCGGGGCTGTCTGCACACACACCTGATGCAGGGTTGCAGTAATCCTGGGGGGAAATAAAAGACGCACATTTGTCCTACATCGGGGTGAAGTACCAGAAGGGAAAAGCGCGGCGGAGTATTGGAGAAAAGTTGTGTTTTTGATTGCTTAGTGTATTGATGGGATTGCCTGGAGAACCCTGTTTGTGTACCGACTTTGGACTGTTTTGAGGACCTGCTTTGGATTACGCCATTGAATTTTGGACAAAGACGACAAGAGTGGATTATGGACTGCCTGTGTGTGTTCTTCCCCCTTCCCTGGTTGGTGTGAAAATGTCCCCAATAAATTTCCCTTTGTTTCCTATTTACCATTGTATGTTGATTGTATTATTGTTCTTTGGCTGAGTTGCAACCCAACACCCCTGATCCTGCCACAATTGTTTATACATTTTTTACATCTTCCCATGTACCCCTGGAGACTGCCCATATCCCATATACCCCCTGTGGTACACATACCCCTATTTGGGAAACACTGCTCTAGGCCAATCTGCTGCCCTGTGTAGCTGTTCACACTGAAAAGTATGGCTAGGGAAAGATGCTTTGATCTCCATTCATTTCAATCGAAAGATGCGCCTGCTTGTGCCGTGTGAATGGAGACTAAATTAACCAACTAACTAACTAAACTAACTAGCTGTCACATAATATGAAAATATTATTTTTATGTGCGCCCCACCGAGAGAAATGTAGAAAATAGCACCGGCCCCAGAACCTAAACAAGTGCTCAAAGTTGGCACTTGGCAGCCCGGCTTGTTGAGAATTGCTCGGTGATGCTTAATGAATGAACCAATCCCACAAACTCTGTTTTGAGGACAGAAATCCTGAAACACAAGTTCAACATTCAACTTAGCCATCCCTTTAGCTAACATAGTTAGCCAAAGTTGCATGGTGAAACACCAGCTACATTTGCAGCCTAATGTTAGCTAGCTAGCTACTCACCTGAATATGTGTTCTTGAATATCAAGTTCAAACTTGATGTCTTCTATGCGTTGAGCATCTTCTGCTTTGGTAAGCACAGAATTCACTGAAAAGTGTATACTTTCTCATTTTCTTTGATTAGCTTAATGTATGGCGATAGGTATGGCCATGGTGATTCCACATCCTCATCCATGATTAGTCAAGTGTACCGCTGCACGTTCTCATCAAACAAAATGAAAGAGTTTTGTTGAAACCGTCACATGACATTTGATATTTTTTTGTAAAAAATAAGAAAATGAATAAATATAATAATAATACTGCTGCTGGTGTAACTTTTGTTCACGCTACCCCACTACTTGATGAAAAAAATAATTGAACTACTTGAAAGCTACTATATTTTGGAAGTAATTAAACTACCACACATTACTGGTAAATGTAGTGCTGATCCGACCTTGACCTTCTCTGACATTCCGGTGATAATGCTGACTGCCCCTGTTGCTCTGATGATGTTATGATGATTATGGTGATGATGATGACGATGATGATGTGCTCACTGCCCCTGATGCTGCCTGCCTGCCTGACTGCCTCACTACTGCAAAATAGAGATTATCCTCATATTAAATGCCTGACATCGTATAATTTAAGACAACCTTACCATCTTCATTAAATAACATATTGACAAATAGGGGAAGGGGGGGAGATCTGATCTCCTCTGCTGCTCTGGTGATATGGTTGCTCACTGCCCCCGCTGCTCCGATGATATGATGATGATGATGATGAACTCACTGCGCCTGATGCTGCATGCCTGCCTCACTACTGCAAAATACAGGGATTATCCTCATATTAAAAGCCTAACATAATATCATTTAAGACAATCCTGCCATCCTCATTCAAAAACAAAGTATTACTTTTTTCATCAAATTAGTACTTTGATGAAACATTAAAAACAAATAAAGAGATACATTTGCAATTTATTAAAGACTTGGAACATAGGTCATGCAAATGTTATTCAACATAACAGTAAATACATTTTGTTACACTTGGTAATACTAGCCTCACAAATAAATAGTTTACCTTTAAATGTCAACTCTTGTAGAGAAACAATACAGGGTGTGGTAGCCAAATGATTCCCTAATTAAGGTAAAAGCTAAAACATTAACTTTGCAACATATCAAAATTAATATTGATTAATATTGTCTCCTTACCTTGTAAACAAATTATAATCTCCTTTCTTTCCTAACAAAGTGCTCGATCACATCGATCATACCAGGGAGGGTTTTTCTCCAGTGACTTCACAATCCTCAATGTCAAGCAGTTAGCTAGCTAGCACAGCCGCCAGAGCATAAGACCCAATTTCTATCAGTTTTGAGTGCTAATAGCATATTTTATACTAAGCCTAGCGATGATAAACAATGAACTTGTCAGTTGTGCTTGATGTTGACAGTTCATTGGACCAGGAGTGAAGCCTGCAAGATGGGAAATATCCTCGTTTGATAGCCGCAACCATCTCTGGCTCGCGGAAAGTTATTCAGACAGCGCATGTGCTTTGGCCGTAGTGC
>JAINUG010000054.1:170000-496065 GCA_029706075.1 Aldrovandia affinis | reverse complement strand
TGTTGTTGCAACTGTCCCCAAGCTAAGCAGCCATATCAAAACAGACCACACAACAACGACAAAATTAGGTCCCTCTTTTCCTAATGGAGAAAACAATATTAAAAGTGTTTTAATATACAATTACTGTTGTCTTCCCATGTTTTTTGTTGTTGTTGTTTACCGAAAGTGGTGTTATGGTCCATTAACAAATAGTAAGTTTACGTTCACTGGAGTAGGAAGAAAATCTGATTTTTTTCTGTCTAGTTAAATTCAAATAATTTGAACAGTTCGCTGCTGATTTCAGAAGAGGTTTGCTGGTCAGCCTTGCAGTTTTAAGTTGCAGTTTTGTATTGAAATAAATATTCGATAAAAGTTTGAACTTGTTTGTTACATTGCAAATGGGTCCATTCTTCCTGTTGAACACTGAAATATGGTAAGAGATTGAATAGCCTACCTGGCTATTCAACATCTGCACATTGATGTTAGGTAGACCTATGTTCTACGCATAAACAAACAAAGCTCAATAACTTATTTTCATAGAAATATTATAATATTATTGTAAAACAATACATATTTTCAGAATAATATGCTCATTGAGACAAAAAGCGAATGTTAATTGGTACAATTTAATGTATTTTTAACATGTTACAACTGTCAACAGTCAATCACTCAAAAATCACTCTGCTTTACCTTTCACTAGGTTTGATGGCTTTCACGTAAACATGGCCTATTTAAAGGCGTTAAGTGCACAAATGCATAATTATATGTGACACTTAAAATACAAAGGTAACAATGGGCTTGAGAAATACATTAGAATCAGCCACGTGGGGTCTAAAATGATTTCACTGGCTGTTTTATTTACAACGGTGACATCATGACTTTGTTTCTTTGGGTGCATGTGCCATTGACAAGCTAACAACACAATAACGTTTCAAATTAAAACGGCAGTTAACTTCTCAAATGTGAAACTAGTAAGACACATGCCTGTTTTTCACATTATTGTTGTATTGTTATTATTATTATTATTTAACACTTTTAGGTACCCCCTGCTCTTCCGAGAATAGATAGAATAAACAGGTGCATGCACCGGGCTCTGTTATGGCCTCAACTTGGCGACCAATAGACGTGCCTTAACGTTACACTCCCCGCTAACAAGCCAATCAGTCGCGTCCCTTTCTGACCACCGCCCACTTGATGCCAGATAGAGTCCATGTAACGTGACCCGAGTAGGTAGCCATGTTGAGTGAGGCGACTGAGCAGCGTTCTCTACCAGCTAAAATGTACCTTAAGCATGGATTCAGCACACATTACTTCTGGGTCAATCATAACATTAACCTTCAGTAAAATTGACTCTACAGCAGAACGACGTTTAACTTACAAGCTAATATATTGTTTTGAGTTTATTCGAGTTAATATCTCAGTTTACCAAGAACCATTAAACCTTACACGCTCTCCCGACACATTCAACATGGCGAACAGGCTTTGCCGTTCCTCCATTTTATCCAGTCTGTTTTGACCCCCTCGCACTATCATGACTTTCTCGCTTGTCAATCTTTAAAGGGACCCTTGAACCGGAGATATTTTTTTCTGGAAACACAGGTAGTTATGTGTGCGTGGTGTATATTATCTTGGTATACTGTTCGTACAACATTGTACCACAGCTGAGTAAAGACACCTTAGCTGGCGCTAAGCTATTTTATGGTAATGAAGATACCTGTGTAACATTAACTCGGGTAGCGCGTATCTAGCTAACAAGCTATTACTGAGTATCAAGCCAAGGGCACAACATCTTTAATCAGCTAACGTTCGCTAGCTAACAGTAGCTAATGTTACAGTTCAATGACTTAGATCGTCAGCGTCCTGAATAGTGCGTTGTTGTGCTTATGTGTACACTCTACAGCTCTATGTCACCTTTTCAGGACGCGTAAAACTGACATGGCTTTAAGAAGCGCCGCTTTCCGTTTACTCGCCAACTCCCAGAGATGTACCTTGATCGCCGCTTCAAGAGCTCAGGGAAACGCCGCGCCGGCTCAGTGGGGTAAGGGCGGACAGGATTTGGCAAACCGGGGTCCGAGGAGTCCTCAGCCAAATAGCTGGAAACAATATTTATATTTCCATTTTCACAGATGACACATTTTATATTTTCAGAAAAAATGCACACATTACTATACATCATGCGAACATTGGGTTAAGTATTTATGTTGTTCTACATAGCTAGTTGTCTTATGTAGATTGCCTTGTCGTGTGGCAACATTTGCTAACTTTATTGGCTTCGTCGTTTGAAAAGATCACAGTATTTTGAAGTTAAAGTGTCTAACGCAAAATGTCTTACAGAGGCTGAAAAGGGGAGCGCCAAGAAGACGGTCAAACCACGTACGTTATCGAAAACATCGATTTGTGCGTTTGATACACTGGCCGTAGTGCCTTTTCCATTGTGGGCGTGGCGGTCATTTGCGTTTGCTTGTGCCCATGCTCTTCAACGCCAGCCAAGGTTCAGTTCAACTGGCGCGATGCCCTGGAGCTGGAGGGTCAGCTGACGGAGGAGGAGGTCATGATCCGGGACTCTTTCCGCACCTACTGCCAGGAGAAGCTCATGCCCCGTATCCTGATGGCCAACAGACACGAGGGTAGGGGGGGGAGTGCTGTAGGGGGTCAATCAATCAATCAATCAATCTTTATTTTTGGGGGCCATTTACAAACAGGTTGTCACACAGCACTTCACAATTGGCATTTTCCAGAGGGAATCAAAAAACCAGAAAACCAATGGAGCCAATGTGGGAGCTTATCTACTGTATGTGTCCCCCATGGAAGGCAGCTGTACTGTACACCTACACTGTACCATATCACAGAGAATTCAAATTTTCTTCCCAAATGTTTTAAAGAATATTTAACAATGTTGCACTGGGTGGACCATGCTGGATGCCGAGAACCTATTGGGGCTATCCCTGGGATCAGTGTCTTCTTCCAGGGCATCTTTCATTCAGGGGTTCATAAAACAGGGTTCAGTCAGACTGCGACGTATCCACGGATCGGTGCCAAACAGGAAGTAAACTAGCCATGCAAAGGAGTGGAGCTGCTCGGTTCCGGTCCGACACCAGTGTGCGGAGTCTGTCCTGTCCCTGTTTTAATGACCCTGCTTTCATTCAGGAAGTGAGCAGTCGTAGAAGAGGCTCAATAAGGGATCCTACGGCCCATTTAAAAAAAATAAGTTCCTGAAAAGGAATTCATTTCATCCTGAAAACGTTGGGGATAGTGGTCAGTCACCTATTCGGCTGTTCTTGAAAAGTCAAAGAAAATACCAGTGCAAAAAAACTGTTTGTTCTTACTCTGAATTCTTCAATTTTGTTACCACAAGCGATATGCTCTTTGCTAACTTTCTTGCTTTATATCACTGAAATCGAGCAATATCAGTGTGCTGGTTGACTAGCTCACTGGCATGCCAAGGCAGTGAGGACTGGCATTTTCTGTCGGGAGGCTTTTGCAGTCAAATCTTTTGAAAGCAACGCACTTCAAAATGTATTTTGCTGCCTTCAGACTAGCCCAATTTCATATGAATGGTGGTTCTGTGTGGCTCAGTAAGTAGAGCACGGTGCTGACAATGCTTAGGTTGTGGTTTCCATTCCCATTGGGACCACATTTACTGAAAAGATGTATGCATTCACTACTGTAAGTCACTTTGGATAAAAGCGTCTGCTAAATGACATATATTATATATAGTATATTATATTAAATATTATGCATTACTATTATATTATATAACAACACTCGATGCCCAATTTTGTATTTACGTTGCTCCCTCCACAGTGTTCCACCGAGAGATCGTGTCAGAGATGGGCGAGCTAGGAGTACTTGGCCCCACCATTCAAGGTAAACAAACGCTGGGCCTCTCTCTGAGCTGTTCTCTGCCCCAGTTATGGAGATCATTTACCCCTGTCAAGGCCATTTTCATTTTATTGTATGAATGACATTTAAAAAAAATTATAATAATTTAACTTTTATTTATGTTTGGTAAAAAATTTGCATTGACACATCCCAGTAAGGGACACTTCCCAGCATGTTGTTAACACCAGGCACTCCTGTTCTGAGTTATTATACACAAAATGATCTCCATAAGGAATTGGCACAGGGCCGCTCCGTAAGCTTGTGTACATTGTGTATGTGAGCTGGTACAGTCAGTGACCTCACCTTTTGATAAGAGGGCAGTGAGTTCCCTGAGTTAGGAATGTGGGTCTTTACCCCTGAAAACAAGAAATTTGTCCGTTCTGCCATAAACCCATTTTGTCGTAAGTACTATTTGTATTTAAATGTATTTATATATTGTGCAGTATTGTATTACATATGGATGTATACATTTGAAATGCATGTGTATGGTTTTTAATGTTGATTTGTTTTAAACTTTTTTGTTGCTTACTTTGACATTCTGTTTCACAGTCCTCTCGCCAACTGTTCATATTTCCCACCCTCTTGCCCTGCCAGGGTACGGCTGTGCCGGGACGAGTTACGTGGCATACGGTCTGATCGCGAGGGAGGTGGAGAGGGTGGACAGTGGCTACCGCAGCGTCATGAGTGTGCAGTCCTCCTTGGTCATGCACCCCATCAACGCCTACGGCACCGAGGAGCAAAAGGAGAAGTACCTGCCTAAACTGGGTAAGGAGGAGCCGTGCTCACTGACCCCTGAATTATACTGGGTAAGGAGGAGCCATGCTCACTGACCCCTGAATTATACTGGGTAAATAGGACCTATGCTCACTGACCCCTGAATTATACTGGGTAAGGAGGAGTTGGGCTCACTGACCCCCTGAATTATACTGGGTAAGGAGGAGTTGGGCTCACTGACCCCCTGAATTATACTGGGTAAGGAGGAGCCATGCTCACTGACCCCTGAATTATACTGGGTAAGGAGCAGCCGCTCACTGAACTGTAAGCCATACTGAATCAGAACTAGCGCCTATTGAAATCCATCATTCAATGTCTTTGTACAATTTTAAGAAACAGCTCAAGACATATTTTTTTAACTCTTGCATTTAATTAGCTTTTAATTATTTTCACATGTCCAATTTTATTTTTTATGTCTCTTGTTTCATCTTTTTATTTCATTAGAATTTTCTGTTTCACTTCATCATTTTACTTCTCTTAACGTGTCTTGGTTTAATTGATGATTTTTTTCTATTTTATTTGCGAACTCTCTTAACATGCCTGTTTTATTTAGTCTGTGAAGCACTTTGAGCTGCATTTCAATGTATGAAAGGTGCTATATACATAAGCGTATCATTATTATTGTTATTATAATTATTATAGCTCAGATTGAGCGCCGCGTCTCAGAGGAGACATTTTACATTTGCTTTCACACCGTCTCATGACGTGCCCCTCCGCCCTGCAGCACGCGGAGAGATTCTGGGCTGCTTTGGCCTGACGGAACCAAACCACGGCAGTGACCCCGGCGGCATGGAGACCCGGGCCAAGTACAACCCCTCCAGCCGCACCTTCACCATCACCGGTCCAAGACCTGGTGAGTCAAGCCACGACTGGACTGGACAGCCTTTCCCTAGGCCACATCACCGTGGCAACAAAATACTACTTTATTTCAATAATAACACATTGTGGAGTGATGGATTACTCTTAAGTTCTGCAGTCTTAAGCTCTCTCGATTTAGTTGACACTTCAGTTGTTATTGGATAACTCAAACCACGTCCGGAGTTAACAGGTGAAATCATTCAGGGAATACTTAACACGCACATACTGAACCTTGTATAGTTTGAAATCCAGTCAGATAGAACAACTGTGATTTCAGTTTCAGGTGAGCTAGCTTAGCATGGTGTAGCTTAGCCTAGCTCACACAAACTAGCATTTTAACATTTTTGTATCCACCACACACAACATCCCACCACACATCCACCCACACCTCATCTGCCAGTAAACTTGACTCTCACAGACCAAGTGTCTCGCTACTGAACCATGCGAAGCAGGTGCTCAGTGTGGTGCTGAAAGGTCATGCGTCCAGCGCAGTGCAGGCCTGTGTGCCTATATACGGATTCAGTAACCACACCTCCCTGCTGCTCCAGTCACAACGTCCCTGCTGTAAAACCACACACACACACACACACACACACACACACACACAGACTCTTTGCATGTTACTGGTGTTTTCAGTTTGCATTGTTTTTCTTGGTGATGTGTGATGTACATGCACAAACAAAAACATGCCAAGAAGTGTGTTTGTGTGTGCTTGTTTCTGTACCATTGTGTTTATCTCTCTCATGTGATACTTCACCTTGGAACAGGGCACATGTTAGATGATGATAGTTGTAATGACTATGATTTTTTTAATGTTATGCATTTGGCCAGCCCCCTCCTTGAAAAAGAGATGCCAATCTCATTTTTTTAATTTTTATAATGTTTTTATTATTATTATTATTATTATTATTATTATTAATAATAATAATAATAATTTCATGAATAATAATAGCAATACCAATTGTTGGCTGCCACAAACCTTATTCAGCCCTTGTCCTGTTGTCCTGGCCAATGAGTGGCCGTCTAGGGGGCATGTCTCTGATGGTGGCTCCTCCCCCTGCAGGATCACTAGCTCCCCAGTGGCAGATATCTGTGTGGTGTGGGCCAAGTGTGAGGACGGCCGTGTGCGCGGCTTCATCCTGGAGCGTGGCATGAAGGGCCTGACCACGCCCAAGATCGAGGGCAAGTTCTCCCTGCGGGCGTCGACCACCGGCATGATTGTTATGGACGAGGTGGAGGTGCCCGAGGAGAACCTGCTCCCCAAAGTCTCCGGGCTGGCGGTGAGTTTCTGCCCCCCCTGTACTGAAGAGACTCACTGTGAATGTGGCCCAGGAGCTCTCGCTCTTTCTCTCTATCGCTCTCTCACTCTCACTTTGTCTCTCATGTCCTCTTTCTCCCTCTCTCCATTTCTTGCCCTCTTTCTGTCTCTCTCTTTCTATGTCCCTCCCCCCTACTCTCGTTCTCCTCTCTCCTCTCTCTCTCTCCCTCTCGTTTGCTCTCCATCCTCTCGTTGTAGGTAAAAAGTATAAAACATATATATTCTGCTAGTTGAAGGAAAGATATCAATTTATATGATCAGGAGAAATAAGATGACACCTGTTCATGTGCCAAGAGGTGGACTGGACTTGATATGATGGTTAAAACCAGAATGATGATACAGCATAAGCACTGCAAATTAATGAGTGACCTTTAATAAGTTGTTCAGAGACTTGGTGCATTGATAATGCAATTTATTTTCCAGACGAAAATGACCTGAATAAATGCATTTAAATGTAAAATGTTTTATTTTCTGTTCTGCTCTTCATTGTGAAGGTCATTATTTGGCAACCTTAATTGGTAAATAAATGTCTGGTGAAACTCTCTCTGTCCAGGGCCCCTTTGGTTGTCTGAATAACGCTCGGTACGGTATTGCGTGGGGGGCCCTCGGAGCCGCCGAATTCTGCTTCCACGCGGCTCGCCAGTACACACTGGACAGGTAAGAGACCAATGGGACACAACTGATAGTTTAACAGTCACAGTGAATGCTAACTGACGCTATTGTAATCGATAGTTTGAGTTGTAGCAAATGTTAATCGATGGTTGAAAAGTTACAGTGATTGTAATTAACGTTAATTGTTTAACTGTTACAGGTAACAATTGCCATTTTAACAGACACCATTAATGCTAATCATAAGTTGCAAGTGACTATTAGTCATTAATTGAACATGGGTCAGGGGGAAAATCATCCTCTGCTAGAAAAGGGCTTGATGCATTTTCTTTATGGAGAAAACTGTCTGGGTTGTGCAGTGTCTGAACACTCGCCGTTGGGAAACTGTTTGAGGCTTAGGTGGACAGGTGGTCTGATCAGGTTGGCAGTGCATTTTATCCCTCTCCCCTGCCTGTCCGTTAGGATCCAGTTCGGCGTTCCCCTGGCCAGGAACCAGCTGATGCAGAAGAAGATGGCCGACATGATGACAGAGATCTCCATCGGCCTGCAGGCCTGCCTGCAGCTGGGCCGGCTCATCGAAGAAGAAGAAGCTCTGGAGCAAATACAATTTCTTTGCCCCCTTATAAAAATGCAGCCTTTGCATCTGTTGAAAGAAAGTAAAGGCAAATTCTGCACAGATATTAGGAAGTTTTTCTTTACACAGAGAGTTGTCAATGCCTGGAACAGCTTGCCAGGTCAGGTAGTAGAGGAAGAAATGCTTGGGCTATTCAAGTCCAGGCTAGATGTAGTACTAGATACTCTTTAGATTAGGACATGATGAGCCTAGATGGGCCGAATGGCCTGTTCTCATCATTATGTATTCTTATGTTCTTATGTTCTTATAATGTATGAAGCGGTTTTCATAGACCCATATACTGCTTTTATATAGTAGTACAAAAAAAGTGGTGCCAGACACGCTTCAGCCCAGCTATTGTAAAGAGGAGTACAATGGTGCTCACCAGCCAGGATGATAATTATAAAGAAGGAATCGTTACCTGGGTAAGTTCAAAAAGGCTAACCCACAGAATAAGGAGAGCTCTGTCAGATCCATTTCAGTTATTTCAGTTTCAGAGCCCTTTAGCACATTTAGTGAACAGGACAGGACTGACGTTTCAGTCAAACTCTGAGTAACATCGAAATGTCTGCATGTAAGCTGTAACTAGCGCAGTGTGTGTAACGCAGTGCAGTGTTTAATTTTACTGGTGTGAATGTCGGCGTTAATATATTTAATATACAATAAGCTGTCGTTGTGTGTCTCTTGACCCACATTTTGGGAAACACTGTAGGGCAGGTCGCATTTCAGCCATGGGGCTGGCCTGATAATTACAGTTGGGCACTCCCAAATGAGGACAGAAAATGGGGAATTAAAAAAATGTCCAGACAGATTTCCCAGAGTTCCTGGAGTCGGTAGGAGCAGGAGACTGATGCCCGTCTGTCCGTCTCATGTCCAGAGCGGCTCCAGAGATGATTTCTATGCTGAAGAGGAACAGCTGTGGCAAGGCGCTGGACATTGCCAGGCAGTCCAGGGACATGCTGGGTGGGAACGGAATCTCGGACGAGTACCACGTCATCCGCCACGTCATGAACCTGGAGGCAGTTAACACTTACGAGGGTAAGGAGTTGAGAAGGAGAGACTCTGGCAGCCATTGGTGAATAGGGTTTTGTGAACCGCCAAAAACACTGGGGCCAGATTATACAGATGTATACATGCCGTATACACACTAGCTCCATACTCTTAGCAATGAAAGTTCTGTCTACTGTTGAAGCTGAGACTTTCCATGACCAAGAATGGCGGCAATGACTGTTCTGCCTTGGGCCTGCCCATTCTTGAATATTCATGAACTAATTTTGCGTCTGAAACTGTTAGCAACTGGAATCTCTTGGGAGTAAAGAAGCAGAGAGAACAGAAGGGATGCAGGAGCTGGCTATCCGGTTACTATATTAAAAATAAATCTGTGGTGGAGCTCTCACGTGCTGTCAGTGGCACACTGATTTGAAGCAATTACAGTGTTGCTATGGAAAGCAATGTCTTTTGATTGGTTCACATGTTCTTGCCAGTTGTTATGGGGTTCACAAAGCCTCACTTTCTTCCTTCAGCAGAATCAGGGTATTCAAGAGGGACAGAGAGGCTGTGGTGGTGGCCCAATAATTGTCATAATTGGGTGGTTCTGTGTGGCTCAGTTGGTAGAGCACGGCGTTGGCAACGCTTAGGTTGTGGGTTCAATTCCCATTGGGGCCACATATACTGAAAAATGTATGCATTCATTACTGTAAGTCACTTTGGATAAAAGCGTCTGCTAAATGGCATATATTATATATTATATTATTATTGTCAAGAACAGGGAGAAGGAACGGGAGAGTGTGGCAGGGACAAGGAAAAGAGCCACTAATGAAAGCTAACAAAAAATGGAGGGAGTCAATGAAATGGAGGAAAGAGAGCAGGAAGGATGAACAAGCTCATGATAGAATTGGAAACTTATTCTTACAGCGTCTCCTGGTCAGCCTGTAACTGCAGTGCAGGACAAGACTCATGTTAAAGTTCTGTTCATGCAATATGTATCCAGCAGAGGGCGATGTTGCACAAGTTACGACAGAAGCACACCTTGAGGCAGAGCAGTGGGAAGGTTTAAATTTCTCTCAAATGAAAGTACTGTGCCTTAAGATCGCACAGGCGTAAGTGCACCTGTGCAGACGGTCTCTGTGTTACCTGAGCGAGAAGTGAACCTTCTACTTGATGTCTAATGGAAATGTACTATAAGTAAATGGAAAATGTAAAGTGTTGCAATCCAGGTTTAGTTTCATCCCCTCACAAATCTCTCCATGTCTGCCTGGTTTTGCAGGAACGCACGACATCCACGCCCTGATCCTGGGCAGAGCCATCACCGGACTGCAGTCTTTCACCGTGGACAAGTAGAGCTGCAGCTGCTTCTGTGCTTTCCTGTACAGACACCCAGACTCACTCATTTACACAGATGTTCTGCTCAAAACGAGGCGAATCGCTCCGAGACTCTCTCCCGCTCTCTCTCTCTCCCCATTGGCTTCCATCCCTAAGAAAATTCGGCATAACATCTGTATTTGAGGGGAGGGGGGGAAATGGGCTTAATTTCAAAGGCGGGTCTGACATCCTAATTAAGTCAGGTTTGATTTTTGATTGCACAGGTTATTTGTAGAATATGGTTAATTTGCTGAATGGAAATTAGTAAGATATTGGGATATTGTTTTGCTTCCTTACAATATAGTCTTCAGAATATGAAAACTGAAGGAAAAAAAGGTCAAGATCTTTCAGTTTGGCAGTGTTCACACAAATATACTAGTGTGAAGAGTCAAACATTATCTCAGCAGCGTCATTACATTGGAAAATGGAACCCTGGGAAATCGTGTGGTTGGACATTCCAAGCTTTCGAAGTATAGCGTTAAGTACAGGGCTGTGTACACTGGTCACTCTGTATGTCCAACCAAACAATTTCCCTGGGTCCCATTCTCAAATGCATATCAACGTTTCCTTGGGAACTTAAGTTCTATTTAGGAACTCAACTTAAAAGACAGTTGTAAGTTAAACCACTGATAACTTTATTCGGAGAACAGCACTTCGGGCCCTTTAGGGTAATCTGATATACCAAGTATTATGTTTGTTTGCTACTGTTTACTATTTATAGTAAATAACTTTAATCGAATGGAGAAAGTATTCCTGACAGAGATGTTGCTGTCATATTCATAAACCAGCTAAATGTTTCAAGTCATTAAAAAGGGTATTTTTGTAATTGCAGTTTGATCCTTGATGCAGGGCAGAAGCGGCTTTTTGATTTTGGTGAAAATAATATGATCTTTTAATAAACGCCGTTTGCACTTTTAGGAATCGGGTCCTCTGTGTCCCCTTTGCAGCTGTGAAGCCTTTTGTCGTTACAACACTCACATGGTTTGTAAAGCGTGGGCTCGTGGGCGTTTTCATAAATAAAGCCTTTTACGGTTTCTCACCATGTCGGAAGTGTTATTTATTCATTTTGTCTAGGTGTCCTTTATTAATCCAGAACAGCCCCATTGAGAATGCCATCTTTTTTTTTCTCCCAAGGGGAACCTGACATATACAACCTAAAATATAATGGCATATATGATAATACAGTATATAATCACTGTAACAGTCCTTTAGCAGGCAATTAACTCTTGTGTGCTGCCGTGACACGTAAGAAAGTGGTGGAACGCTGAACTATAATAGCCTGCAAACGCCCAGAAAAGCATATAATCACCGTTTACCTAATCTTGGATTACATAGTTATTATTTTTTCCAGACGGGCAAAAAAGAAAAATCTGGTTTCAGATTTGAAAGTCATTAAGAAATGGGCCTTATAATTTTGGAGATGGGGGGGGAGCTTTAGGGGATTTCTGCGCTTCTCCATTTTCATTTTGCGAGAAGTGCGCCGTGCTCTTCCAACGATCGATCGCGCCAGCCTCGAACCCATCCATCGAGGTAAGTGTCCTGAGGGACGAAGGGGGAAAAAAAGAAAAAAACCAAGCACAGAACAACCCAATACGAAAATAGAACGCTGTAACAAACTGTTGTTTTTATTAAAGATGAACATAAACTCTTTTCATGCTGGTCCTCTTTGAGGTGCAGCTAATTTTTTCCCCAGCGGCGGCTGTGAACGTTGCGGCAATCGCTGCATGGCTGGCCGTGGGGCTGGGGTGGTGGTCACTGCTTCGGTGTCTTGCACAGGCCTTTGTTAATGGCGGCCAGGGTGCGGCTGGCGGCCTGCAGCTCGGCGATGAGCTGGCTGCTTCTCCCCAGCACCTCGGACAGCTCCCGCAGCCTGGACTCCATCAGGTGATTGTTGATCTCGTAGCCGCTGAACACCTGTTCCCTCACCTGCTGGCACACCTCATTCACCTGCGGGGGGCGGAGATCACAGTCAGGCCCCACCCCCCCGCACCTTTCAAATCCAATGCCCACGTCCATTTATGGACACAGAGGCCATAGCCTACAAAGTGACAGGATGCCCGCACGCTGCTTTATCCTCCAAAAAATAGGAAGTACTTTAATGAAATGGATAAGACAACATTTTTGACCGTACCGTTTTCTCAAGGTTCTCCATCTTGGCTCACATGCTACAAAACGTTTCCAGCCGGTCCATAAGCGCCCGCTTTTGTCGAGTATGTAAAGCGGTGCTGTGCTAACATTATCAACAGCAACCTAGAAATGTTCTTGCTGTCTAAACCTTAGTCTTACCATATACCCGCCCACCCTAATTCCAGTTACAACAAGCCCGCTTCACGGAACCAATCACTCAAACGATGCACTGTGCGTGTTAAAAGTTTAATCGCTATCAGTTTGATTCAAAGGGGTGGCTTATAGAATGTCAGAGATAATTAAGTATAAATTCCTGGGACTTGCACTTAAATCTCTACGATGATGTCAGCCGTGGATGATGATGATTCCAACGCCCTTTTCGGCGAGCTCGAGCTCCCTTAAAAAAGGGAGTTTTTTAAAATACCTTCTTGTTCAGCCTCTCCTGGAAGTCGTCCATGATCTCCTGGTCGGTGGCGCGGCTCACGTTGATCGTCTCCACCAGGTGCTGGGCCCGTCTCCCGATCTCGTCCACCCTGGTGCCGAGACCCGAGAAGTAGGCTGAGTCCTCGCTCCTCAGATCGCCATCCGGCTCGCTCCTGAGGCCGCCGATGCCGGAATCGTCACTTCGGGCAGATAGGATTATATTGGTTCATTTAAAAATTTTTATCTAACTGTCATTTTTAATCATTCAAAATAACTCACCAAATAAGTCCCCGCTTAGCTAGCATAAGTCTCTCAAAAGAATGCTATTGTAAAATCACGTTGCCATTTGCCGACGATGTTAAAACATAAAGCTTGTGAGTAAACGTGTTGGATGTGGAAGGTTAGTGTTTAAGCTTTGTATTTCTTCACAAAAGGGTGACTGGCTAAACAAGGCGCGGGGTCAACTGAAAGTCGTGAAGGCCAGAGGTGCTCGTCCTTAAGGCCTTGGCGTTGCGGACGAGGGATTAGGGCCGGCTCACATTTACCAGGAGGATTTAGGCCTAAAGCGTGCCCCTGAGTGTAACGGCTCTTGTCCGCAGCGCCGTGAGCAAAGTCTCCTCCTCTCACCTCACTTGCTGCTCGTAACTCCCGTCCAGGCTGCCGAACGTGGACCTCTCCGCCGTGGCGTCCAGGTCAGGATCCGGCCCAGCATTGTGGTCCTGAGCTCGCGGGGGGAAAAAGAGGAAAGTGTGACCCCCTGACCTCTCTCGTGTAAAAATAGCAGTTTTCCTGGTGGGCCAGTGGAGATGGGACAAGCGGTTTCAGGGAAGAGGTGAAAGGACAAAGCTTCGACAGCCAAAATCGACAGCCTTCAGACTGATCACAAAAATGGAGCCAGAGAATATTTGATTCTGAGGCAAGACAGTGTGCCTAATTCTGGTGATACTGTGCATTTGTTTCCCTTGACATTTCAGCAAATTACTGAGTATAGCTTACATTGTTCAAGGGCACATTAAAATAAATTTTTTTTTTTTTCCTAAATTCATTACAGCCTGGTCTAAAAACCTATCAATCAACCAATACCTATTGTGTATAGCTTTGTTAGAATATACTGTAGATTCTTAAAATTATTTGTATTGTTTATAAACAACATGACATTCGGTCCGTGTTTGTGTATTAGAGACTGTATGGACAATGGCCCAATGTCTGACTGAGTCAGGAGATGGAGAGGGGATAATATAAACATTGTAAAAAGTGCCAGCTAATGTGGGAAAATCGGAAAAACGTAATACTTAAACTTAATAGGTGATCAAGTTGAAAAGCAGGATACTAGTAACTGCAAAAGAAAATTGGCTGCAAAAGAAATATGTTAGGACACTGATCATAAATGGAAATAAAATACTTTTAAAGATGGAGAAAAAAGTTGTCTCTGGGTCCCACAATTTTTTAAAGAGACTTCCATAACAGCTGACCCCAAGTTATTTTACTACTATTATAATTATTCATATGATTACGGTATTAAAATATTTCATATCAAACGTTCATTTCCACAACCTTTACATATGTATGACGTTCCTTGTAGAATAAAGAATAAATTGCATTATTGGCATATTTTCGGTGGTTATAATTTACTATAGAATTGAACGGTCGCCGACGACTGCACTTTACAATAATTGATCAATTCAATTGCCATGTCAGTTTCTCACTAACGGGGTTTCCCCCTCATTTCTCAAAAAGAAATGAGAAAAACCCAGCCACTGTTTTCTTAAAATGCAATACCTGGGATGTGGAGTTGTCTTTTGGTTTGGGTGTAGACTGAGAAGTGGACCCCAGGTTCACAAAGAACTGATCCATGACTTGCAGATGACAGCTCTAAAAATTCGGATCCTTCCTTGTCCCAAGTAGCTACCTGACATGTACAAAATACAAGGATATGGATTCATTCTCAGCTTAACTAACTTAAACGTGAGTAGTAAAACGTCAGTTAAACGTGAGTAGTATTTATGTACGTGCCTTTCAAAACAAAACTTCTACAAAACACTGTTGCAGTAGTAACGTTAATTATAACAAATGTAAAATTATTTACAAATAGGCCTACTTATCGTATCTACAGTATTAGATTGTTTGCAAATGCCAAAGGCGTTTACACACCTGTTTTAAAATGGCTGACGTATAAATTAACGTTATAGTTAGCTCCGAAATTCAATTTCAGTTAAATACGTATATGTAGCTAGCTAAGATAGCTATAGCCTACCACACTCGTTTAAAGCTTATTCCTGACATAATGTAACGTTATTTACAAATAGGCCTACTTATCGTATCTACAGTATTAGATTGTTTGCAAATGCCAAAGGCGTTTACACACCTGTTTTAAAATGGCTGACGTATAAATTACCGTTATAGTTAGCTCCGAAATTCAGTTTCAGTTAAATACGTATATGGAGCTAGCTAAGATAGCTATAGCCTACCACACTAGTTTAAAACGTATTCCTGACATAATGGTTGATAACTAAAAATAGGCCCAGCTTTACCAAATTGTAATAACACTGGCGTCGTTGGCGCTAGCTTTGAGCTGATTAATATAACATTGCTAACGTTAGCGAAAATTGCTAACGTTAGCGAACATTGCTAACGTTAGCGAACGTAGCTAGCCAGCTAATGTTAGTTGGTAAACTTTTATTCTCAAATTAAAAGTTAATATCGACAGAAAATATTAAACTCCAAGATTTTAGCTGATTTGTTATCTTTACAAGCGTATATCTTAAGGACATTCCTCGTATCTAACGTTAAATATTGGGTATGGAGCTAGAAAAAAACATTACCGATCTTCCAAACGTCCAAAGTAACGGTTTCGTCACTAGGGGTACTAGCGTCACAACGGTTTCGCGCTAAAACGAATTGAGAGAGTGCGCGCGATACTATAACAAACGTAATAGATGAATGAACATTTGTAACCACTGAAATTTGTAATGACGGTTATCGTTCGGACAAGATAACTCCTCATGCCTTATAAACGTAAAGGCAATGATATTGCCAAATTGATATGAGTAGGGTACAAACAACAATAATGTCGATACAATAATAAAGTAAACCAAAAGTAATTTGGTTTATTCATAGTTGGAGGAGAAAAATGAAAAATGTCTCACCCCTGACACACAGCCTGGTAAAATAACAAGTAATGCACCGTGATGATCCCTGTTGTTATCTGAGGAGTTAGACACCAATCTCCAAATGACAAAGGTAAAGTTATCCTTTGATAGCCTCACATCAAATTAATAGTACAGTAGTAATCTCACATCAAATTAATAGTACAGTAGTAATACACAGATGGAGTTGTTTTTTTCAGGAGTCACAAATAATCCCCTCTCCCTGAACCATCTTTTGGCATTAACCAACCTCACCTGGTTTCTTTGGTCTGAACAAGAACAACTTAAGTTGAAAACAAAAACCAGCCATCCTGTGACTCTCCAAATGTAAGAGTGAATACCACTGGTGTAGATACTCACCATGGTAACAGTCTCAGTTAATAACAATGTAAAAGTTTTACCCATAAACACAACCTTATCAAAAAAGCAATGGCATGTAAAATATACAGGTACATAAATATAGGTACATATATATTTCTGATTTCCCCCCAGTTTTTCTATTGGACCCTTTACTGATGATTTCCTCCCTCCCCCATGACCCCGCCACCAGCAACCAGGGATGGCTTTTTCTGGGCAGGAAAATTTGGCCCCCACCCCATGCACCCACGCACACACACACACACAGCAATTGGCACTTCAACCACCCCTTACGTGACACATGTAGATATACATCACATTAACTGCAACAAAATTAATTTAAAAGACATTAACTGACAAAATAAAAAAGACACCCGTTTAGCCCATTATACAGGATTTATGAGGCATCAAACATTTATTTTTTATTATTGTACTGGAGCTGGGAACCACGACAGAATAATAAACGTGAAGACCACTGAGAGAAAAACTAATCAGCTCCACAGACAGGCTTGCTTAACATATCATAGCTTAATTATTTGTACAATTTTAAAGAAATATGCATGAGACCAAAAATCTGGAACCCCTCTGACCTCTGGGCCCCTGGGCCTGTGCCTGACATGCCCGTTTGGTAATCTGGCCCTGCCTGCAACTACAGGACCAGCTGCTACTCTGGGACCGGCAGTGAAGATGGCACCGAACCACCTCCTTCGAGTTGGAACTCGCCTAGCCGTTGCCTATGATTCCAATACACACCCTATGATTCCAATACACACCGCCTTCCAGCAGACAGCCGTACTGTGCCTGCTCATGTCGGCTTGCCTTCAAACCCAGGGGGCAGACAGCCAGAATAAGTGGCTTTACCAGTTGTGCCACCCGAGGGCCCTAAAATATAGATTTTTTTAAATCAAAGGAATCATATAATCATATATGTCAAAGAACGAAGTGATCCCAATATACTGTCTCTTCCTAATCTGTCAAAGTACATCAAACCCAGGCTGCATTTGGGCAAAAACCTGCACAATTAGCAAAAAATAAGTGTATTTAATATTTTTACACTTTATAAAAAGTGTCATGGTGTTGGCCAATGCGCAAGCAGCTGGGAACCGGTGCTAAAATATATATATTTTTTAATCAAAGGGTTTAAAAATAAAGATATGCACTGTGGCAAAAGTAAAAATAACTAAGAGAAAGAAAAACTCAATGAGGAATTATGCAGAGCAAAAGGATTTGGACACAAAACTTTATTTGCTCTACGTAAGAGCTCAAAGCTTCCACGGAAAGCTGACTTCTTTCAAAGTTGTTGTATTTATCCATCTTAGACAACACTGTCACTACCATAGATGGTAATGGCCTGCTACAATTATTGCTACAGTCAGAAAATGATGTCTAAGGCAGTGGTTCTCAATCCTGGTGCTGGAGAGCCACAGGGTATGCTGGTTTAGGTTGTTACTCAGCACTTAATTGATCAATTAAAACGGTTGATTGTATAATACAAAAACCAGTGTACACTGTGGCTCTTCAGGACCAGAATTGGGTACCGTTGGCCTATGGTGTTAATATGATTAGTAATAATGTGTTTCTCCAGGGCACAAAGGTCACGGGAAGGCCAGAGCTGAGGCTCTGTTGCCTCAGCCGAGGAATGCGACACTCCCGAACAGGACATCTTTGTGGAGACGGTCGACGGAACGGCATCAAGGAGAGAGAGGGAGAAACAAAGTCAAACCCGGGGCTGAATTTCATTTAAAGGCGAACCCTAAAATAGTCTGCAGTGAGAGGGAAGAAAAGGAGGAGGGGGTGGGCAGCAGCGCCCACAGCTTATGGGTGTTTTGGCAGTTGCTGTTTTTTGTTTGCTTGTTCTCCATAAATGAAACCAGAACTGCTTTGACCTGAAACCAAACTAAAACCATAAAGGTAGTCTTCCTCCGCAGAGCCCTTATGATGTAAACAAACAAAAACAATCAAACATTGTCTCTACAGGATCCAATTTTGTCAATTTTACTGGTTGACGGAGTCGAAATTCAAATTCTGACCTTTCCCTCTAAGCCTGGTTGCCATGGACATTGGCGTTGAATACGAAGAGCCTCAGATTTCTCATAGATCAAACTGACCTTTGCAGTTCAGGAACATTACTTTTCCTTAATTAAGAGTTATATGTTGATTCCCTTAATTTACCGAACTTGGCCCCCAAGAGCAGGGTTACTCAAATGACTGTCCTCGTGGGCCGAGCACTGCTGTTTTTCCACCCTTCCTTTACCTGGGAGTCAGGTGTGAAGACACTCTGGTCAATCATTGATTGTTCAATTAACTTTGTTTTTATTTTATTTATCTATTTATTTTCACAGGAATAAAGACATTGTTTAAAAGGACAAACAAAGTCTTAGGCCCAACTCAAATGATTTGTTTTTCAGTGGGTTCCTGCCTGCAGAGTGAGGAAAATGGGAAATGTGAATGAGTAACAGGAAGGATAAGCAGAAAAAGAGAAAAATTATGTAAAAAGAGAAGAAGGGAAGTGAAGAAAAGTATGTGTGATAGGAAAAATATAAATAAAGATGGAGAGATGAAAGGGGGTAAAAATATATTAAAGATTGAGGTGGGAAAAACCAGTGGTTACGTGATTGGTTGGGCAAAAGGTGTATTTTAACAGATGTTTAAAAGTGTTCATGGATGTAGATGTTCTGAGGAGTAGTGGGATGGAGTGCCAAATGGGAGTGTTAAGATTGAAGAATGATTTTTTGCCATAATTATTTGTGTGACTTATAACTGGGTTATTTTGCTGGGTTATGGATCTGGTGAGTCGTAGCTGTCTGTCAGATATGTTGGTAGTGAGTTGTTTCAGGCAGGAGTTTATTTTGGATTTGATAGTACAGTTTCATAGGTGATAAGGTGCAGTAGTTGTCAAAACTAAGGGAAATAGAGGTCTGTAGCGCTAAGCAGTGATGTGTCCAAGGAGAAACAGATGAGAGTATTTTATGAGCTTTGTTATAAGACCGAATAAAGGGATCCAGGGTATCTTTCGAAGTTAGAGACCGGATTGGTAGACAGTAAGCGATGGATGAAAGAATAATTGAATTAATGTAGGTAAATGAGGCTGAGTGAGTAAGATAAGGCTGAAAATATCTTGAAGATAAAATTACCTGAGATAAAGGAAAACCAGGGCCAAATTTGAATTTGTGGGCCAGATTTGAGGAACCCTGCTATAGAGATTAAGATTTGGCACAAAAGTCAGCTTTTTTCCATTGCTAAGCGATTTTCTCTTGAAAAACACTTCATCGGGTAGGGATTGATGTCATTTGTCGGATATTTCTTTCTTTCAGTTAATGGTTTATAATAAAAAAGTGCTACAGTGTAATGATTGCTTTTCCAATACAAAATCGTGTAGGCTCCCATCTGTAACACTATAGCACAGTTTCCATTGCAGTTCCAGGATCGAGCAGAGAAATAAAAAACAGCCATATTCTTCTCCCGTATCCAGTACACTGTGTGCAACCAAAGACATTTCTGGTGCATGTACCACCTGCAGTAAATTGCTGTGTTGACTTTGCTCAGTCTGGCAGGGTCAGGCGTGGTTTTGCATTTCGGCAGCCCCATGCAGACTCTGTACTCATGTCTGGGTCACTGTCAACAGGGACGAGCTCTGACGCCTCCACTGTAATCAAGCTCTGAGTGATGCTTTAATGACCTATCCTCCAGAAAACTCATAACCACACACACACACACACACACACACACAAACAGATATGCATACACACACACACACACACACGGGAGTGCGCGCGCTCATGCGCACACACCCACATGCACACACAAACAGATACACACACACATGCACACAAACAGATGCACACACACACACACACACACATGCACACAAACAGATGCACACAAACAGATATACACATACACACACACACACACACACACAGGAATATACACACTGGAGCACGCAAACACACTAATATATATTCTGGAATACAGATACTTTCACATGCGCACACACACACACACACACACACCTCCTTTCCATCCAGTTTCCTTTCCCATCCAGTTTAACAATCCACGTTGGTGTTTTTTTTTTTTGAATTTTTTTCCCCCCACCGCCATTTTAGGTCTCTCTCCCCTCTATTCTTGTTTTTCTCTCTCTCATCACCCCTCGCTCTCCTCTCCTTTCCTCTCATCTCACAATCCTACACCAGTGGTTGCCCATGCTTCCTCTGCTCGAATATAGCCCTGGAAACAAATATTCCCCATTTTTTAAATTGCTGGATATTTGCGAATCCGCCTGAAAGGAGATATCTGCAGCAAGGTTCACTCATTCAGTCTTGAGTCTATTTTTGAGAAAGTAAACCACTAATGCTGGTGAGAATGCGTCTCACTCTCACAGCTCAGTGGCATTCATGTGCAAACAGCAGACGTGACACCCAGACACTGGTGTTACTGTCTGTGTAGTTACAGTATACAGTCTTCAGTGTACACTTTTTATTCCTTCCTTAGGAGATATTTTCTTTCTTCCTAAATGAAGACTGGTCAAAATGACAGCCACAGACCTGTAATTAGGAGAAATCTCTCAGTTTTACTGATTTATTTCACATGCAGCTGTCTGTCAGGCACCCCAGCCTGGAGAATTAAAGGAGAGGGAATGGGCCTAGACCCAGTGTGGTGGGGGCAATTATGATCCTGGAGGTGTGTCTGCATGTTTTTGTTTCCATCAAGTACCCGGCTCATTAGCTAAAAAACTGTATACACCAATGCCGGTTCACCTGTAGATTAGCCCACAGTAAAACATTTCATACTGGAACACAAGAACTGTCTTCAGCTGGCATTCATGGGCTTATCAATAAATGTAGCCAAAATGTCAGTTTACACAAATGATTGGGCTAATTAAATAATTAAGAGCAGAAGTCAGCATGAAATCCAGAAATGGATATGGCCCTCCTTCCACATCCCTGGCCTAAACTGATCTCCTTTACAGGAACACAATAGATCCCACCTACCCTCTTTACTGTCTCCCCAATTTGGAATTGCCAATTGTTTCCGAGTATCACTGACCTCTATAGGTGAGGGCGAGGAACTGGACCCGTAGATCGCCGAAACAAGTGCGCGCGACGGGAACGTTCAACAAGGTGCTGCGTTCTCTCTCGCCCGGCTCAAACGAGAGGAAATGAGCACCAGAAGGTAAGCCGGGTAGGAATGGATTTTCGTGTTCTCCTAAAACCGCACCCCATCCAACTCTGGCACACACTGAAAACCAACTCCTGAGATGGAGACAGAGTGAAGAGACAAACAGACAGACAGATGTACTCGTCCACACATCCTTGCGGATGAGCACGGCTGCAGATGCGCACACACACACAGGGTCGCTGTGGCCTGCAGCGCCCGATCCGATCTCAAAGCTCATTGAGGCCTTTATTACTTCTTCATCAAAATGTTATCACGATTGTCTGATGAGATGAGCTCTGGTTTTTGTATGTATGTATGGTAATTGTGGCTTTGAAGCCATCAGGAAATGAGGGGCAGGTGAGGGAGTGGCAGGGGGGGCAGATAATGGCTCTTTTCACAAGGGGCACAGCCTTACCAGCCTCTTTGCATGTCTGCAGCAGCTTTAGAACTGCGACATTATAAAACCCTCAAATCCATGACATACCCGAGCCGGCCGTTGTATAAGAACGTAGCTTAATCTCTTTTCTTCCTTTTTTAGGGCCATTTTATTTATTTCCTTCCTTTTGTAAATTTTTCCCTATTAACAAACCCCCCCAAAAAAATCTGTTCAGTTTTGGGAGTAGCCTCCAACTGTTCAGCAATTATCAAGTTTTAGGGGCCACGGGTGATGTAATGGTCAAAGCATTTGCCAAAGCAGTTGCCAAAGCAGCTACGGTTCGAAACCTGGCTGCGCCAGCCCGATCGGGGGGCGATCAGCTGTCCGCCCCAGGGGGAGGGGGTAGGGTGAGCTCACCGAGGAGCGTGGAGGACTTCCCTGTGGGAAAAATAAATAGGCAAGTTCCATCTCGGAGGAAGCGGTTCATTGCTGGCCTCGGGGTAGTGGCTTGTGCCACGGAGGTGGGTGACAGGCTCATGGGGGAGGGTAAATAGAAAGAAATAGAGGGTATAATTGGCCACCAAAATTGGGAGGAAAACAGCACAGTGGGGCCTTCTACAGCACAATACCCCCAGCATTGCACTGGGGCGTTGGATTTTACTTGGTCCAGAAGGAACACTGCCACCTAGTGGTCCACTGACACCTCTTCCAGCAGCAACCTGGTTCTCCCAGTTTTGTTTCAGCTTCAGATGTTTGGCATGAGAAACCAGCCACAGGGTCGTATGACTGCTGGCATACAGTGGGGTCCATAAGTCTGAGTCCACTGACAAGATCTGTTTAACCGTATTAATTATGTCAATATCTGGTATTAATTGTTACAAGACCAAAACAACTCACACTGTGTATTAGGAGTGTACTAGAGGAATGTATTAAAACTTAAATGAAAAATAAGGTGTCACAACATTTTGAGGAAATGAAAGGCAATGGTGTGCAAACAAAATATTTATAGATATTTCAATTTCATACCATCCTTTCTCAAACAAACATTTTTTTACATTTGTATCAATAAAATGTGTTTTATGACATTCTTGAATAACAAATACCACATGAGTAAAAATGTTGTGTTAGTTTATGATGAACAATGAAAACAAACAGATATTTGTAGTGGACTCCACTGTATATTAAAGCTATAATAATGAAATTCTAACATCGTCATCCATGTTTAAAGTAAGTTGTGTTGTCTACATCGAAATGAGAATTGGGGAAAAAGTTACAATTTTGTTTTCTTCTGTTTCTGTCTGTTTCCCCAACACGACAGCACATATGCACAGAGGCAAAGAGCTCATTCAGTGGCCAGTGTCTGTTCAGCGTCTGGGTTAGAGGGATTAATATGTCCCACAAAAGTTTGGAAGTGGTGGAGGGGTTGTAGGGATGGAGGGAATGGAGGGGTGGATGGGATGGAAGGGGATGGAGGGATTCATACATCCCACAAAGATTGGGGTTTGGAATTGGTGGATGGGATGGAGGGGTGGAGGGGATGGAGGGAATGGGATCATACATCCAATCCTGTCCTATGGGGAAGTAGAAGGTACACACAGTAAACCAAGACAACAACAAAAAAGAATAAAAAGTAGGGTTTTTTTCAAAAAATGACTTTTTGTGGAATTGTACTCCTGTGAACATAAAACAATGGATGATGCCACATCTATTAATATTTGGTTCAGATGCTGTCATTACATACACTAACACATCAGTGCCTCTATTATTTCTGTTAATATGTTCATCACATTTTGAAACAGCTGAGACTGTATATTCAATTCAAACATATCCCCATTTAGAACAGGCACAAGAAATAAAGGGCAAGATGGTAAGACTCAACAAAGCCCATTACTACACAAGCTACGGAGTATGTCCTCCTGTAGTGACTTACAAAGAAGACTAAGGAGATGTTCATTCTTAAATGTCATTGTGCTTAAAAAGAATGGAAAGATTATTTTGGTCCAAAATCTATTTAAGTATTTAATCCTATTAATCCAAGTCCTTCCAGTGATGTGTTAGGGACCGATTTAGATGCTGACATGCTATTCATAGAAGCAGACACAAATAAATAGGTATGGTGTTACTGTTTACAAAATGACAGAGAATAACTTGTGCAGCTGTGCAGTCCACTACGTGTAGCTGGCTCCCTTGCACTCTTAAAACCTTTTAAAGAGTTAAAATGAAGTGTAAATACCGTGTAATAAGCGATTTGGATTTACCTGCTGAGACATTCTGGTCAATTCGGTTAAAAAATAATCGTCCGCAATCGGCGGGTGTGTGAAGCGGAGGCGGGAATACCTAATTGCATTTATACGGCATCCAATCGTCAAGCTCTGTGAAGAAAACAGAAGAGTGGGCGGTCCGGAAAAAAAGTAATTTGCGCTCGTTGTGGAGTCAGGGACTGCGGCGTTCATTGCATTTCAGCACTGGGGACAGCGACATCAACCGAGGAGCGTCCCACAACAATCAAGCACGTAGATTTCCGCATTTATCAATGTTATTTCAACTTATGAGTTTTAATAAACAAACAACTGCACACAAAATTCATTCCTGCCACTTGAATTGTTCCATACCTGACAACAGATGAACCAGGATAAAGCCGTAAGTAAAACAAAAGAAAAGAAAGAAACGACCTACACAAATTGAAACTTCAGGAAATTATTATGCGATAAAGTTTATTCAAGATGAAAATGGGGTGGATTCAACAACAGGTATTAACTTAGCCTATATTCAATTTGTGTTTGTCAAACGGGAAATGAATTCAAATCAATGTTTGAAGAGTGGTGGGTGTTAGTTATATCGATGTAAACGAAGGAATAATAGTCTTTGATCAAAACGATTATGTTGAATTGCTTTAACACATTGGACAGTGAATGCAAAGTGCCGTTAAACGCACGTTGTATTTTGGATTGATTGTGAATCAAAATCAGTGGAAATGGGCTCACGACGTAAGCGTCTTCGAGTTATTGTAGCCTACTTAACGTAAGAGCACGAGCGTTTTGAGTGCGGTGTCAGTAAACTCGTCAAAACTAAACAAAACAACAAGCCAACAATAAGGAGCGCTGACATTCCACATTTTTCCCCATTTACAGGAAGACACGTCGAATGGATGAGGTTTCTACTCTAAACCATGGCAGCGACGTCGAACTTGTGAGGGAAACATACCAACATTGATGCTGAAAGCAGGCAGGGCTTCACATCAAACCATTGAACACAGAGTCGGATTTTACAGACAACTGTCGTGATGTCAAAATCTTAGAACATTGCACTTAAATAACTTACGACACTCTCTTTACTCATTGCTAAGCAACGCTTGTTTGACCGCCATGAATTCCATAAACACGACCGGTTTGAACTACACCGATGATACGGGACAAGTGTATCAGTACTCCATTCCTGGTGACAACGGTGAGCTCTATAAGGAGTACAAGCCAGCGCCCCGAGACATCATCCCGTTACCCAAAGCCGTGCTATATCTGCTGATGGCGGCTTTGGTTGTGGTCGCTGTAGCCTACGTCATTGTTGGCCATCTGGTCAAGGATCTGGCTCGGGATATTGCAGGTTGGTTCAAGTGCGGGGGAATAAATGGTGGAAAAGTTGGGATGTGTTGAAGACGTGTTGAAAAGGGACACGCTGTTATTAAACACCCGTTGTGTGTGTGTGTTTTCAATGAAGGTGGGTTTGCGTCCCCAGCACAGAGGAGCAAGGATAAAGGCGATGGAAGGTTAAACTTTAAATATTTGGCTGGCAGGTGGTGCATGAGGCCAAGAGTAGGCTATAGATGCCATTTGAAGGTCAACACTAGTTTTCCTTTAAAATCATATACCAGTGGCAAAAGACATAAAACATGCAAAACTGTGTAACTCGCCGTTCACAAACCGACATGGCTCAATACTCAATTTAGTTTGTGCGATTGTTCACGCGCTCTCTTGTGCGTGCGTTCTGTCTCGCTCTCTCTCTTTCCCCCTGCAGACTGCGTGCTGTGGCCCAACGAGGATGTCTCGGAGAAGGAGAGTGACCTGAGATGCATCACGCCCACCCACATGGCGGCGGGCCAACCTCTCTGCCACACGAACGCCTTTCACGTGTGGGACCGGGACGACGTCGTCATCCCGCTGTCACTGGTGGACAGGCCACAGTCCAGCCCCTTGCCGCTGGCCGTCATCCCCTCCTTCTTCCCCGCGCACGGCATCGTCGAAAGCCCCACGACCGCGAACTCCCTCCCTCGCGATACTTAGGAAAGAGGCCGGGGGTAGGGAGAGGGGGCGGTCTCGGGTCCAACCTGCGGATTGCGCGCGGGCCACCTCCAGTGCCCAGCTGCGCTTACACTTTCACACACAGAACGCAATTAGAATCAGCTCAAATGATCTTAAAATATTTATTTTAAGGCAGATCTCCTATCATCGTATCCACTTTACCAACATTTCTGTTACCAACTTTATCAACACATCTCGCGGTTGACAGTAGAGACTTGCTTTCTTCCAAAATCGGATCTTCTAAAGGTTAATTCAATATGCCCCAAAATAATCAGAACAGAAATGAATAAATACTGTTCTGGACTCTATGCCAAAAGTGACTGCTAAATCAAGTTTGTCCTGACATGGTATTGAAGTCCTCTCCATTTACGTCTCTCCCAATTTTTTGAAGTGTGTTTTTTCATCTGTGGATTTCACCAAACTGCCTGAATAACTGGAGGAAGCCCAGAGATCTCGAAGGTCATTCAGTCTGCGCTGCTCTGAGTCATTGGAACTGTGAATGTAGATGAAAACTATTTTGGGACAAACTGTCCGCTTTGGAAGCCGAGGACAGATCAAACTCATACGTTTGACATTGAGAAACGTTGGAAACTTTGGGACAAAGGCAATTCAAGTATGCAGGGGGTGGGGGTGGGGGATTAAATTGCCATATAAACTCGTGGTTCCCAATTCTGGTGTGTATTTTGATTTTCGTTACAACCTCTCTTTAAAAACAAATCTGGTAGCTCTTCAATTAAGCTTAATTGGTTAGTCAATTAATTGCTTTGAGGTCCAACAACAATTGCTTGTAAAACAAGTTAAACTAATTGAAATGGAATACTACTCATTGAAATGAAATACTCATTTCTACAGTAATTACTAAGAATACATACAAAGATAAGTTAGATATACCTTTATTTATGTATGAACTTTATTGCCTTTCTACACACCTCCACACATATTTCTTCTTACAAAAGGACTTCTCGCAGATGGCTGTCAAATAGGCGGACAGTACAATCCAGAACAGTATTCAGTTAGCAGCCCAGTTCAGCCTGTCTACATCAGTTCAGTTGTAGCCGCTGAACCAGAGTATATGGTGGGTCTCCAAAACCGAGGATTGGGAACCAATGAAGCAAAACCCTTAAATGGCGTTTGATACGTGATCGATTAGCAGCTATGCTATAGCGTCAGCAACGAGGGATGGTGGGATTTCAAACATCAGCTTTGCACGTTTTTTCTCCTTTGGTTGTGCCAATTAAGGAACACTGTTTATTACTTGGGGATCATTGTAATTGAGCTTTAATTGAGCTTGATCCAGGGTTGCTGTACAAGACTGCAAAACCCAGGGTTGGACCTGTCGAGACTATGTACCACCAGCCTTAAGGGCTGATGGGTTGGCGTGTGCTTGGCACATCCAACATAACACCCTACCACTTAAAAACATTAAAATATTTATTGACTCAAGATCAACTCAAATGCGATTTACATATTTGTATGATAATTGTAAAACACTGATGCAAGCAAACCCCTTGCTGCCCGGTGAAACGAGAAAGGCAGAAATTGAATTTCCAAAGTGAAAGTAAACCGTTACAACTTTCTTGTCTTTATATACTGTGATTTGAGTCTGAGCTGTTATAAAATGCATTTAGAGCTGCACTTGGGTGTGACTTGTCTAAGCTGTAGGGACATTGCAAGATGTAAATGTAAGACGTAGGCCATCAGTCGGAATCAAATCTGATTGCTGAATCAACTTCCTGTGTATATAAAAGATATAACTAATGACCAATGTGGTGGATTTTTTTTTTTTTTTTGCTGTTCCCTTTCTCGTCTTTGTAAAGAGGTTGTGGACTAGACCATGCCCTAAATCCAGCACATCTCATCTGTACCAGGGCTAGAAAAAAAAGTCAGACATCTAGTTTTCACTGAATAAGAAGAATAAAACGGGGCTGTTTGACTGGACATTCGACACATTCACAAATCCGCTGTCCAAAGCCAAACCAAAAGCTTTCGCTGGGTTTTATATTTTAGCGCCCTTATATTCCAGAGAACACCTTTTCAATAGCCTACTAATAAATGCATTTCAACAATAATGGGATGGTGATCCCCCCGTCCTATGGAAATACCTTAGGCAACACACTGAAGCTTCATTCGAACGTCATTACATGACAATGTCTGATTAGTCCTTGGGCGAGTTAATCTTTCTATTTGAATAACAGCCAACGGCCCCCACGACACTTTCACTGTGGGCCGTCCTTCCTGGTAAAAGCAAAAGCGTTTCTGTTAGTCGGGTTCGCAGAGTTTAAATCCTCCCGTCTGGCTCGGTCATTCGGCCTGTCGGGACCCCGTCAGCCAAGGCTTCCGTGCATTCAATTTGTGAGCGCGTGCCCACAACAGCGGTGATAGCTGCGCGAGAAGAGGGTCGCTTGCCGCACTCCGGGACTCCCGAACGCACGCGCATCAAAGCTGGATATTACTTCACACAAGTAAATCCTGGATTGTAAACGGCAATTTTTACATCTACGACCGGTATTTGCACTTCCCGTTGCCTTAGGTTTCATTAAATGCTGCAGACACAAGCTGGGCTTTTGAATAGGAATCTTTACTGTACAGGCATGACAAGTTACAGGGGCACAGAGAACTGAATGATAATTATGTGAGTCCTGACAGGGGTATAATAAAAAAACAAACAAAATAAAAAAAACTTGCTGGTGAAGTTTGACCATCTGACGCTCTGCACAGCACCAGGCAGAAGGTAGTTATAGCACGTGCACATTTGCTTTTAAATCAGGAGAATGTTTTTTACACGGACATTGCATAACCTTCCTAAGCGACGAATGCATCACACTACTGAGCAGAATGAGAAAGAGCAGCTGGCCCAGCCCATGTTTCTTTTTTTCACCTTAAAGAGTGAGCGTTGAGGGAATTTCTGTTGAGCGTAACCACTATGATTAACCCCGACCGACTCTCCCTGTCCCTGCCAGCGACGAGGAGAGCTGTCCATCACAATACCGCTCACTGCCGCGGACCGAAGGGGGCCAATAAATAAGGAGATGCCGAACGAGGCTGTGTGGAAGCGCAGGGGTCCTAAAGTGGCAGGCCCACGGGGGGGGCGGGAGCTGCCTGCCGAGATGCCCGACAGGATTTAAGAGTCCAGTCGACACACGGGGCTGTCGTACACCATCTGCAGGTTGACCTTGTGCCCCACCAGCTCGCGGATGTTGTTGATGCCGTACTTGATCATGGTGGGCCTGGAAGAGAGGAGAGAGGACGATGAGAAGGAGGGGCAGGGGTGGAGCAAGGGGCGGGGGCGAGGGAGACAATTGGATAAGAGACTGACTGTGTTGCACATTCTCATGGTCCCAACCAATGAAATGATGCCTGCTCACATTCAGCAAAAGGCAAAGCGGTATCGGTGTCACACACCGGAGTGCACACCTGTGTTTTGAGCGAAGTTTCAGGACATAGAGAGGGCAAAGAGAGGGGAACACGTGCAGAACGGATTACACGCCCATGTTTCCCTAAAAGCCAAAGCCTGCACCTGGCACATCCCCTCCCCCATTTTATTTCATAAAAATAAAAACAGCCATTTTAGTCCTTCTCCAGGATGTGTGAATGTGTGTGAGTGTGTGTGTGTGTGTGTGAGAGAAAGAGAGAGAGATGGAGGTGCACCCACCTCTCCAGGGACAGCCCCCAGGCGATGACAGACACTCCCTCTGGGAGCCCCATGGGCAGCAGCATCTCCGGCCTGAACACCCCCGAGTTCCCCACCTCCACCCACTTCTTCAGCCCTGAGAGAGAGAGAGGGAGGGAGAGAGGAAGGGAGGGGTGGGAAGAGAGGGAGGGATAGAGAAATTGAGCAGGAGAGAGAAGAAAGGGAGGGAGGAAGTGAAGGGACGGTGGGGGGTGGGGAAGAGAGAGAATAGATAGAGGGTTAATAAAACCAGTCGCCCGGGGGTGCTTGGCGTATCAATGGGGAACAAATACAGTGGTAACCCGAGAAGCCCTGACTGACTTAAACCCGCCGTACCGCTGTGGGGCGACAGGGCCGATCGCGTCCCCTCACTGCGGACTCACAGTCAGGGAGGCCGAGGCTCGAACCTGCGGGTACAGAGCCCCGCCCTTTTACCGACTGAGCCAATCGGAAGCTGCCTTTTTCTTCTCCTCCTTTGAGGAAACGTACCTTCGTGGTAGCTGAAGACCTCCATGCTGGGCTCGGTGTAGGGGTTGAAAGCTGGTTTAAAGCGCAGTTTGGTGATTCCTGCAAACAGGGGGAAGAAGAGAATGAGATACAGTCTGCAAATAGAGTTATGGCCAGCCCCCTGAACCCCTACATTAGATCAGCACAGTCACAGACTGAGAACAATCCCCACAGATCCCAAGACTCCGGCCCTACTGGAACAAGCGCGAAACTGAAAATGACTTCCGCACCTTTAAGAACCGCCTGCTTGCCGTTAATGTGGTTGTAGAACCATGTGACTAAAGAAAAAGGCGGCCGAATGCTGTACCTAACTGCTGAATGATAATACGTGTAATATGCATGATAGGAATCTCTGTATTATGCAATATCTAATACATCTATTGAAATGTATATTGTTAATCGTGAACGTGTTTTTAAACTCTGTCCTGGCCTGGCCTGAAAACGACATTTGAATAAAGTAATGTTGTATCGCGTAAAAGTGCATTTGCGTTAAATGGGAGGAAACCAGTGCGAAATATCAGATGTCAGTGTGTTCACGAGAGAAGGAGTTGATGGAGAGTCTTCTCTCACCCAGTTTGGTGAAGAACTGATGCAGAATGCCCATCAGGTCCCCCAGGGTTAGACCATAGTCGGCCACCACCCCCTCGATCTGGTGGAACTCCGCTAAGTGAGTGGCGTCCAAAGTCTCGTTCCGGAACACTCTGTCGATGGAGAAGTACTTAACGGGGGTGAACTTCTCCTGAAAGACACAGAGAGAGATAGAGAGGAATAATAATAATCATAGAAGAATATATAGGGGTAGGCTGATATGGGTAAGTTGGAGAGGTCATAGTTCTAGATTTAAGAGGTTATAAAGGGCAGTTAAGTGTGTTTGTGTTAGCTAGTCTGCGGTCAATTACAGCATACGATTGCGTTTGTGTGGCAGTATAGTGTAACGATTAGAGATTGCAGGTTCCACTCCCAGGTGGGACACTGCCATTGTGCCCCTGGGCAAGCCACTTGAATTATTATTTTAAAAAGTATTTGGATAAGAGTGTCTGTTAAATGCGTAAATGTAAATCTTGAGCTTGTGTGTGTGTGTGTGTGTGTGTGCATGTGTGTGTGTGTGTGTGTGTGTGCGTGTGTGTTACCTGTTGAGCCAGGCGGTACAGCATACGGGCGCTGACGGCAGTAGTGTGTGTCCGGAGGATGTTTTTCTGAGCCTCCTCTATTTTCCAGTCGTATTTGTACCTGCAGGAAGAAGGAGACACCAACATCACAGGGACATGAGCACACCAAACCCACTGATCCTGGATCAGCGTTAAATTACGCTTTCTGAGGACAGACATGAGCACTTAGTCACTCGGTCACTGCAGCACACCGAACCCACCGATCTGGGTGGTGTGTGTTAAACTCACCCCTGCGAGCCGTAGCCTCCCTCTGAATGGACCTTCTTTACCCTCTCCAGGTAGTCCAGTGGGAACTCGGTCGCCACTGCAGGGTCTGAGAGCGGAAGTGTTTACAATAAACACCTGCTCATCTACTCACTCATTAAAGACCTGCTCATCATTAAAGACCTGGGACCATATGTACAAAGATTCTAAGAGTAGGAGTGCTGATCTAGGATCAGGTTTCCCCTGTCAGTATCCTAACCACATCCATTATGAGCTAAAAGGCTAAACTGATCCTAGATCAGCACTCCTACTCTTAGAATCTTTGTACATACGGGCCGTGCTCATCAACACGCATAGTAAAGACCTGCTCATCAACACGCATAGTAAAGACCTGTTCATCATTAAAGACCTGCTCATCACGCTCCTTAAAGACCCCCCCACTCTCTCACATGCACACACACCGGAGATGAAGAAGGTGTCGTGCTGGTCCCTGGCGGGGTGTTGCTGGGGCTGGAACAGGGAGTCAAAGTTCCAGAAGGAGCTCTCAATGAAGTTATTAGTAGGCATCTCTGTGAACCTACAGAGAACAGAAACACACACACACGGGCCTTACTTTGGGAACATGAAAACACACACACACACACACACACACACACACACACACACACACACACACACACACACACACACACACACACACACACACACACACACACACACACACACACACACACACACACACACACACAGGCCTTACTTTATGAACATGAACACACACGCACGCATGCACGCAGACACACACACACATACATGCACACACACACACACACGCACGGCCCAGGGACAGACACTCACCCCATCTCCAGGAAGATCTGGCGGAACTGTGTGCGCACCTTCAACAGCGGGTGCAGGTGGCCGCAGTCCGGAGCCACGCCCATCGCCTCAAAATTATACGGCTTGAATTTCTTCTCCCGCCAATTACCACTGATACAGGCCAGGGAGAGAGGGAGAGAGAGAGAGGGAGAGGGGGAGGAGGAATGAGGGAGGAAGAGAGAGAATGGAGAGAGGGAGAGGGGGGGGAATCGGGGGGGGGAGGGAGAAATGGGTAAGGATAACGGGGGACACGGGGCATGAGTGAGAAGGGACATTGAGAGGGGGAGAAAAGGGGATGGAGAGAGGTCGATGGGGAAGAATGAAAGCACAAAATGAAAGAATGATCGGACTCGTCAGGCCACAGGTGACAAGACAACGTTCTACCGAGACGAGGCAGAATCATTCGAAGGCGCCGATCGTCTCACTGCCCAACCAGGGTGGTCCGTGAGGGGCTGGCCCTCAGTCAGAAAGCACACAGGGCTGCTGTATGTCGTATGCAGCCAACATTACATTACATTACATTACAGGCATTTAGCAGACGCTCTTATCCAGAGCGACTTACAGTTTACATTTCTTTACAATACATTTATACAGCTGGATATTAGTACCTTGCTCAAGGGTACAACGGCAGTGTCCCACCTGGGGATTGAACCTGCAACCTTAACGTTACAAGCCCAGCTCCCTAACCATTATACCACACTGCCTGCCAACACACTCATTCTCCGAGCAGCGGCATGCCACGAAGCCTGGAATCGAACTCTGACAGCACCAGCGCATGACTGCCCAGAATCGTGTCGACCGGGGAGCCAGGGGGTTCAGAACGGCAATGCAACCGAATACAGAGAGGGGGCGCTGTGGGTTCCTCACCTGGAGATCATCTCTGGGGTGAGCTCAGTCTCCTGTTTGGTGATGGTGGTGCTGAAGGACTCGCCCTTAGTGATCCAGTAAGATTTCACCGTCCTGAAAAAACACAAACCCACGGTTTATTAACCCTTTAACCTCCTCTTAAAAAAACACGCCTCTCTGAGCTGCACTGCAGCTGAGCAGCAGCAGCAGCCCCCAAGGCAGTGGGTCTTACATTTCTGTCAGCAGCTTTCGTTTCTTCAGTTCGTTCTTCTCCTTCTCTGCCAACTGGGAGGCTCCGCCCCCTTTCACCAGCAGCAACTTCTCCCTCACCGAGTCCTCTATGGTCTCCACCTGGTTACGCACACACACACACACACACACACACACACACACACACACACACACGAACACACACACACACACGTTAAGCTTTGAACTTCTCATATTCCATAAATACATTGGATGAGTACTCGCGCGCACACTAGCATACTCATGCACGGCTACACAAAAGCGTGCTCACTCTCTCTCATACACAAACGCACGCACACACATCACAAATTCAAATGACTGGTATGACAAAAGGCTAGCTACTGTACTACCGAAGCACATACATTCTCAAATAAATAAAAGTGCACACACTCACCACCCTGAAGACTCGAGGGCCACCCTCATGGCCCTTGTCCAGACGGATCCACTTGTTAGACATGGCCTTACTGAAGCCCACCTTTCCACTGGTCAGCTTCTACACATGCCGGACAGACAGACAGACAGACAGACAGATAGACAGACAGACAGACAGATAGATAGATAGATAGATAGGACTCAGGAACAGTGTGGCAACTCATGAACAGGGCAACAGAAGGGCAACAACCTCAAACCAACAACAGGGAAACAACCTTTGGCCAATAGGGCAACAGCAGGACAACAACCTCAGACCAGCAGGGCAACAACCTGTGCTCTCTGTTTCAGAGGTACAGCAGCTCTTTAACTGTATCCACACCAAACACTGGACATCACACCCCTTATCTCACTCACACTCCCCCCCATTAAAGGGAGGCTGTTTGTCACAGGTGCAATACCCACTCAGGAATAAGGAGTGTGTTTATTTCTGTTCTGGTTCGCTGCTCTGTCTTTAGTTTGTTTTTGAGAAACTTTTTCTTCTTTTTAAAATGTACTTTTAACCAATCATAACTGCATCACGTAACTGTAGCCTTGCATCACAGCAACGTTCTCTGTCCATTCGAACCCTCAGAACTGTGTAAAGTCTGCCCACACTTCTTAATATATAATATATAATATAATATATAATAATATAATATATGCAATACGCTTTTATCCGAAGCAACTTACAGTAGTGAATGCATACACTTCCCAATGTGGTCCCAATGGGATTGAACCCACAACCTAAGCGTTGTCAGCACCATGCTCTACCTACTGAGCCGAGGCTGTTCTTTTCACTCTGCAGTCAATGGACAGAGGACTGCACTACCTGCGCATCCGGGCGCTGACAGACACAGGGCAGGCACCTGATTGTCCTCAGGAGACGTTAAGAGATTAAATGGGGGAAGGGGGTAGGGGGGCATCCTGCCAACTAAAACGCTCTCTTCCTGGACAACATCCGGGATGGGAATAACACAACATCTGGGATGGGAATAACACTCTCAATGCAAAGTAGTTTGAGTCAGTCTGTGCTGGCACAGTCCCGATTTCATCATAGGGCATTGCACTGAGAAGAAGTGCATCATCTGGATACATCCAATATATGCAAGACTTCCCTGCTGCACTTGCCCCGACTCCCAGAACCAGTCAGTATTGAGGCCTCACCATCAGCTGGTTCTGTGGGAGCCCCTCTTCCGGTATGGCGTTGAAGACCTGCGCCTCGTGGCTGCCCTTCTCTGCGATCTCGCCCCCCTCCGACGTCAGCTCCCAGTGCTTCGAGGAGCGCTGCTCCGCAGCAATCACCTGCACGGGGACAGAAGAGACTCATTCACGATCCAAGAGACTTGCGTTCCCCGCCAACACAGCTGACAACAGCGACAGAGATTAGAAAGCATCTCTCATCGCTTTCGTACTGTGTATTCTGCTGTGGTAGGTGATTTCCTATTAAATTGACCCACGTCAGTAATATTACTGGACTGTTGAAGTTGTATGACCGCAAGACACAAAAACGAATCTAGTGCTTAATTTGCGTAATTGCATTTGCAATAAATGCCGCAAATGCCGTGCGTAAATGCCGTGTAAGCTAACTCGTCTTGGTTAAATACATGCTGCCCACTACCTCCTTGACTAACATAGGTTAGCTGAGCTAGCGAACTCTTTCATTTGTGATCCGTGATAGTTGAACTACAAAGGTGTCATACAGTAGAACACAATAGTTAGCTGTTGCAGTGTTGCAGTTACAGGTCAAGACTATTCTCCAAGATGTTTACAAGATAAAATGTTTGTTTAGCTAGCTCCACATTTCATATGTGGGCTAAGATTCCACAGACTGTCAACAGCGAGCAGCACTTGCCTAGCTAGCTAACATTTACAGTGACAGTGACAGTTAGCTAGCTAGGTAGCTAGCTATCTCAGCGGTAGTGGACTTAGTAGCCCAATAATAAAATGCACTATTTCTGTCACAACCATCTAGTTAGGTGGCTGACAAGGTAACTACTATATTTAGCAACAGGTCATTTGGCTAGTTCTACATGCCGGCTGACTTGCAGCAACCAGACATGGCGTTACGTTACTATTGCATCACCTTCGTGCTGCCCATTGAATGAATATAGATGGCTAGTGCTGGTAGTTAGCACGCTAGCTAGCTAGTCTGCTGTATTCCCCAAATGGAACACGTACATCACCCAGAGCCTGTAGACTCTTCACAGCCCCGACAATGACTTGGTGGTCCACGCCGAGTATAGCTGCCACATCCTGGCTATCAACGCCACCGTCAACTTTTTCCACACGCCGGAGAAGCGATTCCAAAACCCCGGTATCTGCCATGCTTGTCGCTTCGTTTCTCACTCCTTACTTCCGTTCAGAACCGATAACGGGAAGTGACGACGGGTTTGACGTAAAGGTCCAAACACAGGAACCAGAATATTCGAATTTTGGACGAGGGGCCTTGATATTAAAATGTTAAAAGTTGTCAGATGTTAATTAATCAGAAATAACCAGCAAAAATAAGCACGTGATCCATTTACTTTCATACTTCTTATGGCTCTCTACTTACCGTGTTTGTGTAGATATTCACGAGTCCTTCATTCATTCTCAAATATTTTCAGTGTAAAATAACATGCAAAGAAGTGTGTTGTGTTATAAACAAAGGCACGGGCCATGGATTGTGCTAGTTAAACGATACAACTATTTGTATTGTACCCTATATTAATTCAATTACGATCTCTACCTCTACCTGGCCTCTTACCTGCATCGGTGTCTAAAAATGCTTTACATTTTGACATTTACATCTTATCCAGAGCGACTTACACAGTTTACATTTCTTTACATACAATCCATTTATACAGCTGGACATTTTACTGAAGCAATTCAGGTTAAGTACCTTGCTCAAGGCAGTGCCCCACCTGGAAATTTAACCTGCAACCTCTGAGTTACAAGCCCAGCTCCCTAACCATTACACTACACTAAGAACATACACACACGCACACACACAAACACAGCACTGTTCATATAAAATAGTCAAATATGGAACCTGCTGGATTCAATTTATATTTGTTTAAACTTACATTACGTAATGACAGTAACAGTTCTGCCCTCATACATCCTTTATCTACAGATCTGTGATACTGTGCCACACACAGTTCAGTAGAGCATTTCTCAACACAAAGATGAACATCATTCTTTTTTTTATTGCTAGGTGATTATTCATATTAACTTGGCATATCCACTCATCTTCAGACATAGATATTTGACAAAAGTAGATTATTTGATGTCCAAAGGTTTATCCGCGTGGGAAAAGCAAATACAGTGAGAGCAGCAATGAGCCACGCAAATGGCTGCCTTTTTCATTCTCAAACACAGTTTAGTGAGTTAGCTTTGGTGATTGGTTTTGGTTAATAAAAAAAAAACTACCCCTTTTATTGAGTCAGTGTTGAGGACAAATGTGGTTCTGTGTGGCTCAGTAGGTAGAGCATGGTGTTGGCAATGCTTAGGTTGTGGGTTCAATTCCCACTGGGACCACATATACTGGAAAAAAAATAACAAAATAATCCATTTACTACTGTAAGTCGCTTTGGATAAAAGCGTCTACTAAATGGCATTTATTATTACATTATGTTGATTGGCTGCAGGTCTGTTTCTGTTTGCTCTTTTCTCCTCTAGGGGGCAGCAGAGGCATGGGTATCCCTTCGTGGCAGGGCAGTACGGTACAGGGAGGTTCCTCTGGCCTGGATGAAAGTGATGACCATCTGCTCCTCCGTGACCTCCACGTGAACGAACCCACCCAGGGTGGACAACTGGCCGCTGAAGAACTTGAGGGAGCCACGGGGGACGTGGTTTCGATGGCGGGTGCTGTTCTCCATAAAGTTCCCCGCCCCACTCACCACATACCCCACGCCCAACTCCTCCAGGTACTGCAAAGGTTTGGGGGAGAGGATAGGAAATCAGGGAGTTATTGGGAGCTTTCTCATTCACTTTCGACCCTCAATGTTGTTGTCACATCAATGGACGCTCTGACGACCAAAAAAACCCAATACATATTCCTGCCTCTAAAGCAGGGGTTCTCAATCCTGGGCCTGAAGGACCACAGGGTGTGCTGGATTTAGTTGTTTCACAGCATTTCATTGATCAATTGAAGTGGTTCATTACACAGTTAACTCACCTTACCTGGTTTCTTGTGTCTAAAGTGGTTGCTAATTTTAAGGTGAAAACACAAAACCAGCCACGCCCTGTGGCCCTCCAGGACCATGGTTGAGAACCACTACTCTAAAGGTTCTGCGAAAGTACAGACTGTCTGCACCAGGGGTGCCCCAGGTTCGACCTTGAGAGCTACTGGGTGTGCAGGCATCTTTTAACCAGGTGTGTTAGTGCTGGGCCTAGGAACCCAGTTAGATCTCCACGACCGAACCTGGGCACTCCTGGTCTGTACACTAACCTGCAGGTTGTGGTCGTGACCGCAGAGGTATGCGGTGGCCTTGTGTTTGACCAGCAGGGGGTGCAGTTTCTCCAGCAGGCAGTCCGTGGGGCCGTGCTCGGCCACCGACCACACCGGGTAGTGCCCCGCCACCAGCAGGAAGTCGGCCCGCGCCGCCTCCATCCTGCCCTGGAGCCAGCGCAGCTGCCGCCCAGCCGCCGCCGCGTTTGCAGGGCCCCGCGGCCTCTCGTCCGCGTGGTCGTCCGTGTTTCCGCACAGGAGCACCGTGTCCACCATCAGGACCGTCAGCGTGCTGCCTGTCTGTGGCACCCCGAAGTTCAGCTCATAGTAGTAATCCGGGAAGTGCCTGGGAAGGTTGGGCACAGAAAGGCGGGGGCTTGTAATGTTAAGGTTGCAGGTTCAATCCCCAGGTGGGACACTGCCGTTGTACCCTTAACCTGAATTGCTTCAGTTAATATCCAGCTGTATAAATGGATTGTAAAGAAATGTAAACTGTAAGTCGCTCTGGATAAGAGCGTCTGCTAAATGCCTGTAATGTAATGTAATGTAATGTATTCTCTGTATTCACCTCTGAAAGTCCTGTCTCTGATGTTGTTAAAGTTCAAACATTTCAGATTTTGCTGGGTCATTATGACTATTCATGAATGGGGCGTGGTTGACGACAGAACAACAGCGTTGAAATGTCCTGTTAACAACAGGTCCCCTTTAGAACCGGGGTGTCCCATGTGATCCGAAAAGGGCTGGTGTGGGTGCAGGCTTTTGTTCTGGCCCAGCAATAAAATGCCTGACTCAACTAATCAACCAATCATGGTCTTGAATCAAGACCTTGATTAGTTAGCCTGCACCCACACTGGACCTTTTTGGATAAGATAGGACACCACTGCTTCAGAATAAAGGAGATGGTAGGAATGCAGGAGCTGGCCATCTGGTTTGTGTATAGAACATCTGTGATGGGGAATGATCAGCAAGGTGAGTGACGGGGTCAAAGTTTAAGAAAGTAAGTTCTGAGTCCGTATTTATAACGTATCTTAGAGTAGGAGTGCTGATCTAGGATCAGTTTAGCCTTTTATCTCATAATGAATAAGGTTAGGATATGGACAGGGGAAATCTACTCTAAGATGCTTTATACATACGGGCCCTGGACAGCAAGAATGGTAAGGAAAACAGATGGTGCTCCTAGCCTCACCATCTGTCAGACACCTGACTGTATGCGATCTGGGCCGTCACGTTGCCGCTGTGGTCGTGGTTCCCGGCGACGACGTACCAGGGAATGTTGAGCGATGGGGCGGTGAAGACTCGCTCAAACGTCTCCTGTAAGAGCAGAGTCATCGAGCCAATCAGGATACGAGTGAACCCAAACCGCAATACTCAACTTACTCAAAATACCGCAATCACAACTTGAACCAAGCACATCAGAATTAGAGGTACGCCCCAATTACAGTGGGAACATTTACAAAGACAGACAAAAAAATTGAATCATTTAGGACACTTCAACCTCACACTTGAGTAATTTCAGACCAGATTCAAATGTCCAAATGCAGGATGAGCAGGAAGTTTTGCAGGATGGGAAGGGAATATTCAAAATAACGAGAGGAAGCCAAAGCGAGGTTTCTTGAGTGGAGGGAGTTGCTGGGGATGATGTTAAACGAGGGGGGGATCATGTCCATAATGTAGTATTATGATTTTATTTAAAATGCGGTACAATGTCCCGTCAAATGTGGGACTGTCCCACTCCATGCGGCCATTGCAGGCATTTTAGCAAATACGGTACATTTGGTAACTGTGTTTCAAACAGAAATCCGTGCCGTACCTGGAAGCGTGGGTCCTGTGCGCTCCTCACCCCTTTGAAGTAGAAGTTGTCTCCGAGCGACAGCACAAAGTCGGCCCCCATCTCTTGGGCCGCTCGCCCCATCTCCCGCGCCGTGGCCTGCTCGATAGGGGTGGTGTAAGGGGGGAGGGGCAATCCCCCCCAGTCTCCCACAGCCAGGAACCGGATGGAAGTCCTGTTCCCTGAAACACATGGACTGGAAAATTCAGCTTTTACAAAAAAAGAAAAGAATAAAGTTTGTATATCTGCTAAAAAGGGCCAAACATGAGAAAAAAAAAGTTGAGTTTGCCATTCATATGCTTCAGTCAACAGCACGCTGTCGTCTGGACTACGATATACGATTGGCTCACAGACCTTCAGTATTTATGTTCTTCAATACAAGGTTTGCGACTAACAAGGCATACAAGATGACAATTATTATGATTATGATTATGATGATTATTGTATTTATTATGAGCGAGAGTGAGTCTGACTGAGTGGTTCATGAGAGGTCGGCTACTGTAGACTCACTGTGGTCATTACGGTGCGTGAATGTGTTTGGGAAGCACATGATCACGGAAAATACCCTCAGTAAGTGGGACAGAAAGAGGAAGCACATCGCCATCTGTTGGACAAAGAGAAGAAATACACAGCGGAGGGATGAGCAGCAAAATTGTATGATAAAAAATACACTAAACTACACAAGTGTAGAGAAAGCCCTTGATTTGATTTGAACAAGCATTTATTAAACTCCCCGGAAGCAATTGGTCCAACCAAACACGAACCCTGTGGCTAATTTTAAAATATATATATTTTTAAATGATGAAACATTTCAAGGTTCCTTTTGATAGAAATGTCAGGTAAATTAGTGATAATATATCAGATCAGTCATTTGTGCTCTTTACAGGACAGGTTGAATTTTGATACCGATCAATTTTTGCAGTCTGTAGACAAGCATGCAGATTAACATATGAATGCATTGTCCTCAAAAGTCAATAAAAATAAACTGGAAAAAAAGCAATGTTAAGTATGTAACACACTGCACACTTCAAGCAACATTGGTACAGTTACACAGAAGTGTGTGTATCTCTTGTCAACATTTAAAACAAAAATAATCAAGTCACAATATTCATACAGCTTATGTGAGTGATTCTAACTCTGAGAGACCGTAACATGGCTGTGTGGTGGACTTACTCTGTGTGACGAACGCTGCCCCCAGTCCTCCTGTTGTGCTACACTCTGTTTGTGTGGTCAGCCATGTCTCTTTGTTAACGCCGCCTGACAACCAGAGCTTTTCATCTACTCGCCAACAGGGTGAAGCGGAGCCAAAAGTTAACAGTGCAGAGTCAGGCAGTGAGGGAGAGTGAGCGAGAGAAACAAGTAGTGGGAAATGGGGAGGGGGGAGAAGGAAAGGAGAGGGAGGGAGAGAAACGATGAGAAGAAGAGAAATGAGAAGGGGGAGCGAGAGAAAGGTAAATGGGGAGAGATAAATGCCGGGGGAGAGAAACAAGAAGGGAGAGGAAGTGTGCATTGCTGACTGTCAGTTTTCATTCTGTACAGTCAGTCTTCATGCATGTGACTCCAGCACTTTTTGATTTGGAGTCAGGAGTTGCGGTTTCAGTATTGTATTTTTGTGTGGGGTGCTTTTCTTCACTGGTGTCAGAACTAAAAACAGCACTAAATCCAGCCACTTGCCATGTTTCCAGCCAAGTACATGAAAATCTCTCATCTCACACTGCGTTTCAGCCAAACTGCTTGACTGCAAACAGTGGTCTCTCTACTGCGTAACTGATTGGGCAAATCTGATTAAAATGCCTAACTAAATAATCCCAAGACACACACACACACCTCTTTTCACATTTTTCAAATCACATGACCCCCCCCATCTTGAAAGTATAAGACCAGTCGATTAAACCCACACAGTGAATGTTTCAGTTTAGATCTTCGTCAAAGGCATGAACCTGTGTGTGTGTGTGTGTGCGCATGTCTTTGTATGGGTTGTGACAAATGCCAGAATTGAGCCTTTTCCTCCAAAATAAAAATCATTTATTGGTACAAACCATAAGTGATGCACACGTTCTTATATACTGATCCAAAAAACAGACTTGGAAAAATTACAACAGCCCCCCCCAATACTATATAAACCTAAAACTTTAAATCAGTTCAAGTCAGCTACAATTTCAATCACCAGTTTGGTACGTTGCAAAATAATTGACTGAAATGTTTGAAACAAAACCACATTTAAGAACAAAACAAAACAAAAAACCCACAAGAAAAGAAAAAGGGGAAAAAAAGGGTAAATAAAAGATCATTTTAGCAGTAACGGTCAACAACGATCTCGGCCACAAGATACTCAAGTCCCGTCAACGTCTCGTACTCAGCAGTTCAAGAACAAGAAGCGGTCGGGAAATACTCACGTCCTCAAGACGGAAAGTAAATCTAAACTCGCGAAGGAAACAAACGGTCACGATAAGGTGGATATTTAAAAAAGAGTCGACCACAGAGTGGCACTAGCGTCAGTGAAGCGCTAACTTCTGATCTGTTGTCGAAATAATTTTAGTGAGGTTTTTGTTGCTGTTGTCCTTTTTTTAATGAATCAGAGGTGGAGTTGTGGTGATAAAGACCTGGAAGGGAGACACAATAATAAACACTCTTTTTTATCATTAAACACAATTGCACTTATTAGGACCACTAATAAGTACAATTTGCACACGGCCTTGAAATGTTGGCCGTAGCGGGACCCGTGGGGTACGGTGGGGCGCTAGTTTTCCTTCCGCCAGAGAACAGCGGACTGTGCTGACCAAAAAAAAAAAAAGCGCACGCATTTTTAACAAAAGTTGAATGCACGTCACCTCTGTTCTGTTTAACACAACTTTCAAAAACAGACGTCCGTCCGGCAGGCAGACAAGAGCCTAACGATTCGGGTCAGTATTGGGATTAACAGCAATGAGTGAGGCAGTGTCCAAGGAGAAACGGAAGCTTAAAACTAGGAGAGCCTTCCAGGCCCTCGTCCAATTTAACACTGCACTAAATTAACTGGGTTCAGAGAAAGGCGCGTGTGCCCCCCCTAGTGTCCACAGATTTGCGGGCAGGTTGTTGCTGCTTTTGGAGACGGGAGGACGGGAGGGACGCAGGGTAATGGGAGGTGGGAAGGTTCAGTCTATCTGTACTGGTAGTTCATGTTGGGGTCCCCTCTCCCGCATCCTGGCGGGGTGTGGTAGGACCCCGGACTGCCCCCGTAGCTCTGGCTGATGCCCCCTTGTGTGTTGAAGGTCGACTGATTGTTGTAACCTATCAACACAAATGAAGGTGATGAATTAGGCTCCAATAAGCTAAAAGTATGACAACAATGACGCACAGAATTCAGGCCCTGAGGGAATGCAGGTCATGTAGGCTGTTCATTTTCAAAATGTTCCCCTTTTTAATCCCAATTAGTAGCCAATTGCAACCCCCACCCCCACCGAACTATGAGCTCGCCGCCGCAGCTCTGGGACGGAACCCCGCCAAGCCGTCAACCGGAACTCCGGTTCACACAGAGCCACTCCTATACACAGCAAGCTCCCACCGGCTTCCCTCCCCTCTCCCCTGGGACGGACAGCCAATCGCTGCCCCCCTAGCGCAGCCAGGGGAATCGAACCCCCGACCACAGTGGGCGACTTGCGCTCCGGGCGAGTGCCCCACTCAGCAGCATTCTACACAAGACTCCAGTGCTCCTAAGCCCAAGGATTGGCCTCGAAGAGCAACAAACTAATGACTGCCACACTCCATGCTACTCACACCCGTGGCGGCTATACGTTCTCCCCTCACCATCATAGCTGTAGTCCTGGCTGCCTGCACCCCCGGTCACCTGACTGGGGTAGGCGGTGCTGTAGCTGGGGTAGGCCCCTCCGCCCTGGCTCTGGCCGAAGGTCTTCTTGCCCTGACCGAAGCCCTGGCCGAACTGGCTGTAGGACCCTTGTCCCGGAGGTGGAGGCGGGGGGGTCGCCTGGTAACCGGCGGGGGGTCCGGGGGGCCCAGCGAAGGGGGGTTTGCTCCCCTGGTGCATCAGCGGCTTCTTGCCGGGGGGTTTGGGGGACGGTGGCGGGGGCGCGGAGTAGCCGCCCTCGTTCTGGTAGTAGGAGCCATAGCCGCCGGTGCCCCCGCCCGTGGCGTTGGGCGCAGGGGCCACAGGGCTGGCCCCAGGGGCTCCGCCCGCTCCGTTGGCCCCGCCGTTACTGTAGTAGTTATCTAGGGAGGAAACCAGAGATCTGAGAGGCAGGTTTCGGGCAGGGAAAGGCTTTTCCTCCACTCCACTTCTGAACGTCACCGTTTCAAGACAACGGGATCCCACCCAGACCTGATCACGAGGCCTCAAATCAATTAAGGACAAGTACTCTGGGTCATGTTCCAGTCTCCTCACCCACCACTCACAACCAGAGAATTTTCTTTTCTTTTTTTTAAATTGAAAACAAGACATTGAAATGCTGAGAACATAATAAATACACTGAAATAAAAGCCACACAGATGATTGAGTTTTTTCCCCCCCACGCACCTCCTTTCCTACACGGGACAAACATTTATTTAAGAAAAAAAGGACAGAACCTCAACACCTCAACAAAAAGGTGTTTGTTTTTTACAAACAAACATGTCAAAATAAAAAAAGTCACAGTATCAAGAAATGGTCAACAGCGCCATTCGTTTAAAAAAAAAAAATTATATATATTTTTTTAATGTAAAACTGAGCAATGGGAAATTAAATCCAGGTTTTCTGGATTTTGATTAAAAACACCAAAAAAAGAAAGGAAAAAAAAGCAATGGTCACTAAGATGACAGTTGCATGTGTGTGTATGTCCACTGACGAGACGTGGTAACAGTTCAAAGCAGAGGCCAAGGATTGGGACACAATCAGTCAATCAATGCCCAGACTCCTCCTGCACGATACGTCCGTAAGCCTCACTTCCTCTGTGGTCCAGTTACAATTAGAACAGGAGTTCATTCAAGCGAAGAAGGTTTTTGATAAAGTCATTGTGGTGGGGGGGAGGGCTCTTGGAGACAGGGCTCCTGTGGTGTCCATAGCTTCGTGGGGGGGGGGGGGAGGTAAGGGGTAAATAAATTCAAGGAAAACATTTTTTTCCTCAGGGATTTATAAAAAGTTTTTTTATTTTTTATTTTTTTTATGGAAATGGTTGGACGTTCTATGATGCAAAATCGTGGTAGCCATAGCAGTCTGAGACAAAGTCACCTGGAGAGTGAGACAGAGCAGAGAAAAAGGGGAAAAAAATAATTAGATTTTCTTTCTGCCGTAAAATTGGCAAATAGTGATGTTTTTAAAGCATCATTTTCAACTGATTTTATTCTTTGCATTTTATTTATTTATTGCTGTTTTGTTTTAGATTTCTCTGCTCCGGTCACTCTCAAGTCGGTCTTTCTTTGGGGGCTGAAAAGGATCGAGTCCTGTGGCTTAAAGCAGAGAAATGTAAAATAACTTCGGAACCAAGTAGTGCAAGAACGCAGGACGGACAAAAACAGCGACAGGATTTCAGGTGCCCATTCCAGTCAGGAAACACAACCCTTTTGTGTTTACCTCCCGTTCCTTTCATTTATGTGCACTGTGATGTCTGTGGATCGCTCCATTTCAGAGCACGGGCTACCTGCTGTGGACCACACTCAGCGCTTTATTCCATAAGCAGAAACACGTGGATCATTTAACATGCACATAAAAAGGTACATTGAGGGATTCCCCAAAACTGAACTTTAGGAGTTTTCGAAAATTGACTTTTTTGGAAAACCAGGGGAGAGGATTCTGCTCCCAGAAAGGCAGACGCTATTGGGTAAAAGACCGGCTTGATGAAAAAGCTGTGAAACGTAGAAACAGATCACATCCATTTCTAAGGATGTAACCAATTTATTATGGAACGTGTGTTTTTCAGTGAAAAATCAGTCACTTCACTTAGGACAAAAGTTCCATCAAACTTGGATGGAAAGACATGAAATTGAATCTAACCTTCGGTTTCGCTAAAACTACGACATTTAGAACCTGGGATTGATTCAAACAATAAATCGGAACGTGCAAGTGGAGTGCATCATTTATTGTTATTATTTAAATAACTTCTATACGAGTGGTTCTGTGTGTCACGGTGACGGCTTGGCTGGTGCAGCGCTCACTACTGGTCTCGGGGCTATGGCAGTGAGCTCTCATACAAGGCGGGGGATAATTGACATGAAAAAGAGGGTATAATTGGCTACTAAAAATTGGGAGAAAAAATGGGGAATAAAAAGCAAAAACATAAAGAATAATAATAATAATAAAAACAAAAACACGACTTCTGAATTTTAACACCAAGTTTAACCAAGAAACTGAAAATGTATTAACAAGTTAACTACCTGCTCATGGTCTGTTTGATCACTACTTTAAATAATGCATTATTAAAGTGTAGCAATGCATTATTTAATCTACTGTTCCCAACCAGTATACACAGGCATTAAAAAACTCAGTGAGGCCACTATGTAACTTGGCTCTGTCAGAGGGGAGAGCCAGGGGGTGATATGGTCTCTCCAAGCTTCCATCATTAGCATAGCAGATACTGTGTCCAAAGCACTGATTGGACTCCGGTACAAGTGGGCGTGGCTTTGTGTATATTCGACGCAACTTTAAGAATGAAGAGGGCGGGAAACTCGGTGGTAGTCTAACCGAAAGGGAGTTATCTTTGTGAAACAAAAACCTAAAATGTCATTTAATGTAAAATTTACAATTACATTTTTAAAAAGGCAGAGATGAGCATCTACAATCCTGGTGGGGTAGAGGGGTGTGACGTTAGACTACTTCATCTCTCGGTTGGCAGGTAGAGTCAGAGAACTTATTAAGTTGTTCCTGTATGACTGCCATTACGAGTCTTTAAGGTGTTAGCATTATCGAGCCACAAGCATCGCAGAAATAAGGAGTATACAAATGGCGATCAACTAGGATTGAGAAGAAACAGGGGAGAGAAAAAAAACTGATTGTGAGACGCAACAAGGTGTTGGAGCAGGGTTCCTCAAATCACGGTCCTCGTGGGCTGAGCGGTGCCGTGTCTGATATTAGGTGTTCAAAAAATGAGGTATCACACAATAGAACTAGCTGTGTTGACATCCATCCAACTCAAAATTGCTTTCCTTTAGAGCAGGGTTCCTGATATTACAGTCGTTGTGGGCCGAGCACGGCCTTTACCTGGGAGTCAGGTGATTGCACTGATTGTTCAATTAACTACCAGAGAGAAAAGGAAAACTAGGACCGGATTTGGATTCGTGGGGACCAGATTTGAATGACCCCGTTTTATTGAGCTCCACCCTTGTGTCGTTTCACACGCAGGCAAAATCAACATTCAGTTTTAAAATCAGCCCTAACAGACAGAAAATATGAACATCTGTGGGTGGAAAATGATGCAGGAAATCTCAGTTTCCAGGGTTACTGGGTTACTGTTCCCCCCGCCCCGAGGGTCGACCTCTGCAGATTTTTCATCATGCACGTGAACCGAGGAGAAAAGGCAGAGAGGAGAACTCACTGTATCCAGAGTTTGCATTGTTCCCATATCCATAACCTCCGTAGCCACCTGCAGAAGAATGAGGAGCAAAAGTCATTCACACAACTAATCGCAACTCTAAATATGAATCAGCAAGACATCAAAAATATATGTTAAATTATGGGTGTCCAATCTTATCCGAGGAGGGCTGGTATCAGTGCAGGTTTTGGTTCTTGCCCAGCACTACAACACCTGATTCACCTAATCAAGGTCTTTAGGAAGTGTGTTTTTTTTTTTTTTTTTTACATTGAGTTGTAAATGCATGGAACAGCTTGCCAGGTCATGTAGTTGAGGCAGAAACACTTGGGCTATTCAAGTCCAGGCTAGATGCAGAACTGGATACTCTTTAATAACTAAATTCTCGTCATTATGTATTTTTATGTTCGACTGAACGGCCCATTCTCGTCATTATGTATTCTTATGTTCTAAGACCATGGTTAGTGCATTAGTTGAATCGGGTGTTGCAGTGCTGGGCTAGAACAAACGCCTGCACCCACACCTGCTCTCCTCGGATGAGGTTGGACTCCCCTGGTTTAAAGGGTATTGAAGCAGGATCAGGACTCTGGCAGCAGGACTGTGTTTTACCTTGATTATATCCACCCCCGTTGTTGAAACCTCGGCCCCTCCCCCTGGCACGCCCACCTCTTCCTCTGCCCCTGGGATTGGCCCCTGGATCCCCTCCAGGTCCACCCATCATGCCAAACCCAGGGTGGTGCTGTCAGAAAAGACAATAGCAGAATTAGGGAGGGGAAAAAACCAACAACAAAAAACACCTGTTTACATTTAACTCTCTGTCTCACAGCCTCTGACACTGCTGACTGAGGCAGTAACTACGGTAACCGGATGACGGGCAGTGAAAGGAGGCGGTGACGAGATGGAGCGTAGCGTACCATTGGAGGGAGTTTCTTCTTCTTGTTGGCGTCGGGGGTGGAGCCTTCCGGAAATAGTTTTTCCAGGGCAGCGAGGGCGGCGTAGGCCTTTGCCACTTTCTTGTTGGAGCCCGTGCCCTGGAACTTCTGCCCGTCCATCTCCACCTGGGGGGAAGGGGGAACGGATGTTAAACGGCCACTCACAATCTCCAGGTGTCAAACCCAATGCAGGAAACGCATCAACTTCTGCACTTTCAACCAAAACAGCACATGATTTATCGGTGTTGCAAATTGCCAACATAAAAACAAATATATTTCCAATATATGACGGTTCTATTTACAGAATTTTGCATTTATGAACTATACCCTCACAATAAGTGGGGGCTCACCTACTTCCATCCCAACAGTGCATTCAACATGCACACGTGAAACAGAATTCCCTGCCTGAGCTGTAGTAACCCCAACAGGTGTAACACCATGTGACGGCCACGAGAGGCCAGGTGTCTGTGTGACAGATGAAAGGGATTGATAAGCTTTAGACTCATTCCCTCCTCCCCTCTCCCTAATGGTGCTTTTCCACCGCACAGTACGGCACGGCACGGTAACCAATCCGTGCTCCCACGTTTTGTCACCTTTTTCACCGCCAAGCGGCCCGTACCGAACCCAAGTACCTGTGCTGAATTTAGCTACTGCTGTTTAGGTACTAGCGAGCGAGACTAAATCTCAGTCCGGCTCAGACACAACCGCCATGTTTTTCTTTCAGTGTCACTTCGATTATTGGTTTTATTCGAAGACTGTTATATGGACAAAGTATAGTATTGTCATTTTTATTAACGCAATTAGAATATACATTTTCATCATAGCCTACAACATTTTAATTTGTCACATAAATAGGTTTTTAGAAAGATATAGGAATCGCTTCGATGCATTCCGATGCTCGTGTTAAACCCAGGCCTTTGAAACAAAAGGATCAGTACTGGACAGTGTCAATGCGTAAGTGGAAATTGTACTGCAAGGTCTAAATGTGATCTTGGTAAATTGCAATTCATTGGAAGTCCAACGTCGAATAATACATTTAGATACAATATGATGATATACTTTATTTGTCCCTGTGGGGAAACTTGGCAATATACACTACCGGTCAAAGATTTTAGAACACTAAAAGTTTTTATTGAAATGTATGCAGTTTAATGTTTCAATGTACTCTGAAATTAAAGCAAAGAACAAAAAAACAATTGGAGATAAAAAATAAATCATGGAATTGTTTTGTTTAACAAAATGTAATCAAAATTTGACTCAAATTTAAATAAAAATCAAATATCATTCGGAAAGTTCTTCCCAACAAATGCAGAAGTTCCCACAAATATGTTGCACTTGTAGGTTGCTTTGCTTTCACCCTTCTGTCCAGTTCATCCCAAACCAGCTCGATGGGGTTTATGTCTGGAGACTGTGCTGGCCATTCCATGATTTGAAGCCTACAGTCTTGTTCTTTTCTTCTAAGGTAGTTCTGACATAGCCTGGAGGTATGTTTTGGGTCATTATCTTGCTGTAGGATGAACCCCTGACCAACTAGGCTTAGACCAGAAGGTATTGCTGCAAAATGCTGTGGTAGCCCTTTTGGTGCAGGGCGCCAGTCACTCTGTGCAAGTCGTTGACTTTGGATCCAGCAAAAGAGCCCGAGACCATCACGCTTCCTTCTCCATGTTTGACAGTTGGTCTCACACACTGAAGAACCATCCTTTTGCCTACTCGACGGTGTACAAAGACCCTGCGTGATGAACCAAAGATTTCTAATTTTGATTAATCGGTCCATAAGATCTTCTTCCACTCGACCTGTCAAACCTGCAGCTCGAAGTCTTCTCTTCACAGTTGAAACTGAGACTTCCTTACTTCGACCAGTGTTAAGCTGTGCTTGAAGCTGTTGTCCTGTGAGCCGCCTATCACACAAGCTGTTGGCTCTCAGAAACTTGTCTTCTGATTTTGTTGTGGCTTTGGGTCTGCCAGACCTCTTCCTGTCAGTTTCCAAGTGCCTTTGATGGTGTAGGAAACTGTACTCACTGACACCTTGGCCTTCTTTGCAATTTCTCTAAAGGAAAGACCTACACTTTTAAGGGTTATAATGGTCTGTCTGCCTTCCTTTGTTAATTGCCTTTTTCTCGCCATTATAATAGCAATATACTACTTCCTGCAATATTGTCCAAATAATGCTTCAGAGGGTGTAGTAACACAGTCTGTTCCAACACTGCTTTTATACAGACAGAGGGTTTGTAATCAACAAAAGTTGGGACACCTGTAGGAATTGTTTGCATCAACTTTCAAGGCTTAATTTACTTCCAATGCTGCAGAACAGCTGTAAGTTGTTAATCCATTACTTGTTCCCTGATAAGGGCCTTTTTTTTTAATAACTCATAAATGTACATTATTTTTCAGTTTTTTGTAACCTAAACTTTTTTTTATTTTTTATACCTCTGGCAGTTTACCACTTACCTTTGTACCATTTCAGGTTATTCACTGGACTGGAACTGCTTAAATTTCAGTGAAATTTGGAAAAATGGGGGTGTTTTAAAACTTTTGACCGGTAGTGTGTGTGTATATATATATATATATATAGCGGTTGCATTCTTTTTTGTCACTTCCGATAACTCCTATCTAACTCCTCCTATCTTCACGGTTCGGTTGTGCGATGGAAAAACGACACAGGGACTCAATCCGTGAAGGGGATAGTTACGGGTATGGATGGTTACCGTGCCATGCCGTATGGAAAAACGCTATAACATGGCATGCGGGCGCAATGAGCTCTATGGGGGGAGAGAGAGAGAGACAGATGGGGGGTCCAGACTCACCTCCATAACGAAGCGCTTGTCGTGGCTGCCCCCGGTCTCGGACACGAGCTCGTACTTCAGGCCCCGCCGTTTCTCGTTCAGCTCCATCACCGGGTTCTTGCCGTGCTTGGTCAGGATCGGGCCCTGTTGCCTCAGGTTCTGCGAACGTAGGCGAAACAAACACGGAGACGTGGGTCAGCATCAGCGCGTTGATACTGTAGCTTCTGCAATGCAGGTGAAACCAACGGTCCTACAGGAAGCAGGGGAGCCGGGGGAAGATGGACTGATAGCTACAACAGTATTTGAAGGGAGTATTTGAAATATCTTATCAAGTTTTATTTCTCTTTCATCAGCACCTTCACAGCTTCTATTATTTGAGCAGGCAGTCAAATGGGACACTAAAGTTTAACAGTCAACCAGTGGCGCAGACACAGGCTTGTACTGGAGTTAAATCTCAAGATTCTGCTGGCTGTGGAGAACTTTTCACAACTTAAATCTGAAAGCACGTGAGGGCGCATGCGCGAACACACGCACACAGGCACAAACACACGCTCATACACACACACACACACACTCTCACCTCTGCGCTCTCTGTGGCCTCAGGGCTGGCGTTTGTGGGAGCGGTGGTGACGGCAGCGGCAACGACGTTGTTGTTGTTGTTGTTGGTGGTGGGCGCGTCTGTGGTAGCGGGGGGAGGGGCCTGTGTCTTCAGCTCCACATCGCCAACCGACACCTCATCAATTTTGATAGCGTCTGCGGTCTTCAGCTCCACCCCGGTGGGCAGCCCCATATCCTGCAGGACCTACAGGGGGTTCATTGGAGAGTCAATTGACAGAACGGGAAGAAACCGGCACCAAACAGCCAAAACCTCACAGAATATTTGTATGCTTTACAGCAGGGTTCCTCAAATCTGGCTCACGAATCCAAATTCGGTCCTGGTTTTCCCTTCTCTCAGTTGAACTATTAATGCAATTGATTGGCCAGAGTGTCTTAACACCTGACTCCCAGGTAAAGGAAGGGTGGAAAACGGCAGCGCTCTGACCCACGAGGACCGTGATTTGAGGAACGCTGCTTTACAAAATGGAAGGGTCACACTGGAATGCAATGATGAAACACCCAGCCGACAGCAAACTCCTCTGGCCACCAAACGGCCCTCACCCTCTACAAACAGTGGTGTTCGCTGGCAATGGTGGTCTTGTAGTTTCTGGCCTTCCCTCCAATCCGGGCCTTGGATTCTTACTCGAGGCCCTGAACTGGGATTCGATTCACCTGCTTTATGCCTGGTGCCAGCAACCCCCGGCCCAGCACCCCCCTCTAGGGCTGTGTTCAGACTGCAGGCCATAGTGCTCAATTCCCAATTGTTGCTCCGCCTCCTCCGAGCCGGAACCCGCCAAGCCGTCACCGTAACTCCGGTATGCGCGCACAGGGCCACTCCTATACGCAGCGAACTTGCATCGGCTTCCTTCCCCCCGCCCTGGGGTGGACAGCCAATTGCCGCCCCCTAGTGGCACTCCTGGCCAGAGCCGATACTGCAACTGGAAACTAACCCCAGTCGCAGTGGCCAGCATCGAACGTTGTATCCGCTAGACCACCCGGGAGGCCCTTGGCTGCTCAATTTCTGAAAGTGGCCCATATCCGATATCAGTGTAAACTGACCTCCTTCCTGAAATGATCCTGCACACGCAAATAAACAACAACAAAAGATCTAGCGCCACCTCGAACACCGCCTCAGGACAGAACCCCACCCTCCCTCCCCCTCACCTTCACGGCCACATGCAGCTTGGCGGTGCGCTTGGACGGCCCGGACGCCTCGTAGCTCTTGCCGTCCACCTCCACGGCCATGGTGAAGACGGGTACGTGGACCGGCCCGGTCTGGGACACCAGCCTGTACTGCAGCCCCGGCTTCAGCTGGTTCAGCCTCATGAGCGCGTTCATCGCCTGCGCAGGCTCCGCCTTCTCGTCCGGCGCTGGGGGAGGGGCCAGAGACAACACGTCAACCCAGAGCTAGAGAACCAACAGTAGTCACAACCCGGTGTGTGGAATATTCCACCCATATAGCAGACAGCTACGCTGTATAACCCACATCTACACACATATATATGCTAAATAATATAATATCAGCCCAGATACAGAACCAACAGTAGTCACAACCCAGAGGAGTGGGTTATACAAACTGTCTTGCATAACCCAGGCACTGAAATAGGAGAGACAGAAGATTCTACCAGCCTCAGATGTACACAGCTATTAATGTGAATGTGGTAACTGGCTGGAACAAATAGCAGCACGCAGCCAAGGTTAAACTCCTTTAAAGGCTTTTTTATTACACACTTTTCTTCTGCAGTTTCTTCTTCTTCTTGTTGGGGCTCTTGTCGTCCCCTCCTTCCTCTTCCTCGATGGGCCTCTTCATAGGCGGGGCGTAGGTGGTGCTAGGCGGGATCTGAACTGGAATGGGAGAGGCCAGAGTTTGCCGTTAAAAAAGTCCCTCTCCGACAACGATACACACTGGACCTACCCCTCCAACATATAAACCTCCCTTGATTATCACGGCAATAAAACAAAGTGGGCAGAAGACCATCATCCAAAAGCAAGTATATGCTTTAATCACTATATGCGCTATTTTTAACAAAAGGGCTGAAAAACAAGTAGGAAATAACAAAAACTGGGCTTGTATTAGAAGATTTACGGTATTCCCTGCCAACAGCCCAGAAAAACACACCAACAGCCCAGATATTAAAGGCTCTGGTCTGACCCATACAACTAGAGTTCCATTAGAGCTTGACCAATCAATAATTTTCACTCGATATATCAGTCCGGTATTTGGCTGTGTAAAATCTATCCGTATCTGTGTTTACAGCACCGAAATGTTCTGATGATTTATCAGGGATGTGATTTTTTTTCCTGGTTAATCAGGAAATGTTTATTTTCAGACTTGTGTATGTCATAAGCATACACATTAAGAAATGTTGCACTCTTTGACAGCTGATAGCAGGAGAGAATGTTCAGCAAATAAAGCCAAATAGCCAGAGATATTTAGCACCAGAAAATCAGCATTTCCTGAATAATCAGGAAAAATCACATCCCTGATTTATAAATGTATATATTTCTTTTCTTTTAAAAAAAAAAACTTAATTAATACTAAACCAGTACCCGTGTAGTCGATGGGCGTGTCGCTTCGGGGCTTGCGGGGCATCTTGGAGGGCAACGGGTCCATGCCCAGCACCTTGTGCAGTTGCCCAAACGCCGCCAGCCTCAGGGCGTGCTGAGAGAGGAGGTACGGAGTCACACTCGCGTTCGGCAAAACGGCACAGGACAGAAAATTCCACGCTTCAATTACACCTCCTGCTTGGTTAACTGTGAGGAAATCTTTTTGGATTGGCAAGCAAAAGGGGACTGTATCAACAGCAGCTACAAAAAGCCGGTTTGGCTTGCAAAAGGGGTTTGGCTGAACAGTTCAGTTCAGAAGTAAAAAGACATGTAAGTCATGTAAGTCATGTAAGTCAAAGACATGTAAGAACTGTGCAGCAAAATGTGAGGCCAGGGGGAAAAATAAACAATCAAAACACATTCCTTCGGTGTAAATGTAAAAACCACACAGGGTGGGTTTACCTGCGCGCTCTGGGTGATGTCCTCTCTCTGCTGGCGGTCCAGGTGACAGATTGCGTCCGTTGTCTCCTTCTCACACGGATCCGAGATACCAGGACCGTCTGCAAAATAATTTTTTACATTTAAATTTTAAGCATTTAGCAGACGCTCTTATCCAGAGCGACTTACAAGATGTGCATAAATACATGGTAGGAACAATCATAGTTAGCGCAAGAGATCAGTGCAGTGATACAGCGATAGACATCATTGCAGGCAGCTGCATACCATACCTATAACACTGGGATTTTTTTATTTTTTATATTTAAATGGAGTAAGCAGGGGTATATTGTGTTGAACAAGTAGGCAGTGGTGATGACAATTAGCTAGATGGACAGAGTTCAGTGGCAGTAGTCTGAAAAGGTGGGTTTTGAGTCTCTTGCGGAAGATCGCAAGTGATTCCGCGGTCCTGACCGATTGCGGAAGGTCGTTCCACCAGCTAGGGGTCAGAACAGAGAAGAGGCGAGACAGCGAGGAGCGGCTGCCATGGGCCCGGAGGGATGGGGCTGTCAGTTTGCCAGAGGAGGCGGAGCGGAGGGGTCTGGCTGGGGTGTAGGGAGTGATGAGTGACTGGAGGTATGGGGGAGCAGTACCTCTAGCCGCTTGAAGTAGATACGATCAACAGCTATGCAGTACATGCTCATCTGCAGTTGGTACCATAATCCATACCGTGTTAGTTAGCTACATTAAAGTACAACGGCTACATATCGAACTAAAATGAAAGTAAATGTACTGTAAATCAACAAGAGGCATTAGTGTACAGACCTAGATTATGGGAAATGGAAGTTGTTGTTGCCAGACAGGCCTTGTTGCCTATAATTAAGGCTAGCATGGTTGCAAGAGGAGACCTCAGTGACTTTCAAAGAGGTGTGATTGTTGAGGCGCGTTTGGCACGAGCTTCAGTGACTGAATTGCTGATGTCACAGGAGTGTCTAAAGGACCTTTAGGGAAAGATATCCTCAGCAAAGGGCAACAGGAGGCAGAAGCACATACTCCAGGACTGTGATGCCCATGTATGAATTTTAAAGTGCAAGGCAAAACAGGCGAGTAACCACAGATCAGTTGACCGCAAATTTCAACCAGGGGCAAGAGCAGCCAGTTTCATTAACAAAAACTGTCCAAGAACTCCACAGAGCGCACACCCAGTGACACAAAGAGCACAGGCTATGGACTACCAAACAGTGTTGAAATGTAATATGGTAAGATGAATCTTCCTTCGCACTGTTGTCAAAAATTGGGGTGTACGTGTGGGGCCAACCTAGAGTACTCTACCGTAGGGCTGTCACATTATATACGAATATCGAGTCTACATTCTAACGCCAGTTTCGAAGACGAATGGGGAGATTCGATTACTATTTATTATAGTATAAGGTTTACATTCACCAGCCCACCGCCGGGCCGTCATCATGTAACCATTTTTTTATATCAGGGTTAAATGTACTGAAAATATGAACATGAATTATTACAGATAATTTGTAATGTGGTTCTGTGTGGCTCAGTAGGTAGAGCACGGCGTTGGCAACGCTTAGGTTGTGGGTTGGATTCCCATTGGGATCACATATACTGAAAAATGTATGCATTCAATACTGTAAGTCGCTTTGGATAAAAGCATCTACTAAATGGCATATACATTCTGATCACCGTAAGTGTCTAGCCAAATCGGGACATCATTGAGAGAGTTCCAATGTTTACTTTGCCGTCTTATCGCCAACAGCAGCAAAGATGTCACTGCTGTCCGTCACAATTCTTCAGCTGTTATATTTCAGTATGTGTAAGTAATCGGGAATTAAAGTATGCATTTATCCTTCTACTACAGCTGGTGGTTCCTGCTGCCCTTATAAAAACCTATTGACTTCACTTACACTAGTGTTTGGTAAAGTTTGGTAAAACCGTTCTGGATAAGAGCATCTGCTAAATCAATGCAGTTAAAAAAAACAAAAACGTTTTTACAAAATGTTACCAAAGCCGAATCTGTCCTTACCAGCCAGCAGGATTCCGGACGCCAGGCACTCTAGAACTCTCCGAAGGGCCTCGCCTGCTCCCATTGGCCGGTTCCCTGTCCCAATCGCCTTCTCACACAGCAGCTCCAATGGCTGTGCGGCAAGAGAAACATGGGGGCGCGTCGTCATAAATCATTGGTCACAATTTCACCTTTAAGCAAAACCTGCTCGGGGTTCAGACTCACCCATCCACGCAGGGGCGCCCAGGTGGACACTCGCGTGCACAGGTCTCTCAGGATGCGGATGACGATGACACACGACTTCAGCCCGTTAGCCCTGGCCTGGGGACACAAGCAGGGGGAGGGAGGGACGGACGGGCACGGGGGCGGGGAGGGAAGGGGTGGCGGGAGGGAGGGGCAGGGCATGGGGAGGGAGGGGCGGGGAGGGAGGAGAGCAAATCTTAGCCAAGAGAACCAACAACCGCCGCCACAAACCGCCCTCCAATTAATCTAAGAGGAACGCCATCCTCGTAGGTTCAGAACAAACAAACGAAGAAAAAGAAAAAAAAAAAAAGAAAGAAAAGAAAACAATCGCATGGTGAGATGTTAAGGGCTAATCGATACGGTTATTATTGGGGTGTACAAGCAGCCCTACAGCGCGAGGAACACGGGTGGTCGTGAAGTTGGTCAAAAAAAAAAATTAAAAACAGGCGTCCCTTTTCCCCACGCTAATGAGGCGAGCAGAGACACAGAGAATGTTCTGTGCATTCGGGTGAGAGGAGGTTGTTTGATTCCCTCTCGTGGTGAAAAGAAAGACGGGTCAACACAATGCGACCATTCCAGCCGTAGACCGGCTTATCCTAACAAGCCATAGATCGTTCCGGAGCCAAAATAGCCCCAAAAAAATGTAAACAATCGTTACCCCTGATTTCACCTTTTCACCCAACTTTGGAATGCCCAAAATGTATTCAGAGGCCCCCGTCTGATCACTCCTCCATCACCTCAAGACACACGCTCTTCTGAAGTGCACTTGATTGACCAGGGGAGTACAACACCACGGCCAATCACGCACCGCCCTGCGGGGCTGCTGGCCAATTACTTTTCCCCAGGCAGCGATCCCTTCTAAATAGGCTGGCTGTGTTCTTTTTGTATTTTCTTTAACGCTATTCATTGCCCATTTGCAGCAAAGCTTCCCGAGGTGCAATATTCCTTTTCGACACACAGAAAGCAAAGGAGGACAGGGAGATCATGGGAGTGTCTCGGTCTGCGTATTAAAACACAAAACAGTCTACAGACATGATGCACTCAAGGACTGTAAAATAAATTATATATAAAAACAAAGAAATATAAAGCCAGAAAGAGCCACTATAGGGGGCCTTGGGTGGTGAACAACAGTCAAAGCATTCGCCTGGAACACAGGTGGCCCACGGCAGCCACGGTCCGAAACCTGGCCGCCCCAGCCCGGCTCTGGCCGGGAACCCCGATTGGGGCGATTGGCTGTCCACCCCAGGGGGAGGGGGAGCCGGCACAAGCTCACCGAGGAGCGTGGAGGACTTCCCTGTGGACAAAATAAGTTCGAGTTCCGTCTCGGAGAAAGCGGTTCATTGCTGGCCTCGGGGAAGTGGCTTGTCCCGCAGAGGCAGGCAGCGGGCTCGTGGGGGAGGGTAAATCGAAATAAATAAGAGGGTATAATAGGCCACCAAATTGGGAGAAAAACATGGAAAAAATCTGAAATAATTTTTTTTTTTAAATAAAAAAATAAAATAAATAAAAGACCCACTATCCTGGTAATATGACCATTTCCATTTCAGCAGCGGAGTCATTTCAATTCATTGGTAATGTAATTGGCTGCGATACAAGAGATTCTGAATCTCCTGGAGCCAACTACTATTGTTAATACAGGGAAATCAACTGGATCAGAGCTTTAGGGGCCCCAGAAATGTTACCTGAGGACAGCAAAATACATGTTAGTGAAATCTCCTGCATAGGCAAACGTGAGGAAACCTGGCTGAAACAGGAAGCGACTTACATTAACAACGGCTACAAAAAGCAAGCAAGTAGGTAAACTTGCGAAAGGGGCTTGGCTTTAAAGTTTTTTTATAAGAGTAAGACAAAAAAACATGTTAGAACCGTGCAGCAAATTCTAAGGCCGGGGTGGGGGGTGGGGGGAAATAAAATGAAGAATCCTTCACTGCAAATTTAAAAACCATACAGTGAGACAGAGCATAGTAAGGGAGGTGAATAATACACAAGTAATTAAAGTCATGAATGAATATAAAAAATATATATTAAAAAAAAAAATGTAAAAAATGTAAAAAAATAAATAAAAATAAAAAACCTTTATATTTAGTTTTTTTAAGACAAATAAAGACAAGATGCAAACCTGGAACCACTTGGCGTGGCGAAGAGACGCCAAGGCAGTAAGGCATTTCTGCCTGTCCAGAACATCCGGGGGATCGATGACTGATAGCGTGTCTATTGGCGGGGTGGAATAAGAAGACAAGGTACAGTTTGACCAAGGGGGGGGGGTTCTGTCACACGGCCAGGGGGAGACGGCAGCTTTCCCAAATCAGGGGGGGCAGGAGAGGGGGGACACCCCCTCCCGGCCAGAGAAAACTGTCTGTCATGCCAAACACCACTGCCCTAGGAAATGCCAACTAATCTCGCCGAAACGTGATTGGGGCATGTTCCTGGGTCTTGGGTGTGGGCGGTGCCTTAATCTTACGTGATTACTCTCATACATCTCCTGGATGCTTATTTTAAACCCAGTACTGAAACCTGGGTGTTTTTGTGTGTTTGTGTGAGAGAGAGACCGGGGGGGGGTGGAAGAAGGGCCCCTCCACTTTGCCCCCTTTTTGGGTGGTACTGCCTTGCCCCTTCCGAGACAGAAGAGAGTCCAGTTGGTCAAAGGTCCAGCGTCCCTAAAAGTCGACACACTAGAAGGCTTGGTAGAGAGAATCAGATTTTGAACCACAGGCAGCAATAAATCAGATGCACAAAAGGAGGAGTAACAGGAGCCGGCCTACACTGCAGCAAAACTGGTGGCTTTGTAGGGACCCAATGTGGCCGTCAATCTCAGCGTGGGGTTTAGATAAGGCTAGGCCTCAACGTGTTACGGCAGAAGGCGTCCCCTGACCCCCCGTCCCCCAACAAAAAAAGGAATCGAGAGCCCTGAGCATCGCCATATTGTGCCGTAGGAAACCGAGACCCTGCTGTTGTGTGAACGCCGTGTTTTTCTCTTTTTTACATCCCATCATTAAAAACCCCTGACTGGACGGACGTTTCCTGCGTCGCTACGCCATCAGATGAAAGCCGGAGTTGGCATGCCTGCCTGCGTGCGTGTATTCAAGGGGCCCGCCCTTCTTTTTGACTGTGACAGGGAGAATTTGCATTCAAAGCACTGCGCCCAGCGTTATCTATGACCCACGCCACCCCGTCAAAAAAACAAAAACGCCCTCTCGTCCACAGCCCCTCTTCTGGGCCAGGTAACGGGAGCTCTACAAAAACTCTCGCTGCTCATTTTTGCTGCAATGCAAACCGTCCGTACAATTTTCAATATAAAAACACATGCAATCAAGTTTGTTTTGTGTTTTTTTATTTTTTATTTTTTTTATTCTCAGTAAGCCTTCAAAAAATATATATAATTTCTCTTCCAAATAGGGAAGGAAAGAAGAGGTTTTTTTGTGTGTGGTTAAAATCATGTACTTAACCTGCCTTTACTGTGTATTGGGCCATCAAAAACAGTACTACTAGTCTAGTAAAAAATGGCTATAAACATAGCATGGCCTTCACATGACAGTCACAGGTCTCACAACTCCATTGAAGGCCCAATATACAATATCTGCCTACTGTGTCTGCCTGTCTGCCTGGAGGGGGCGCCGGTGAGAGCTCGGGGCCCTGAGAGAGAGCCTACCTCCGATGGTCTGCTTGTCCCCCTCCTCGCGGACAATGGGGGACGTCAGGTGGATGGTGAGGGCCAGCTCCGGCTCCTTCGTGCTCTTGATGACGATGGTGGCTTCTCTGATGCACTGGACGATCTCGTACTTTTCCTCTGTGATGGTCTAAATTGTGGGGGCGACAACCAGTCACATTTAACGCACAATGATGTTTCATTCTCTTAAAAGTGCGAGATGTGTAAAAGCCACAAAACAAAGGTGGCATCACAAGAATACCCAACTGTATTAATAAGCATAATGGTGTAACTTGGCATAAATTGCCTATGTTACTTGCATACAAAGCAATTAAAGATGAGCCCCAATATGTAACCTTGAGGGACACATTGTTTCGGAAACCCTTGATTTGTTGGCTTCCTTTGTGACACACTGAGGCCAGTCAGCGAGGTTGTTTTGGAACCAACAGGCACATTTTTTGACACCCACATTTCCTAGTGTTAACTAAAAAAAACATCTTCAAACAGATTCAATTCCAAGTAGGGGCACTGCCTTGCACCCTTGAGCAAGGTACTTATCCCGAATCGTTCAGTAAATATCAGCTGTATAAATGGATTGTAAGTTAAAAAAAGAAAAAATAATAATAAAATAAAAATAAAATAAAAAAGTAAAAAAGCATGCTTTGTCAGTCACTCGTCATCTGCTAAATGCCTACATGCAATGTGATGTAACGTGGGGGGGGCAGGGCTTACCACAAGCTGCACGGCCAGGTTCTCGGCCACCTTCTTCAGCAGGGTGATGGTGGGCTTGTCCTTGCACAGCAGCACCAGCTCTAGGGCCAGGTCTCCCTTGAGCAGGAGGCCCTTGGCCACCAGCCCCACCCTCATCACCCCCGCAGGGAGCGCGTGGCCTGCTCCGACGACTTTGGCTCACTAGGGAGGAAGGGGGGAATGGGGGCGGCAGAGTCAGGGGTCGGCATCAACCAACCAGGGGTCATCTTCTCTCAGTGACCAGGCTACAAATCACTTCACGCTCTCATCACTTTTGAGCGATCTGTGTCTACAGCAGTGGTTCTCAAACCTCTCCTATATTTGTTGTATTGTATTTGTTCAATTCCACCACCAGCGCACCCGATTCAACTAATCAATGCTCATTAAGTAGTAATAGAGTTGAATCACGTGCGCTGGTAGTGGATTTTAATAAGTACATGGACTGGCTGGGGGTCCCCGAGGAGAGGTTTGAGAACCACTGGTCTACAGTCTGTGTTTGATGGAAACGTCAGTGTGGACCTAGCTAGGACGGCTTTGGGAAGCTTTTCAGCTGAAACAGAGCAAAAATGGCAGATGGATTTTGATTGGCCCATTGCCCGTACTACGGTTGGAATGGAAACACAACGTGCAAAGTTCTACTTGAATGGGCAATTTCGGTAATCTCACAAGCAACGTCAATAATATTGCTCAACGACTACATTGTGTATTTTTACTAGTACCATTTGAAGATTACTTTGAAGAACCATATGCAAAATAAAATGAAACTTAATTGTATAAATACTGTTGGATGATTTTAAATTTGGGATTAAGGAGAATTTGGTCACTGGTTGTACTTGTTTAATGAGTTAAGAATGTATTTTTGTGACTTGTATTTGTACTATCTGAAATATAATCGGTTGGAAACTGTGTAGATGAACTGCGATCGTGGGCAGAACCCCCTTGTAAAAGAGATTCTGAATCTCAATGGGACTATTGAAATAAAGAACTGCTGAAATAAAGGTTAATAAATAAATAATACATAAATGAATAAGAGCGTGACATGTGAACCCATCAGTGTTTATCATTCATAATTTTAGACTTACAGGTAAAGTGCGCAGACTCTTGTCATTTGACACAAATTCAACACGCTCTCGCAATAGTTCATGTGACTGATCCTGTTTAACGAGCTGTTCATTCAACTACAATCCTTTGCCATCAAATCATGTCCTTCACTGTAAACCTGCTAAAAACTACAAGCAGCTGAAACCAAAGCCTATAAAGACGGCCCAGGGTCGGGGCAGACCGTGCCAACACCACCACTGACAATCCCACAAAGCTTGAACCAAACACTCACAAAATGTCCTGTAGTACTCCTTCCTCCTCCTGTCCTGGCTTGACTACATTTCCCACGTACCACTCCTTCTCAGCCTCCTCCGTGACGTCGGCGTCGGCGTCTGCGGCGGGGTCATCGGTGGGCATGGTGTCGACCTTCTCCTGCTCGTCCAGCCAGTCCGAGACGGCCTTGAGCGCACGCTCCGCGTGGGAGACCATGTTCTGAACGCCCTCCAGCTCCTCCTGGGTGGGGTAGACCGCCGAGTGCTTGGCCATCACGTGGCGGTCATCGTTGACGAAGATGCGCATGGGCCGCTGGCGGAAGGGAGGAGGCTGCAGAAAGGGGCGGACGGAGACATTCAGGCTAGCGATGGGGGAATGCGGTGTTATGACACCATTAGGGTGGTGCTAAATTATACACACGTGAGCAAGGTGTCATCCAACGGGGGGGTACTGAAAGAAATCGGCTGTGCCCACTCTGCATTGGTGAGATTCTATTCATTATACCACAATGCTAAAGCTTCAGAACTGGCTGTGGATTTCCCAGGCTTCTTCAACATGTCAACTTGACAAAACACAGAAAGAAGGAGGTGTACCATGGCTGGCTCTAGAGGTTTTTCTGCAGGCTTTTTCTGTGCGTCGGTGACGTAGCGCTGAAACAACCACGGACCTTCCTGGCAGCACAGATGATTGAAGCAGGCTTAAATCCTCGGACAGGTCTGAGAAGAGAATCATGGGAAGGTTTTAAGAGGTTACTTGGGGAGTGGGGAGGGGGGGTAGTAACCTGGTCAATTCAAATACCTGGCTATTTATCTGGTTTATATGGTATTTAATCTGGTTCTGTGTGGCTCAGTAGGTAGAGCATGCCACTGACAACGCTTAGATTGTGGGTTAAATTCCCATCGGGATCACATATACTGAGAAATGTATGCATTCACTACTGGAAGTCGCTTCGAATAAAAGCTAAATGGCATATATATATATACACATAACTTAATACAGGACATTGCAAACAAACACAGGGTAATACTTGTACCAGTGCTCCACTTTCATATCCCTAAATTCCCTAATATTTTTTATATAAAAATGCTTTACGAGTTATGGACTGTCAGATTTGTACATTTGCCAGAACTGCAAATAAAAACTGGACAATCTTGTATTAGCCACCCAAAAACAAACAACAAAAAAAAAAATTCAGTGAACCCCTACAAAATGTGTCTGTTCAGAATGATATCCCAACCAAGAACAGTGATGGGTGTTACATAGGTTAAAACTAACTTCAACCTACTTGGTTGTGATATGCATGAACTATTACGTGATGATGCACACAGTAGACTGAATGATTATGCCAAGCCAACCCTTTCAAAAGAAAATATATCAACGTATGAGCTACTTGCGAGCAACATGTTACAGCAGTATACTCATACAGATACAGTTGTTTACCAGGCCACACTAATAGACAGTCATGTAAATCAATGCAGACTACCAATCAAATTAAGCACCAGTTATAAATCTACAAATTATTTTTTTGGGGGGGCTATAACGGTTTTCAATATTGGGGGTGGTACATATCCCTTCCGCCCCACCCACTCGTTACGCCTATGGTATGACTAATGCTGGTTTCCGTGCCAACAGAACTCAATTAATTCAGACTGACTGAATAGCGAATTGAACAGTGCTAGGCTGAGTAATGCCAAATCGAGATCAGTACTCAAAACGCTGTTCAGTCAATCCTAATCAATGGTACTTGCGAGCTCAGGTCGAACACCTCCATACAGGGTAATCGGGAATCCGAGAAACAGATACTGCTGCTAAGCAAAGGTAGCGTGCCATTTAAACACACACCCCTTCCAGCACACCGCGCAATACAGGTGACCGTCTTTACACCTGGGATTAAAATGTAGCTATGAGGAGAAAATGAACCTCCGATAAGCTACACCTGTCGTAACGTTAGCTGTCCAGCATGAGCCTACACGTTAGTGTGTAACGTATCAATGCCAACAATCGCTGGCTTGCAGCGAAATCGTCTTAACTTGGATCTTCCAACTTGATCCAACGCTGGCTAGGAAACGTTCGACTAGATGTAAAAAGATATACGACAGAACCACTAACGTTACCTCGTCGCATTTTAACGTTACCACAACACCACTCGCGAGCTAGGGACGGTTACATGCTAAGTTTGGTTTCTAATAGCGTTCACGTTACACTTACAACGTTAACGTTATTCCGAGGATTGCGGTCTAGTAAGTAACTTGGAGCGTGAAGCCGCCATTTTATTATCTTTGGCCACACACAAACAATGGCCTGGAAATATCGTTAGCTATAACGTTAGCTACATTCGCCCACTAACTAGCTAGCTAGCTAACTACCCTGGTGAGTTTCCCCGACGTGACTAGTTTTCAGTAGCATTACATTAATTCAGCAATTTACTAGTATGAAATGTTCAGATTTCACAATGCCAGTGGCACATTGATGAAGTTGTACATTAGCCGGCTGCACAGCTAGCCAGCTAAAACAGCCGTGACACCAATTTCAACCCCTATATTACCCAGCGTTAGCTAGCAAAGATAATGTAAAAGCGAAACATCTTGGCGAGTTTGCCTAAACATATTTTCACCTACATGATAGCTAGCTGGCTAGAGTCTTGCGTACACTTTACATAGCTCGCTAGCAACGGCAGACTGGCCCTGGAAATTCCGCTAGCTAACAAAGGGGTTAGCAACGCTAGCTAGTTAGCGATCTTACATGTTGATAAACGTCAGCTTTAACAACTTATATGTGCAGACAAAAAAGACGATTACAACTAAATGTATTATCACAAATGCGATTTGTGTTCTTACTATTAAAATGAAGCCCGACTCTTCTCCACCGTACCCCTGAAGAAATGGACAGCTATTGCCGAAAATACCACGCAACAAAAGCATGTCACCTGCGGACACACTTCACGAACCTTAAACCTTTCGACTCTGATTGGCTGCAACATATCGAATGGAACAGAGGGACCAATCGGAATTGAAGACACTGAGGACTGCCAAGGAGACCATTGACTGGCGCAAGTACAGTAGCTACAGTTTGCCACCTTTCTTGTCCATGGTATTTGTCAAAAATTTGAAACTACAGAAGATCTTACTTCGAAATTCGCTGTGCTCCTGGAAAAGTGTATAGAATATCAAACCTAAAACGTTTTTTGAATAATGATACCCATCTATGTGGTTCTCTGTGGCTTAGTTGGTAGAGCATGGCGTTAGCAACGCTTAGGTTGTGGGTTCAATCCCCACTGGGACCACATATACTGAAAAATGTATGCATTCACTACTGTATATCGCTTTGGATAAAAGCGTCTGCTAAATGTCATATATTATATTATGGCTGATAATCACAATACATTAATTTGATTGTCTTGATCTATATGTAATAAGATAATTTAACATGACACGTAGATGTCTGTTGTGAGGCCCTGGAGAGGCAAAATTGGCTTTAGATAACACTCAATTAACCATGAATCTGAAAATGATTTAAATACCACTGTGACATTTTGCCTTACTGGTTACCAAAGCTGTACAAATGTTTGCACCTAAATAAGAAAGAAGAAAATCAAGAGAATTTCCGTAATTCGTTCCAAATCTGAAATGATTTCGGAGAGAATGTCCTAGTAATATTTTTGTTCAAAATTAATTACAAAATTAATCATTTCATTCAGTATTGTATTTCTGCTGGAAGGACTTTGAACTTTGGGAATTCAGAATTAAGTGCCCAAGCAGTGGACATGTACCATACACATAAATCTGAAACTGTTGATATTGTGAAGGTACAGTGAAAAGTTATTCAGAAATGATAAATGTCTAGTAACCAGCAGGGGGTGCTATTGATCCATATATTGTATTTTACAAGCATGGAGATTTATTCAAAGAAACTGAAAAGTTTAACTAGAAGCTGCAGACAATCTCGGAGGCTTCCAAGCCCCGTGTAACAACAACAACAACAACAAAACGAAGCTCAGGGAGAAAACATTTTGAACCCGTTTGCCAAGTTTAAAGGTTGTGCGAGCAGCAGATAAGGAGAAATGGCTTGGAATAGAAATAACGCGCATTCACCACACGCAAGATGACTGCCGTATCATGTTACCTGACATGTTTTGTTTTATGTATGGAAGGGGAGTAATGTCTTGAACCTTTTTGCCAGGCTTGATGCTTATACAAGCATTGGATCAAGCAGAATGTCAAAAAAATGTGTAAAATGCAAAATGGTGAACGTTAGGGGGGCGTGGACACCAGACCATATCCGCCACCGATTATTCCTTCGCAATTATTGTAGGCCTATGATTCCTCGAAGCATGTATAGTTTCAAGTCCCTGCAAGGTGTGCAACGTATGGAAAAACAAAAGTTTGTAAACTCTGGAAAACATTTTGGAGCGTGGCCACAATGAGATGAGATGCATACTATTCTTTTGCAAACCCAGTAGACCATAAATAGGCGACACATACACAAGGAGTATAAAGGTTGTGCACGTGAAACTTTTGGATAGAGAGAATCACATAATAATCCAGGGAAAATACTAATTTTAGTGGATGGTGAACATCAGGGGGCATGGCCAGCAAAGGGTATGTGATAATGATTATTCCTTCGCAATTCCAGTAACCCACTACCTAAGGAGTATGTGTCTTACAAAACCTTATCTTTTGCGTTTTGAGTGTTCCGGAACATGTTGACTCACGTCCAAGCGCGTGCCAAATACCGGTCTGACTGGTGAGGTTATCTCCCTGAGGGGCCGCACTTTAGATCTGCGGTTGTTTACGATTTTCAGTAGCAGGAACGGCATAACGGTGCTACACAGAGCCGGCCCGTGGCTGGCGATATAGGCGAATAGGCGCTGTCCATCCATAGGGGGCGCGCCAAATGAGGGAGAGGGAAAAATATCAAAGGGAAAAAGAGAAGAAAAACACGCAGTGTCGCTCTTCTTTAAACAAAATGTTCTTAATTAAAATACTATTTCCAGATATTACCAAGCCTATAACAACATATTTACAAAGCCTATTAGACAGGTCCTATTTTCTGGGTATTTTATGTATTTTATCTTAACATTGAATAGTGTTTGCTGCCAGGTTCGTGAGACCACACGAATACACCCATTCGAAAACCTTTGCGCGAATACGCCCGTTCTGAGACCTGGCGTTTCGCTGGCGCGAGGTTCTCCCGAACAGGCCCTCGTGACTTTGAACCTGAACTGAGAGGTGAGGATGGGTTAAGCATTGTGGCAATTTTCACCACAGCCATCTAAGTTGTTATTGATGTAGGCTACTATGTGAGCATACAGTATAGTTAGTTTGATAGCGTCAACGGGGGTCATCCCTATTCCCCCAGCCCTAGGTTAGGTTAGGGTTAGGGAATGGCCATACCTGTGCTGTGGGGATGTAGGCCTGAGGGAACATAGGGCTGGGGGAACATAGGGCTTAATTTTGAGAAATGGGGGAACATAGGGCCTAATTTTGAGAAATGGGGGAACATAGGGCCTAATTTTGAGAAATGGGGGAACATAGGGCTGTGGGAACATAGACACGCTCCCGCGTCAACGTTAGTATCGTTACAGGGCAAAGACGTACTAGCCAACGTTAACGTTAGCGATCATATCTAATAGTTAGCTAGCCTTAAGTTTATAACAGCTTCTTGCAAACAGCAATGTTGGCTAGTTAGCAAGCTAACGTTACTACGAATTTATGTGTGGCCAGAGACTAGCAAGCTACTAACGTTAGATAGCTAGTTAGCTAAGCAGGCAGGTTATTCTTCGAATAATTAACATTAACTGTTAAGGCAGAGTATTTCTGGTTTAGCGCGCGATTCTTCAATCATATCTCGGCAGGGAAAATATAACATTAGCCTAGCTAGCAACTACGTTGCAGCACTGTGGGGTGAATAATAAGCTGACAACGTTGCAGAATGGGATTGTTTTGGCTTGGGAAAATTATAGAGCCCGTATCAATTCACCTCTTTTCGGAATCCGTTTTGTTGCCCATAATATAACGTTAACGATATAACGTTATGTTACATTTTCTACTGAGACCGATTGGACGGCTCTGTCAGGCTACAGACTAAGGTTCAGGCTAACGTTAATCAATTAGCATTAGATTATGCAGAACGTTAACGTTCATGAACATGAATGTATCAGTGTAAAAATAAAAAATAAAAAGCAGTCTACAATGAATTTCAATGCCTAATTGATTTATTCCATGAAACAGTCAGAAAATAGCAAGCTATCAGTCAAAAAGCCTAACAAGTACATATGCCATGTTTAGCATTTGTCCCTTTCAAAGCAAAATTCCAGATATCATTCCATCCCATGTTTCCACAGTGAGTGGTATAAAGCCCACTCATGGCTAGAGTATTTTCTGTCCAAAGATGAAGCATACTGCTTTCCTTGCGGACACTTTGCTCTTCCAAACACCCCTAAGAGCGTGTTTACTGCCATAGGTGGGTACACTAATTGGAAGAAAGCCACATTTGAAGACAGTGGATTTTGTGTACATGCAAAGTCAGAGAGCCTCCTGTGTTTTAGGCTATAGACTATTACAATCCTGAGGCCCATTTTTTCAAATTCTCTTTAAAAAGTAGCTTTATGGGCCCCCGGGTAGCACAATCGGTAAAAGGACCTGCCCGGCGTGCAGGTTGACCACTGCGGCTGGGGTTCGATCCTCTGCGCCAGTCCGGCTCTGGTCGAGAGCTCCACTTGGGGTGGCAATTGGCCGTCCACCCCAGGGCGAGGGGGAGGAAACTCAGCACGAGCTCACCACATGCACAGAAAGCTTCCCTGTGGGTGTGAATCATAATCACAGGCGGTGGCTAGGTGAGTTCCGTCTCGTAGGAGACAGTTCGCCGCCAATGTCACTGCTGGTCCCAGGGTAGTGGCTGGTCCCATAGTTGTAGGCGGCAGGCTCGTGGGGGAGAGGGAAATTGAATTAATATAGGGTAATCAAAAGAGGATACAAAAGTTACATAATTTATTTAAAAATCTATTTTAAAGGTCTAGTGGTTACAACGTTCGACGCTGGCCACTGTGACCGGGGTTCGATTCCACCGGCTGCGCCAGAGTCGGCTCTGGCCGGGAGTGCCACCAGGGGTGGCAATTGGCTGTCTGCCGCAGGGAGGGGGGAGGGAAGCCGACAGGACGTTTTCTGCACACAGAAGTGGCTCTGTAGTTTTGGAGTTACGGTCGACAACTTGGCGAGTGCCGTCTTGGAGGAGACGATACTTCACCTTTGTCACTACTGGTCACAGGGCTAAGGCAGTGAACTCACCATACAAAGGGGGGATTGACATGAAAAATAGTGGGTGTGATTGGCTACTAAAATGGGATAAAAAAATAAAATCTATTTTAAAAAGTAGCTTTGTGATTGTCTAGTTTAATTTATTCATCATGTCTGTTTTTCATGAGACTCAGATAGGTAGATAGATGACAGATCAACAAAAATCTACTTCACATCAGGCTAGTTCTGTTTGTGAGATGTTTATTTTTCATTCAATGGTCACCTAGATCAATCAGTTCAGCATGCCAAACAAAGTGAAGCCGACAGGTGGTTGCAGAATTCTCTATGGATACCACAGACAGACCTCATTTGTCCAAAATGATAATCCTTTCAAATGTCATTAGAATCATCCAATGCAAGAACAGCACAAATCAAACATTCAGGTGGTTCCTGACACACACACACATACACGCTCCTGAATTTATCTGTCAGGGAGCTGCAGTCAGCCAGTCCTTCTTGTACTCAAACTATGGGGAGTCTGTTCCCAATTTATTTTGTAAAGGCCTGCTCTGCAGCCTATGATACAGCAGAATGTTGCACGTTGGCCCTACTATTTAGGGAAAGGAAGCTTAACTCTGGTTAATGTAACCCAGCAGTTTATAGTAGTTACCACACTCTATCAGAGCTGCTATTGAATGAAAGGCAGCATTCTTGGCGGGCTCATGGGCTCCCGTTACTCTTAATTGAAGTTGAAGTGGAGGCCAGATGTGCAAACAACATGTCAAATTTCAAGGGTTCACCTTGTCAGGGGGCCGTTTCCCGGGTCTCAGGTCTAGATCCCACAGGTTGGCTCCTGTGGCCTTTCCCCATGTTCTGGTTTGCAACGACCAATAGCGTGTGAATAAACCCCAAGTTTGTCCTTTCAATTCAACAGCGGAGTGGAAATAAGCCAATTTCGGACTGTTTGCTTTTATTTTTCCACGACTGCTACATCCAGTTTGGTCTTTAGCTTTAGCTTCATTTCATGGCCCCAGACAATTGGGGAGATAAAAGAAAACATGAGCAATAAATACACACATGTAGTACATTTACATTTACAATAAGTATTGTGTCCGCATGTCAAAACAAAATGGGTAAAAGCACATTCTATGCATCCCAAGACAAATATCACACATTTTCCAAACACTATGGTTTCGAACACACTCTTTGCAAGCTTTACAAGCAACAAAATTCTCCAAGTTCCCAAGCAACATCTTACACACTGAAGTACAAGCTCCCAAAAAATGATTAGGGTAACTCTTAAAGACATTTGCTGTCCAGGTTTTGGAGCTGTCGGGCTTGAGGGTTAATGTTTGTCGATGCAATCCACTATCTTCATTGCATGCAGCTCTGAATGGCCCAGACACTGTAATGCCTCGCATGACTAAAGCTGGCAGATTCCACAGAGGTAGTGCACCTCGTCAGCGCTAGCCATGTTAGCAAATCCTTCATTAGACGGCTTGTGTTTTTCCATATGAGCAGCACGGGTAAAACTGAAGGTCTGAAGGGAGTTGTGTGCAAATGGGACTGTCTCCTTGTTGCTTCCCAACTTAAGACACTCCCCCTCACACTGTACGAAACCCCTTCCTATTGGTTGGTAAGACTTTGGTTCACAGGACACAGGACATTTGGTCTCCAAACAGCTGTTTCACTGACCCCGGCTGGTCGAAGGGAGCCTGGCGTTCGCGAGAGACCAACAAGTGCGTTCAGGTGCCCGCTGGTTGCCAGGCAACGGTGGGTGGGGCCAGGAAACCGGCAGTCCGCATAGGCCCATTCCTGGGAAAGGTGAAGCAAAAGTCTGCCCCTCCCTCTCCCTCCTCTCTACACGGACACCCTACTCAAGTGCCTGTTGGGGGGGGGGGCGTGCAGGAGGGTGGTTGCTGGTCAGGGTGGTGGAAGGAGGAGCCCTTCAGATCCGGTTGACAGCGTTCTTCTCAGAACTCTGCAAGGAGCTGACCTCCCACCGACGGAAGACGCTCCCCTTTAGGGAAGTCTGGCGCTTGGTGATGAGGTAGATCTTCCTTAGCACTGCCCGGCGCAGGAGGATGTAGACCCAGGGGTCCAGGATCTGGTTCCAGGAGGCCAGGCGCACGGCCATCACCATCAGCCTCTCGTAGGTGGGCAGGTCGTCCCCCATGGAGCCGCCGTAGGACCGTGTCGCCGACATCAAGCCGAAGATCTAGAAACCAGACACGAGACCCCCCGTCATCCTGTGTCTGCTCTGCCATAATTATCTACCAATCCAACTATCCATCCGCCCACTCATTGGGGCGAATGCAAAGATTTAACAGTAGGTAGGGCCGCATCTGACCTAGGTGCTGTGGGCAGTGGAGTTCCGCAGGGATCGGTGCTAGGACCACTGCTCTCACTTATTTACATAAATGATTTTGATAGGGACGTTAGTAGCAGATGATACTAAACTTGGGGTTTGGCAAACAGTTTGGAATCGACTAAAGTTATCCAAGATGATTTAAACAAAATGGGAAAGAGTCTAAGAATGGGCAGAAACATGGCAGATGATATTCAATATTGCTAAATGTAAAGTTATGCATGTGGGAAATAAAAACATAAGAGGAGTATTTTATGGGAGGAGAAAAATTTGTAGGTGTTCAATTTGAAAAAGACTTAGGAATTGTAGTTAGTCAAAGTCTATCTGCATCTGCACAAAGCAGTGTGCTACAGCAGTGAAAATGCCAGCAGGATGCTGGGATACATAGCAAAAAGTATTGAGTATAAAACAAAGGAGGTTATATTAATGTTATATAATGCCTTTGTCAGACCTCACTTAGAGTACTGTGTGCAGTTCTGGGTACCACACTACAAGAAAAATATAGAAGCTCTTGAAAAAGTTCAAAGAAGGGCAAATGTTGGTACCTGGTATGAAAGGTAAAAGTTATGAGGATAGACTTAAGGCACTCTATCTATATAAGCTTAGCAAATGGAGACTTAGGGAGGATTTGATTGAGGTTTTTAAATTCCTAAAATTCCTAAAAGGGATTAACAAAGTGAACTACCAAAGATTTTTAAGGTAAGTGGGGTCACCAAGAGGCAACGGGTGGAAATTAGTTAAAGGAAAACTGCACGGATATTAGGACGTTTTTCTTTACACAGAGAATTGTCAATGCCCGGAACAGCTTGCCAGGTCAGGTAGTGGAGGCAGAAACACTTGGGCTATTTAAGTCTAGGCTAGATGCAGTACTAGATACTCTTTAGATTAGGACATGACGAGCCTAGATGGGCTGAACGGCCCGTTCGTCATTATGCATTCTTATGTTCTGATGTTCTTTTGTATATATGTAACACCTCCTGTTAATGGCACCAGACAGTTATGATGGTCTTGGTGATGGGCCAAAACGTTCTCCTCAATCTTGCACTTTTTTTGCACCGATGCACTTCATGTAATAAAACTGTACACAATATTTTGGGAACAAAGCCTCGGTTTCAGATTTTCATACACTTTCTACAACAGTGTACGGGTCTCATTCATCTCTCTCTCTCTCCCTCTATCTCTACCCTGTCACTTTGGACAGCCCCCCGCATTTGCAGAACTACATCAGGATCAGCTCCAAATGCATGCAAGAACCCAGGTTTCCTATCTGAACATGTCAAAACTACTGAGGGAGCATCTGGTGTGTGCATGGGTTGATTGTGTTTAGAAAGTCTGTACCACTTGCTTTCAAATCTGCGTTTGATCGACTTTGTACATGTGTTGTGCGCCTGACAATTCGCGCACAAGGATTTGACAAGGTCCTGACAAGGATTTGTTGTCTATTATCTATTTAATTGTTCACGGGAGTATGAAGAATACTTTTAAGCTCCTACTGATTCATAAATTCAAAATAATAATATTAGGATAAACTATTGATTTAGTATGATTTTTTTATTTTTATTTTTTTTTATTTTTTTAAATACATACTCTAGGTGGCCTTTAATATCATATTTATTCCTTTGTGGTGAGGCGAAACTTGAAATTGACAGTATATCATAGGTACCTGTTAATAACATTCTTATTACATATCTGTTCACTATTATTTATTATTATATAATTATATTAATATAATTATATTATAACTATTTTATTACCCAAATAAAAAAAAAATACAAAAAGCCAAGTTCCTATTAGCTAGATAGCTGATCAGCCTACCCATTAACTATGTATTAACACACAAGAATATGGACTAATTACAGGGGAAATCGGAAATCTAAACATGCTAATGCCTTGCTAATTCACCCCAGGTGAGAAAGACATTACTAGACCTATTTTCAACATCTCATATTTTAGGTTTGACCATCTTTAGTAAATGGGCAGTGAAGGACAATTTTTGTTGCCTGTGCAAACAGCTGTGGAACACATTTCCAGAATGAGTTGAGTGCCAGTGTACACATTGGAATCTGCATTGGCTGTCGTGGAGCCCCCCCCCCCCAAGTGTGCCATTAAAAATGAAGGTTAAGCTATAACATGGACCATCAATCAGAGCAGTGAACTACTGACCTTTTTGAAAACATATGAGAAAAATGTGGACATTTTAATGGCACTCGCTTACGATAAGTAATTGACCCTGGTATGTGGGCACAGAACAGTGGCCTTGATGACTGAAGTCGTTGGTTAAATCTGCACTCATAAGCTCTGAATGTATTTTTGTTGGCCAAACTCCCTTTTCTATTGGAAAATCAGGAGATTTGGAGACCCCATGCTTATGCAAACATTCTCACAGTCTTGAATCTGATGCGCAGTGTGATTCTTGGAACACGCCGCAGTACTAAGATTGTCACGGACACTATGTCGTACACATACGTGTTGCCTCAAGCTTCCACTCTTTAGAGGCAATGGGTCCGGTTCATTGCAATGGACTTATTCAACTCTCTCTCAAACATTAGTAAATATTAGTTTATTAGGCTTTTAAAAATAAAACTAGACTACTGCTTAACAATGGTTTTCATACTGGGGAAAGGGACCTGGATCTGTAACCAGGGGTTGGAGGTTTAAACCCTTGGTTGGACATTGATTGCTGCATCCTTGAGCAAGATGCTTTACCTAAATCACTTCAGGAGACATCCAGCCATGTAAGCAAGTATTGTCCTCCGTGCAGGTTGCCGAGGAAGAGCAAGTGATGGAGCATCACCCTCTCGCCACAGATTCTTTAGACCAGGGGTCACCAACACGGTGCCCGCGGGCACCAGGTCGACCCCAAGGACCACATGAGTTGCCCGCAGGCCTGTTCTAAAAATAACACAACTCACCAGTGAGCTGCGTCTAAAAGTGTTGAATATTGATATTATCTGTTTCCCACCTTGTTAAGTCATTGTTGATCATTATTGTGAGAAATCATTAACGTGATCAGTGTCTTCACATAGATGAGTATCATTTATCATTAATAATAATATATAACTAAAGGCAAACTGAGCAAATTTGTTATTTCAGAAGAGTGTATCAAACTGGTAGACCTTCGTATGACTCAGTACCCATGAAGTAGCTCTCAGTTTCAAAAAGGTTGGTGACCCCTGCTTTAGACCAACCAGAAACTCAGCTCAGTATTCACACTGTGGCATTGGACATCCTGCACAGTGACATAGCACTTGGAAACTCTCACTGTTACCAACCGTGAACCTCCTGTAGTTAAGAAAGCAAGAGAAAGGACAGAAGGAAATGCAGGAGCTGGAAGATCTGGCGGGTCTACAGAGTCTTTGCTCACGTCGCTGCGTGCACTTTGGGGATGCCCTCGCGCCTACTCACCAGCAGGGGGCTCCAGCAGATGCAGGAGGTGACCATGATGCCCACCAGCTGCACCACCATCTCGATGTCGTGCGACTTGGCGGAGCGACGGTGGCCGAAGCTCTTCCTGCGCAGCCGGGCCAGCACCAGCGTGAGCCCGCTCATGGTGTTGCAGACCAGCGCCACGCCCAGCGATGCCAGGCCCAGGCCCGAAAAGAGCAGAACGAAGGCCATGTCACCGGGGCCTGTGTGATTGCCCACCACGCGGATGAAGCACCAGGTGCGCGGGAACTGGTAGGTGTAGGTGCCCAGCCGGAAACAGGGCAGCAGCGCCACGCACAGGGCCGCCAGCAGGATGGCGGAGAGCAGGAGCTTGGCGCGGGTCGTGGTGACCAGCGAGGCGTGGAGCAGCGGCCGTGTCACGCCCAGGCACCGCTCCGCCGCCATGGCGCAGCCCAGGAACAGCGGGCACAGGCCGAAGAACACCATGCAGCCACCCAGGAACTGGCAGAAGGCGTCGGTGGAAGTCCCCGCGCCCGACCCCGCACCCAACATGTACAGCCTCAGCACCAGGGCACCGGGGATGACGTGCCCGGCAAAGTCCGTGGCCACCAGGGAGCTGGCGAAGATGAGGAAGGTGGCCTTGGAACGGCGGCGGAAGCGGGTGTAGGCCTTGGCCAGGATAACCAGAGCCACAATGTTGGACAGGATGCCCAGGGTCATGGACAGGCCGGCTGCGGCGGGGTTGCTGGGCGGAGGCATGGGCTGGCCCCCCGTGCGGTTGTCCCCCCTCCCGGCCACCGCCACTGCCCCCTGGCTCTGATTGAAGAGGGGGTCGAGGGGGGCGGGGCCTGAGCCGTTGCAGTGGTGCACAGCCAACATCACAGGGGCCCGGGGGTCAGCCAGTGCATCGGGCAGAGGGGGCGCTGTGGAGTGGTGAAGCAGCAAAAATCAGTACAGACAATTATTATAGCAAGAGTAAGGGTGCAGACAAACAGATCTGTCCAAAAATGACATTCATCCTTTGATTAATTTTGATTGATTTAGTTTCAAGAACGTTTTTAAAAAGAAAAGATGCATACAGTATCTGCACCAATGTTGCGTTTGCAGAACACACACTCTACTGAGGATTAAAAAAACAAAGTCAACTTCGCCTAAGAATTACATGCATGCATTTGTGTCTTTCTTCACAAAACACAGGTTGATCAGAGTTAAGCGTTCACCAAAATTAACTAGGCAAACGTAATGCTTGACTTGGAAATCTATACTACTCAAAAGCAATCATGTCCACGGTTGTGACATTTCTAAACCATAACCCCTAATCCGAACCCTGACCTCATTTTTAAACACCTGTTCTGATGGATGTCACATCTGTGGACAGGGTTGCAATTTTGGACAGGTTTGTGTAACGGGTCCATAAATCCTGAATCAATATATGGATCTGTTAGTTACTTTATCCGACCCTAGATGACTCTCGTGTGTCGTGCATTGTCCCAGTTACAGTAGTTTTTCATTATATTTTTCGTAAACTTTCACATTATTTTTTTTCTTCTCTTGAAAATGAAATAAACAAAGGCGTTAACCGTCCCTCCCTATTTCACAGCGTTAACGCCCGACAGGCGAGCACGAGGACTGTTCTCGCAGGCACATGCAGGGATCGCACGTGCATCTCAGATGTCAGAATCCAGCAGCGAAATTTAATGCTGTGCAGCCACACCACCTGCAATGATGCTGCAAAATCGGATGGTAGTTAAAAAACTGCTATTGGTTACATGCATTACAACCTGTTTTTATTCTCAACGTGTGACATTGGTTTAGTCTATATGAACATGGGATATTGAATATGGTAAACGTAACTGCTCCAGAAAACTATCGGTCACCTGTAGCGCCAGTTAAAGAAACCCATATCAAAAACAAGGATTACGTAACACGGAATATCAATGTGCGAGCAATAAATTGGATCCGTGTGCCTGATTCTTATCTGGACACAATCTGTGGACGAATAGCCGAGCCATCTGCTGTTCATCTAACCTCAAGTGTAAAAATTGCACATTTTCAGATTTTCTCCCTCCCGTCAGACAACAGGAAAAGTTATGAAAGTTGGGAAACTCTTTTTAGTTGCATGGATGGATCACTCAATACAGTTTAAAACGAACGAATTATAGCTAACTACTATTTACCCATATTATCCCACTATTTGTCCCATTCCACTTGAGCATTGTAACACTTTTTAAGTATTTTTGTTTATGTGATGTGAGAGTTTTGTGATTCCATAATTTAGGTAATGTACAAGTTGGAGAAATAAAACGCATAATCGACGGTGGCTTACTGACAAAATATTTGCGCACAAATAGAGCAATACCTGCGAGTCTGGCGTTGACACAGTCTATCAACACTAGAAACATGCTGCGTTCGGTCTCGCCCTTTCGTCCTATGTTTGCTCTCAACCACCAATATGCCGGGACCCGTGTAAACACTTTTCCGCGACAATGTTTTACAAATAAAGATTAAAAAAACGCATATCACAAACAATATAATCAGCGGGATACTGGCCTTGTGGTTTTATCGAGACTGCCGTTTAAATGACGTTCCGGATACTTGTTTTAGTAAGTATGATGCCGACGTTTTCATGAAGTCCACGGAGCATACGATAAACCGACACAATGCACCTGCTAACCTAACTCCCCAAACCCATACTTTGGGCTATTTAAATGTACTAGTTGAGGTTTCAGTTCATAATCACCGATTTGAAAATAAAATATTGCACGATTACAAGATTACACGAACAAACTTCATACACTAACACTCCAAATGAAGGCTCATAATTACTTATAATTTAAAGGACGTTTTAATTGTATTGGCAACATGAATATTGTATAATAGCATAGATCTTGTTTTCTATTATTTTCACTTTATTATATTATTATCATTAAATCATATAATAAAGAGAAAAGAATAATTAATACTATAAATCGCTACTAGGCTAAATACAAAAATAAAAGAGAAGATAACCATGAAGTACATTATTCTTTACCCTTCAGTGTGTTTCATCTCTCCTTAGCCTACTTGAGGAACACTACGCTCTCGCTTTTAACTTCAATTACGAAGATTACAAAATGTCCAAATATATTTTTGTAATCTATTTACAAAATGAATATACAAATATATTGAAATACTTGGTCCAGGTCGTCTAAATCTCGTGTTGTGGCATTAAACATAGCCTAAATAGCCTGTATGCACAACCGACATAAAACTATAAATTAAAAATAAAAATAAAAATAGGTGATTACCCTACCGTTTGAGATTCCTTGGAGATTGTTGGAGTGCCCATTATCTCACTCGTTTAAAAATGTTTAAAGTTCTTGTAAAATGCGCCTTCAAGAAAATCCAGCACCCCGAACTCCCAAAGATACAGATAATCCCAATATGATCAATATTATCCGCTCGGCGACGAAACGAAGACCTTCATCGCAATCAACTGAGACAAAAAGTTGTCCTCTTCCCCAGTATTTAAATTGGTGACGTAGATACGATCTCCCTCCATTCTTCAAGTAAATGAGCCTACAAACAAACATTCGCAGTGTTTCGTACAGATCCTCTCAGGTCACTCTCTTGAACTACTATGGCAGCAAAGAGAGAGAACGCGAGTGGGAAGCACCCCCCGCTGTAGAAAACGGACCGTATTCCTAGATTCAATGCACACACCCCATGTATAGATGACAGCCTGTCTGCGTTTACGCAGGCGGCTCTGCGACACTTAGCGCGCGCGTTTCATATACTTTGGTGCTGCAGATAATGTCGATGGCAATGCTACCGACGAGACGAGGATGAGTGCTCAGCGGGTTCCACTTAGCATTGGTAATTACCAAGAATGTTAACGACCTCCAAAGTGTGTATGTGCGCAGGCGCGTTATTTGACATTAAGGACAAGGATGGGAGTGTATAAGGTTTAAAAGTAAAACAGTATTGCTAACTGTCTGCCACGGGCTGTGCACTGGCTGGAGCCCGGGGGGCACGCTGCACGCGTAAATCTAGAGTGGGGGCGTGAAATATAGGCTAGGACGCGGTTAAGAGATTTTGCGGTTTCTCTCGCTTATTCCAGTAATAGCCACGCATGTATTTCACGACAGCATTTTCTCATCTAAAGTCAGTGGTGCATTTGTTTGAAAAAGGTTGTCCTTAAAAATATTTGCAAACACACACACACACACACACACAACGTTTTCCTTCTAAAAAAACCTGCTAACGTTACAAAGCAATAATTGTACGCATTCGTACTCAACCTTTGAGACTGCTCAAAGGCCCTTGGTGTCCCATGAAAAGGCGGCTAGCTCCTAATTTTCTGGCAAAACGGCACTAAAGCTGTGAGTGTTGAATAATATCGTTTTGAAATCTCCGCCCACCTTCTCCCAGTGCTATTGAATTTCAGCAATCGACGGTGCAAGAAGCAGCATCTTGGCATCAATGCAAAGCACACTTGGCTGTGCTTCCAGAAACATCCCCAAGGTGTGGCCTTGTAGCTACAGCTGGGTCTGTAACTTTCTGAGGTAGTGTGTGTGCCTGTGTGGGCTTGAGGACTACATATTACAAATGCTTCTTTGTTTAAAAACCAGTTATGTAAAAGGCTTATTTTTTTATGATCTTGACCCTGTGATTACAACAGCAGTGTATAGGGTAACTATGTACAAGTAACATAAAGTGTGTTAATAGGGTGTTGGCCACCATGAGCCACCAGAACAGCTTCAATGCGCCTTGGCGTAGATTCAAGTGTCTGGAACTCTATTGTTGGGATGCAATATCATTCTTCCATGAAATATTCCATCATTTGGTGTTTTGTTGACGGTGGTGGAAAACGCTATCTCAGGTGCCGCTCCAGAATCTCCCATAAGTGTTCATTTGGGTTGAGATCTGGTGACTGAGACAGCATCAAAGCATTCAGTGACCACTTGTGCCCCGTGGATGGGGGCATTGTCATCCTAGAAGAGACCTCTCCCATCAGGATACAAATGCTTTATCATAGGATGAAGGTGATCACTTTGGCTTTGTATTTGTTGACGTTTATCTTGCCCTCTAAGGGGTTGAGTGGACCTAAACCATGTCAGAAAATGCACCCCACAAACCCTTCATTTACTTAAGTGTTTCCTTCATTTTGTCAGTTACCTGTAAAATATAAACAGGATTTATTTGTGTGTGCGTGTGATCGTTTCCAACATGATAATGTACCTTTAATAATCAACTTATTTTTCCCATCACGATCCTGCTGTTCCATTCCATACGCATTTGAGGGAGTGTAACAGCCTTGTGATTGTTCCGCCTCACCTCTTTTGAGATTACGGGTCTTCAGCGCTGTGCAACTGATGATAAAATCTCTTCAGACAAACTTTGAAAAAAATGTCATTAGAGGAAGTCAAGAGCCGTAAACGCTTTCTACAAGCAAATGCAACCCATGAACGAAATCTTGAAGGCGCCAATGTGGCCTTTCCGACAGTTTGGTGGGGTGAAATATGGAAATAAATGCAGCGCAGCGGTTCTCATAAAACCTATTTAGTTTCTATAAAGTGAACTAATGCTCCGACCGGTTGACTGACATAAAAATGTTTTTTTAAGAAATCAAGAAGCGACGATGAGCCCTGTTGCCTGGATCAAATGAGGACTGTGCCGGCGCAGGCCGTGGATGCAGTCCGTACTCAGCACCGTGGGTGAGATGAATACCTGGCCGTAGTATCGCTCAGGAAGAGAGCGACGGAGTTCCCCGCACACCATCCCTCGTCTGGTCGATCGGGGCACCTGCAGTCCGTCTACGCCAGCTGCGCAGTCCCTTTGGCGTAGTAGATGCGCAGCTCAGCTGGTGGGCCGCATAGTCAAATTAAACAATATCTGAGCGCATCGGTGAGGACACGCATGCATTAAGCGCCCTCCCGACATTGCCACTGACCACCAAAGATATGTATATATATATATATATATATATATGTGCGTGCGCATTGCATCACGGCATACAAGTTAAGGCCTCAGTATACTTCAAACGAAATCGAATTTGGCGTGTTCGCACAGGCTGTCGAACTGCTGTCAAATACGGCATTGCGACCAAATTCTCGGCGCGACTTGAGGTCTGTTCGTTTAATGACGCTCCACGCCAGATGGGGGAGCTTGCTAGTCGCTAGACTACGAAACTGCAAATGTAAATACCAACGAAGCAAACATCGGCCATGCCGAAATGTGCAACGCAGGTGCTTGATGTACAAAATAACCCTATGTTTAAATCATCATACCATACGATAAGATCCTGTAACAGACATAAGAAAGTATGCTCCAGAAACTGCAAAATGTAATTTCTCATTGTACATTGTATATAGCATCAAGTGACTGTGAATTTTATTTTTTGATGTAGCCTATAGCCTGGCCCATATTACATCTAGACAACTGTGCATGAGGAATTGACATTATTAAGCAGGGTCAATTTTCTTTTGATGATAACTTTGAATATATGGTAGCCCATCTGACAATCCGTATTAATATTAGCAAGCTGGTTAACTTGATTAGCAACTAGCCTATGTCACACAATTGGTGGTGAACTGAGGCCAAATAGGTAACGTCAAATAACTAATGAGGATTTTGGTAGCAAGCTAATGTTAGCTAGCTAGAAAATCAGACCCCTGCAACTCATCCAGAACGCTGCAGCCCGTCTGGTCTACAACCTTCCTAGACACTCCCATGTCACCCCCCTGCTCACTACCGTCCACTGGCTGCTTGTTATAGCTCGCATCAAATTCAAGACATTGGTCCTAGCATACCAGACAGTCAAGGGATCAGCCCCAACATATCTCCTCAAGATCTTCAAACCCTACACACCTGCCAGACCTCTCCGTTCTGCTACCTCAGGACGCCTAGCACCTCCCCCCCTCCGCACCTGCACTTCCCGGTCACGTCTCCTGTCAGTTCTGGCTCCACGATGGTGGAATAACCTTCCTGTGGAAGTCAGAACAGCTGAGACCCTGGCCACCTTCAAGCAACGACTGAAGACTCACCTCTTCAGGGTGCACCTCTCCCCGTAGTCCGTTTTTTGTTAACTTAGGGACATAGTTGCTTAGTTTACACGTCTACTTGTCTATGTATTGTATTAGGCTTAGGCATTATTTTCTGCATTGATTGCTTTATTGCTACCTCTGAATTGTGGCTACAGATTTACCTACAGGGTCCTAGTTTAACTATGTGGTTGCTCCTAGCACCCAGGAATTGTACTTCCCACTAGGGTGGCTTTCAGCTAAACTGTTCTTGACTACGGTTAACACTTTGTTGTACGTCGCTCTGGATAAGAGCGTCTGCCAAATGCCTGCAATGTAATGTAATGTAATGTAGAAAAGTGGTGCATTTCCCCAAGAACAAAGTTTCCAAATGGATTTTCAGAACACGCTTGTCAACACGAAATATAGCTAGCTAGAGCTAACGACATAAGTAGAGAACCAGCTGGACGTGATGATAAGATGTAAACAGGAAACAAATGGCCCAAATGACATACGTAAAAAATGCAACCAATTGTTGACCAATTGCAGGCGACGGTGTATTGGGAGGGTCTGTGTGAAAAGTTTGACAAGTTCGGCTAGCCAGCCTGCACACACTGCTGCGGTCGAAGCCCAATGTGGCGCTTCGTTTTGATTGCAAACCCGCCATCTTGCCTGTGCGAACACGCCAACTTCAATGTCATTTGAAGTATACTGAGGCCTTTATCCCTCTACTGGTGTCGGAACTCAGATGGCCAGATCTCGAGACACTCCATTCCATGGTTAAGGGTTCGATTCCATTTTAATTTAGTCCATTCAGGAAGTTACTTGAAGTTCAATTTATTCTCTCTCTGTCTGGGAAAACATTCTTAGATCGTAAAAAAAATATTTGTTCTGATGACATTTCTTTTTCTGCCACCACACAAATCGTAGTCAAAACACGAAGGAGGAGCCGGCTATTCTGCGCACAGTGTTTTATTTGCACAGCTAGAGCAACATGAGGATAATAGAAGACATCAGCTGATTAAGGCAAACACAATGGCAGTGATTACAATTGTACAAACAGAAACACCTGCCCAATGAATGGCTCCTTAAATAAACCCAGGAGAAAGGGGCCTTCAAGCGAGAGGTAACACACGGCCAGCCAAAATGTGATGAGGTATGTGATGCTTATGAAGATGGCCCAGAAATAAAGAATGGACACATTTACCTTTGACTGGTAGAGGCTGTGTTTCCAAAGACTTCTAGTGGAGTCCAAGATCTGATAGCGCAGGTAAGGGGGATTGCATGACAGCAACACCCAGGAACCAAAAATAAATAAATAATAGAAAAACCTGCTGTATTGGAACCGGCCTGATCTTCTGATTGTGGCGAGTCTGGTTTTTTGGGAGGGGGCATGTTTTCTTTGGGGGGAGGGAACATCCATGAATGGGAAAAAAAAAAACCCTGTTGCATTGGAATCGGCCTGATCACCTGATCATGGAGAGTTTGGTCTTGTGGAGCACGTTTTTTCTTTGGGGGGTGGGGTGTGCTGTGCTGACTCTGCCTCACAAAAAGTGAGAAATTAGACAGTGCCATTGTGCATCCCTGGTGTTCCACCACAAACCCCGATGCCACACTGACCCTATGCTCTCTCGCGAGTCAGGGACAGAAAGTGCACGAGTCAGGTTCTTGGCCGGGTAAGACATTTTCCACCTGGGGCTGTTCTAAAAATCAACCCTTCTTCCCTCCGTTCTCCTTATTAACTCAGCTCTTACAAAGACTGCCATTTGGCCTCCACAACCTCAGGGTCCTCCAACACCAAGTCTATATATTTTTTTACATTCCCTCCCTACCCTAACCACAAAATCAACTTAAAAAAATACACTGCTTTGCTCCTTTTAGACAGTCAACCTGTCGTTTTTTGAACATGTCCAACCCCAAGTGCTGGGAACTGTTTGAACGGAGAGCCCTTGTAGCGATTTTGATCTTTCTTTCTTTCTTTGCCAGCCAGTTTATAAATTTGGGAATGCAGAACTGTAGAACTATATTAAACTCATATTGCAAATGTGCACATAGTCTTGCAAACAAAGCAAATGAAACATCATTCAGCATGTCACAAAGTACAATTAATACATTTTACAGTGATGGCAATGGCTATTTTTGTTATTTACAGTGTGTGACATTTTATACAAATATGAAATTCCATGATGTGATTGGTCAAAGAAAAAACATCTTTCACACCACATTCCATTCAAATATGTTTTCTTTTTCTGTAAAATTAACATATGAGTAAAAATGTGGAAAGCAAAAAGAAAATGGACTGAAACATTCTTACAGCACTATGAACTTGAGAACTGGAAGACAGGGTCATTTCAGGGAAATAAATAGTGGGTCTAATATATATATATATATAATTATCTTACTGGTTTTTAAAAGTCTAAATGGCCTAGCACCAAAATACATACCAGACATGCTTGGACATTATAAAGCCACAAGGTCCCTTAGATCATCGGGAACTGGCCTCTTAGCTGGTCCTAGAGGAAGATAAAAGGCAGGGGAAATGGTCTTTAGCTTGTATGCTCCTTGCCGCAGGAATAACCTGCCTTTTGGATCTGAGAATTACAGAAACATTGAATGATTTTAATAAAAAACTAAAACTCCAGTGCTGCATATGAATGTTTTACTAATATCTACAACTACACTTCATATGTTTTCTTATCTACTTGTAGGCCTATATTTTATTATGTTTTACTATGCTTTATTTATTTTATTATGTATATTTATGTCTGTGTACATATATACGTACTAGCCTATATGTATGTTTGAACACCTTCAAATCTTTTGCATCTTGCATCTTTTGTGTGCAAAGCACATTGAGTTGCCACTCTGTGTTGCAATTGAGTTCTGCGATTCTGTGAGCGAAACGTTCCTGGGTATGCAGACGCGGACCCAGCGCGGATGCTCGCGAGGACACCTGGTGGCACGCGACCGTGACTGGGAAGAAAAGCCGCTTGCTCTGGAATTGTACGGTTCACGGCGCTGGCAGCAGGGATGTGTTTTTAACAGGAGGACTAACCTTCAAAAAAGAGATGGTTATTCTTGATTTAGCACCCAGATGGAATATTCCGCCGTCCACAACACATAAATTTAATGGGCCGCGCATATATTCCACATGCTTTCAGGACCGCGCGTAGCACATGTGGCTATTCTCGTGGCCAGATATAAAGGTGTGGAGTGGGAAACGGGTCAGTCCAATCTGCCTTTGACCTCCTCTGCCTGGAGCAGGGGTTCGGGGGTTCCCAAACAGAGGTTTAGAGTAGGAGAGTCTTTAGAGTTGTTTTTTATTTCAGATTATAGAGCATTTTGTGTTGATCAGTGGCAAGAAATCACAATTAAATCCATTTAAGTAAGAAAATAAAATGTGAATGCCAAAGGTGGGGAATACTTATTATACCCACTATATATATATCTTTGGTGGTCAGTATAATTATTAAATATTGGCGTTAGTGAGCAGGGAGGGAGTGACTTCACCCCCTAGAGCAGGTTTCTATCATCAGCTGGTAACGCGGTGCCTGTCCATCTAATCATACATCTTGTTATACAATGTGGATGACTAGGCCCCACCCACAGCAGACCTACCGTCTTTAAACAGGCACAGGAACCCCGAAGTTTAAATTGGCACAGCAACGCGAGAAGGCAACAGTGGTGATCTGTGATATAGACATCGCTGTTCTGTTTGTAAACCCAACAAGAGGGCTTCAAGTGGAATCCAAGCACCCCGGGCCGTCTCTTATATCAGTGGCAGCGCGCAAACACGGGTTGAATTCCCTCCCTTCCCTTCCGTCTGGCAGCACTTTAACTATTGCACAGCGGCGTTATCCCGTTCTCCCCCTCCAATGTTATAATTAACCCTGCCAAAATAAAATCCCTGCAACATGTTCTGCTTTCTGGCTTCGAACCCACCATGCTGCTCTACGATGCAAAAGAACGCCGAAGAGAAATGCAAGTTCCCTTATTTATGAAAGATTTACTTTATAGTCCGCCTAGGCTACTTGTCTGAGTTCCCAGTTTTCTGACTGAGCTAAACTAGGTTAAACATGTTTAAAAGAACGACAATAAATTTACAGCCAAGTGATATGGATCTGCCGGTGGATGCCTCACCCGGTCTTATTGTGTAGACTCTCACGTCATTTGCACAATTGATGCACTAGGCCACTTCTGGCTAAACACCTCCTGTGAAAAAGCAAGAGATTTAAAAGGCATCAAAAAACTATTTAAAAATGTTAATTTTACTAGCGGCTCTTCAGCCTTTCAGGGAAAACATGGCCTGGCCACTGTGGTTTATTTGGAAATATTTCAGTGTCTGATGTAGGCTACTTAATTTCCATTGTCTTGTTCATGACTCTTGTTCATGAAATTCGCGGGAACAGAATCTTTCTTTCTTTGTATCCTTTTTTGGTGAAATAAAGCATAAACAGTGTGCATGTTTAAAAAAGAGAAAGATTAACACTCGTAATCACTGACGGTATGGCAGAGGCCAGGGTCTGTCGGGTTTGAGGCGGTTCCAGTTGTTTTATACCCTCGCGCTGCCGACCGAGGACCTCTGACATCAGCATCACTTGGTGCAAAATGATGACTAATCTGGCCGACGTTCTGTCTGCACGTATACGTTCATTAAATGTCTCGCGTGAGGATATTTAATTAAACACCTGTCTTTGGTTTTGTTCAAAGGTGCACACCGAATGAACGCAAACATGCCGTGCTACGGTCAGATGAAGCATACATATTTTCGCATGATCTATTCGGAGTCGTTATTTGAGTAAGACGTAAAGTATGGACAGATTCTGCCACCATCGGTTTTCCTCTTTCCTTTTTAATCTTTTCCTACATAACTGCGGGAGCTCGATTAGAACTCAACAGGCTGATCCTGGACCAGGTCTTTATTTTGGGGTTCATCAGTCACTGTATTACATCTGCCAATGATGTTTGACACGTATTCGAGAAGTTTCTTAACACGTTTACTTTAATAACCATCTCTCCCCTCTCGCGCTGGAACGCAGCCGAAAGCAAGGCTGGCAAGCGCCGGTGGGTTTTTTTTGAAGGAGCTTAAGTGGAGATGAGGGTAGGATTAGTAGGGGCTACCGCAGTCCGCCCCCAGATTCCCGATGGCCGAACATCTCCCTAGCCAGTGCTGGCTTACCGCATGCGGGAAAAAATATGTCCACCCTGTCAGAAATCCCTCTCAGTTCCCCGGTTTAAGTCCCCACATTGAAAACCAATGTGGTCAGGGGCTTGGGAAGAGGACGGGGTAGACTGGCTGTTTCTTAAGACGCTGATTTGGGTCCTGGCACCAGGATAATTGTTGTTTTAAATCTGTACAATCCTGGTGGGGAGGCTATTCTCCAATGACTGACCGAGACATGCTCCTGTTCGCGTGCGCGAGTGCGTGGGGAGTGATAGGTCAAGAATTCGGGACAGCGCAGAACGATGGAGAGAGAAATAAACGGGAGCTTGCCAGAGTGTTGACGAGAAACAGACACCACGGGCGCGGAGAATTATTCTAGTTAATTCGCTTTGATTACCTTAAACCTTGCATCTCTTGGCCTAGCTTCCCCGAAAAATAGCAACTTATGAAAACACCAATCAGGCGAAGAAGCGAGACGTTGAACCGAAGTAGACCCACGAATAAACCAAACAGACTTGAAAAGTGGCGTGTGTGCAACTGCACACTCGCGCCCGTAAAATTGCACGATTGGTAGCATAAAATGCAAATGTCCCTTTCAAGTGCGGCGCGTGGGGTTGCCCGTCCCTGCATTTCAATTACCAACCCATGCCCACCAGAGCATTTTGTCATAATTTGCTTTCACTGTCAGAAATAATAATGGCCTTGGAGGTTGCCAGATGCCACAGACAGAATGAGGGAGTGTGTGTGAGAGAATACAAAAACAGATTATTTTTTAAACTAAAACAAAACACTCTGCACACACACACACTCAATATTAGGTTATTAAAATGTTGGTTCATTAACGTACACAATCTCAACAACACTATCTAAATGGCATGGGTCTGGCCAGCAGCTCAGATACTGACAGAGATGGAGCTGTGGCTTTAATTGTACTGTCCCCATGATTGAAGTGCAAGGCAGTGGCCCATCAGCAAGTGATGGTTCCAGGCCCATGTTCTCATGGGAGAATCACTGTGTTGCGGACATTCCTGGGGTGAAAGGGCTATGATCCTCTCTCACAGCTACACTCTCCCATGGAGCTATCCCAGCAGCTTTGTAAACAAATAGAGCTGTTCTTCCAGTGTTCATAACATGCAATCTGTGTAATTAACAGTATGGACAGTTATTACAGCAGCTGAATGTGGTTTACTTCCCAAACATTTTTTGGGTGATCATGAAAGTGATTTATGCTTCTGTCCCTCCATGCGGGTAATGGCATTTCTGGGGGCTCAGCCTCAGCTCTCTCTCTCTCTCTCTCTCTCTCTCTCTCTCCCCCCCTCCCTCCCTCGCTTTCTTCACTTCAATTCAAGTGGAATTTATTAGCATGAAAAAAAACCGACTACTTATTAAATAGCATGCACACAGATATTATTCAAACTGGAAAAATCGAACGGTTCCTTGACTGTTGCCCCCCTCCATTTTCAACTGGATATGAATAATTTAGTAAACCACAAACCCCCTCATTTGCACGGGAAGTGCCCGTCAGTGCACTCTCCCTACATGTGACAGGACACAGAGTACAGAACCACCAGCCCTGCGGTCTCAGCCCTCTCTCCCAGGTTTTTACAGATTTTCATTATCAAGTAGGTATTTAGAGTCACTTTTTTATAGGGGGGCGGTGAAGTAGGTTATTTCTTGTGATATCTTTAGAGGGGCCTGTTTTACCAATGAATGAATCAATGTCATTGAAACAACCTATATGGCCGTTTAGGCTGTAGATCATGTTGGCTATTTTGTAGTGCAGACCGGTTTTACAATTGCATTTTGAAACAAGCCACAATTTTACACAAATTGTAAAACAAATAAAACAAAGCGTTTAACACGGTATGTTTTTCCGAGGGGATAGGATAGCAAAGCCCCTGCTGGTACAACTAGCACTGCATGCTCACTTGCAGCCAAATATAATCTCCTTAAAACCCTTTGAGGAGCACTGGGCACAGTATGATGTTTATTCTGGAACACGCCATAACCTTCTAGTTGAGTCTAATTGATGACATCATAAAGGGCTGCTAGTGGCATCCTCAAAGAACTGAACTAAAAGTCCAGAATAGAACACAATGAACTAGAACTCTTAAAACACTCACTCCTTAAACTCTTAAAATAGCAATGATCAGACCCAGGTAAGGGTTATTTTCCCCCAAAGTGAAGAGGTGCCCATCTCTTCTTCTCTCAAATTCAATAAACTTTATTGGCATGGCTAAACATCGGCATAGTATTGCCAAATCAATCATTTACATAAAATGTGACACAATCTCTCTCTCCTCCTCGGTTTCTGCGTTTCAGTTCTCAAACCTCAAATAAATTCTGTGCACATTACGAAGGCATCCTTTTTGTGCTATCGTAAAAGTACACGTTGGAGATATGCTATCCTTGCTGTCTGTCTATTGCCCGAGAGAGTCAATATGGTGCCATTATAAAGGTCAGGTGCTAATTAAGCATTTGCTGACTGGACCAGTCCTTGATTGCGCACCTCATAAATATCACTTTAAGAACCAATGATTAATCTGCTTCTAATTGCTTTTTTATTATCACCCAATGGGATGGTCATTAATCACTCCCATCATAAATGTGTTTATTTATTTATGTATTTTGTTTGTTACCGTTAGCATATCCTTTGGACCATCTGCATGCCATAAGTGTGGTGGGCAGTGACGCTATTGATCGGAATCGGAATCACATTACATTAGCCTCGCTGCCCTTTGAAAACGTCCAGTTCTGTAGTTATATTTAGAGTATGAATATTTGTATGTGTTTGCACCACAGTAATGGCATTTTGTATAATTTCTTCACATGCTAGCTTATCTCTGTCTGCAGGTTCTGTTTTTTTATCTCGCAGTAATGGAATCAACATTTGTCCTCAACTGAACTTTGACTTACAAATGAATACGAGACTACAATCTTTTTTAATTTTTTATTACTCACAAACAGTTTTCCCCCATTAGTGCTGGCAAGTAAAAAAAAAGAAGAAAAAGAATGAGTTAAAGTTATGGACTATCAACTGAATCCGGACCTGGACCTTAGCACCTGTGTCTTAGCGACTGTGCAGCCTACATCTCTGACATGTTCAGTAAACGTCAACGATGTTGCCCGGATTTCACACAAAAGTGAACGCGAGTCCAGAAAGTGGTAGTTTGTTTAGCTAGGCTCTGATGCGTTTGATCTGTCCGCCCATGTAAGGGCCTGTCGTCGACTCTGTCTGGAAAATTAGAACCTTACGCTTCCGTGGTGGAGAATGATGAAACTCTTGTTACAATGATCTGCTCAAGGGTGCACTTAATGCGACATAGCGGGCAACTCAAGGGTGTGCTTAATGTGACACAGCAGGCTACTCAAGGATGTGTTTAATGCGACACAGCAGGCTACTCAAGGATGTGCTTAATGCGACACAGTGGGTCACACAAGGGTGCGCTTAATGCGACACAGCGGGCCATCTAGGGTGCGCTTTATGCAACACACTGGGCCACAGTTCAATGTTAATTAAATAGGGAAATGATAAATACGGATCATCGGTAAATCTCCCAGCTCCTGGATTCAATCAAAATCGCCAAACCATCTCAAGCGCTATTCAATCCAGGGAGAGTGTTTACACTGATGGGCATTCTCTGTGCAAATTCGTTTTTTTTTTGGTCTGCTACATTATTCAAAATCAGTTGGTGGTGTTATATCTTTATATGTGACATCGGCTTGGAACATTCCCCCTGTATCTATTGTTCTGTATGTTTGGTCAGTCACTTGTTGTTTTGAATAATGTCCACTGATTTTTTTTAAAAAGCCAATGCAAACATGCAAGTTGAAGATAGAAACATTTTCCGCCTGTTTTTAATATTTACGGACTCTAAGTCCAGAGAAAGTCTGAAAACGCAAAGGCTCCTTTCTTGAGATTTGAAATTTCCAAAGCCTCCATTGTTTTGCCATTCCTTGCTACCTCCGGCCGAGTGAGCAGAGAGAGGAGAGCAGAAACGCTGTATGCCGCAGCAGTCTCGCATGTTTACACAGATTAGTTTTAGGTAAGGTAAAAAGCTGCCGTGTGGTCCAACACATTGGGCACACTTTGGTTAATGTCGGTTTGGAATGACGCCTCCCTCCTCATGGACGCAAGTCCCTCCCGAGCAGTGCGCCTGTGGGGAGTAGCCAGGGCGGCCGCACGCTGTGTTGAGACTGGAAACGCGGCGCAGGATGGACCAGGGATCGGAAGGCGCTGTGCTCGAATGTCCCCGCCGATCACACGGCGATGATGTAAAAGCATTGTGGGGTCGGTCTATTTGGTCACGGAGTGGGTCGAGCAGCCTTTTCACGGTGACCTATGAAGGGTGGGTCCCAAAGGCTGGGACAATGGGAAAGGCTGGGAAATCCTCTCTCGTCGCACAGGGGCAGACAGCCAATCGCAGCTCCTGAACGGGACTCCCGGCCAGAGCCGGGCTGCAGTGAGTGACTGCACTTAGGACAAGTGCCTTTACCAGTCACGCCACCCAGTACCCCATATACTCATTACATTTACTGAACCTGGTGATGCATTTCAAAAGTGGCCGTGTCAAGGGGCTGCTCGGTAGTTCGTCCTGTTGGGGCACTGCTCAGGTGTGTGGATGAGGATGCACCACATGGTCTGGTATTGAATCTGGGAGGGAGGGTTTCAGTTGGCTGGCTTGTCCGTATCTCATTGCACAACAGCGCCTCCCTCTGTGCCTGAAGTGTACTGCTCCGACGCAAGGCTCAGGCTCAGCTGGTGGATTGCTGAATCAAAGTAAGCGGTGGTGGCTGGCCAACCACACTTTGGAGAAGGGCGTGTAATTTCTCCAGAATCAACGGAGAAGGTTGCAGCGATGAGACCGGCCTAGAAGTAGAAAAGCAAAGCCATCAATATTTTTTCCTTTGTTTATTTTTTTTAATTGAAAATTAATGAGAAGTGTCAGGTAGCGGGGAATGAATAGCATGGATAAAGTGTGCGGGTGACCTACAGACAGATGAGGCAGAGAACTTAATTTATTTGATAATTATCCTGAACTTTTTAATTGTAATTGTTTTGCAGGATGAACAGGCACGGTAATATAATGTGGGATCACCTGTTCTGTCCTGATTATTTTGTTTACCTGATTGCATCTGTGATAGCCTCAGCACAATACATTAAATCATTTCAGTCATGACGAAAAGGAACATCTGGTTTGTATGTATGTGAAATATGCCAACACTATTTTCTGTCAGAATTTATGGTTATAGTTCTGGTTTTAGTTTCCTTCCAAACAATTAAACTGTGCTCTGAAGTACTAATACTACAAATGCCTGATGTTATATGTTTATATATATATATATATATATATATATATATATATATATATACAGTACATACAGTACCAGTCAAAAGTTTGGACACACCTGCTGGAAACTAGGTTTATCTCATAATTGACAATGTTTTACACCGTATACGTTTCTGTAAATACATGAAAATGACAAAAAATACATATACATATACTAATAAGAAAAAGGAACATCAAAACAAAGTTCAAGAAATTTTAATTGAAAATGTAATCTTGGATTCCTCAAAATAGCCACCCTTCGCCGTGATAACAGCCTCACAAACACAGGCCATTTGGTTATTACGTTTCAGCAGGAAATCACCCGACATGTCTTCCCAGCTCTCCTGCAGAAATTCCCAGAGACACTTGAGTTGCTTTGACTCTTCTGTTCAGTTACTCCCATACAAGTTATATGGGATTGAGTTCTGGACACTGGGCAGGCCAGGCCATTAGTTTGAGTTGTCCTTCATGTTCCTCCTTCACCAGATAGTTCTGGCACAACTTGGTGTGTTTCGAGTTGCTATCTTGCTCAAGAATGAGTGCCCGCTTAGCTGTAGTCTAGATGGAAGGTGTGTCCAAACTTTTGACTGGTACTGTATATATACAGGAGATGTTTTTATTCACACCCTTGATGAAGATAAACAAAAGATATATAAAATAAACTATATAAGTAATGAGCTTTATTTTATGCTCACAAAATGCAGAAAATTATATTCTCTAATAATATGAACCACAATTAAATGGTTCACAAATTATAATTTTTTCCACAGAAAAGTCAGGAATCACAAATATTCACACCCCTATTATCAGTGGTTGCTCCCTTGGCCATTATAACAGCAAGTACTCGCCTTCTGTTGTGTCGTACGAGGTTATGGAACTTCTTGGGGTGGATCCTCAACCATTCCTTCATACAGAACGGTTCTAGTTCCTTCAGATTCTTGGGTTGATGTTTGCTTTTTCAAACCACAAACGTTCAATTGGATTCAGGTCTGGAGACTGAGATGGCCATGTCAGGACATTCATCTTGTGCTCTGTCAACCATTTCTTAGATGCTTTGGACGTTTGTTTGGGATCACTGTCTTGTTGGAAGGTCCATCTGCAGCCAAGGTATAGCTTCCTGGCAGAGGGAACAAGGTTTTTGGACCAAATGTCTTGGTACATGCTGGGGTTCATGGTTCCATCTGTATGTTAATAAGAGCCCCAGGACCTGTGGATCCAAAAAAACCTCCAAAGCATTAAAGATCCACCACCATGTTTCACTGTAGGCATGAGATGCTTTTCAACATTACTTGCATTCTTTGGATGCCAAACATAATGCTGATGTCCAAAAAGCTAGATTTTTGTTTCATCTGACTACAAGACACAGTTCCAATTGTAGTTCAAATGTAGTTTGACGGATTCAAGATGCCTTTTTTGGTGAATTGTCTTCAAAAGAGGCTTCCTTCTTGCAACTCTGCCATAAAGGCCATTGTCATGTAGGCATTGTCAAATGGTAGATTTAGACACCTTGTAACCCCAAGATGCCAGGTTGTTTTGGAGATATTGAATTGTGCCCCTTGGACTTACTTTTGCCTGTCGAATCATCTGTCTCACTACATGTGGGGGGCAAGATAGACTTGCGTCCTTTACCTGGCAGGTTAGCCACTGTTCCAGTGGCCTTAAACTTCCTAATAATCGACACAACAGTGGAAAGCGGTATCTATTTTTTTGTAGCCATCTCCTGATCTGTAGAGGTCAATAACCTTTTGTCTGATGCTGTCAGGGAGTTTCACCATGCCTTTCACAATGATGATGGCTGATCACAGTATTTCAAATGTGTGTTCCCTCCTTTTTATACTGTAGGGAAACAGGAAACCATTGTAGGCCACTGTATAGTTCCATAACCTTCCAATGAACTTCAAATAAGTTGTATATTTATGAAGATTTGTTTTTGTTGGATTACATTTTAAAGAATAGTTATAATAAAGAATTAATAATAATTTTGATCCAGATGTTTTCTGTGTTTTTCTGAACAATTGTATTAGTATTGTACGTTTGGAAGCTTCTGCATTTTATGAGCATAAAATATACCTCATTACTTATATAGGTATATTGGCAGGCAGGCAGTGTGGTGTAATGGTTAGGGAGCTGGGCTTGTAACATTAAGGTTGCAGGTTCAATCCCCAGGTGGGACACTGCCATTGTACCCTTGAGCAAGGTACTTCACCTGAATTGCTTCAGTTAATATTCAGCTGTATAAACAGATTGTAAAGAAATGTAAACTGTAAGTCGCTCTGGATAAGAGCGTATGCTTGTAATGTAATGTAGTTTATTTTATATGAACTCTTTTGTTCATCTTTATCAAGGGTGTGAATAAAAACAGAATCTACAATATATACTGTATGTATATATATACAGTATATATGTGTGTGTATAATATACTGTATTTATGTATATATACTCACTTTCTCCCCAATTTTTAATATTAGTGTGTAACTGAGTTGGTTCTGCCCGCAGCGAGTTTCAAACGTCACTCTCTGCAGCGGGTGCTCACGTACCAGAGCCCATCCTCTACAATTGCATTAGTGGAATGTTGGAACTAAAGTTGTTAAACTACCTGTAGATTGTAAGAAATGTAGATTTTGAAAATGATACTGGTCAGTTAACAGATAAGATCTATTTGCTATTTAATCATGAGGACTATAGTGGTGGGCTGGTTGCTTCAATATACTTTACAACAACCATCACATTTATAACATTTAAAAAGCAAATATCATATAGTTGTTATTATATTATTATTACTATTCACTAAGAAGAATTAATTCCAAGAATGGCATTATCAGCCATGACAATATGCTTCCATATATAATAGCTAATTAACTATGCGCGTTCTAGCTAGCCATTTATCTCAACAATAGTTCACATACAAATGGCCACTCTTGATTTTGCCATAGTTCCTTTCTGAAGCATAGTTTTAAATTCGATTTTTGTTCTTGCACTTTTTTTGTTTTTCCTTAATCCTTAAAAGGTTTTTTTCCGGATTCCTTCCTATTTTTTAATTTTATTTTGTTTCTGATTTTCCCCCATTTTTCTCCCCAATTTGGAAGCCAATTATATATATAGATTAACCCTTCCCCTTCTCCGAGGCCGGCAATGATTCGCCTCCTTCGAGACAGAACTCACCGACCCCCTTTCTGGAGACACCCTTAAGTGCTTCACAGTGAGTTCATGCTGACCACCCTCTCCCCTCCCTCGGAGAGCGGAGAGCCAAATGCCGCCCCCGATCGGGGCCAACGACCAGGGCCTGTCTGGCAGTGACGTAATTCCTTCCTATTTTTAAATTCAATTTAAGTTTTGAATTGCTCTTGAGCTCAGGCTTAGCTGGTCATGTGCACTGTTGAAGAGGACTAATGACATCACTGAAGGGGCTGTGTCAGGCGTTTTGATTGGTCAGATTGGCCACTTGTAGCAGCCACAACTACATGGATTCCATGTCGCCGTGGTCACGGTATCCCAAATCGATTCAAATAAATCACATTTAATGGTTTGCCTGTAAACATTTTTTGGCAAAGTTTCACCGGCCAATTGTAACAGCCTTAACTGCGGATTAGAAACAGCTGTTTCCGTTCTAAATAAGCCCAGTGGTGTAGTTCTCTAAACTCATTCAGAGCTTGGGAAACACGCAGATAGAATTCGTTTTGGGAGATGAATCCAGCTAGCACCCCCCACCCCCACCCCCACCCCTGAGGGGCTGTGTGACCCTATTTGAGAACAACTGATTCAATAAAACCAAGAGGAGAGATAAACAAGGGGACAACATCACCCTCAAAAACACCTTCCCTCCCCCCCTCACAACCCCCTCCACCCTTCTCATCAGAAATGTCCACAGTTCCACAGGGAACCCGGACGATTGGGTGGGAGGGTGGGGGAGGAGGGTGTCTTGATTTGTTAATTACTGGATGAATTTACCAAAGTCCCCTTCATAGACATGCCCACTCTGCTTTCTCCTGTGTTTTTCCACATTGTGTCCTTGAACTCAGCATTCTTTTCCCTCTCTAGCCTCTCAAAGCCGTTGACAAACTCCCGACTATGGCAAAGGGCAGTAACCAGCACAAAACTCTAAACTCCATCCAGCTATTTCCTGCTCTTGACCTCAAGTGGCGATCCCTAGCCCAATATCTGTGATTATTCCACATTCATTAGATGCAGCTGCCTCTTGAGATGCTAGAGTGGGCCTTAGAGGTCCCACAGTAATTAACGGCACTCACTCCTGATAGTCTTGCTGCCATGATATAAATATGCTGTGCATACACAAGCATGGGGTTGCATCTCTGACTCAGAGACATTCTTTGAATGGAAAAATACTGGGAGCTGCGGATGGGGCTTAATAATTAACAATCATAAGATTACATTTTATTAATATAGCACCTTATATAGCATCTTATCATCCATTATATAATTAAACTTTATATATATATATATATAGTACACACACACACATATGTAAACTTACACATCTATATTTACAACGTATATTTGGCAGCTGAGTACTTGTAATTATAACAGTCAAGTATTTCTAGTAACTGATTTTTTTTCTTCTTTTTTTGGAGAACACTACATAATTGCATGTGTGGAATATTGCCATGTTTCTGTCTTTAGCCAGCTAATGGCTCTCACTTGCCTCCTCTTTTGAAAACATTTTTTTTCCCCATTTGAATTTTTCCTTACAATTAATCATATTTATACGTCCGTTTCCTCACTGCAACATCCTCTGTCAGCTCGGGAAAGAGCGCAGACAAACACGCAGTTTCCTCCAAAGCGTTTCCACGACCCGCTGCTGCTTTTCACTGTGCAGTCAACCAGCCAAGCTGCGCAGTCGCTGTGTCAGTGGAGGACACTTTCATGCGTAGCTGGCGCAGGCAGACTGTGGTAGTGGGTGGCAGTGTAGTAAAATGGTTAGGGAACTGGACTTGTAACTTGTAACTGGTTAAATTCCCAGGTGCAGCACTGCTGTTGTACTTAACCTGAATTGCTTCAGTAAAATGTCCAGCTGTATAAATGGATGGTATGTAAAAAAAATATATATAAGTAATCTATACGCTCTGGATAAGCATGTCTGCTAAATGCCTAAAATGTAAATGAGTGGTGAGGTAGGGACAGACCTACAGATTGAAACTCTCCATCCCTGGGCGACACAATGGTGAAATGTGTGTCACTCTCCCTCCAGGCCACAGTCAGCACTGGCACAGAACCATGGGACTAATCCCAGCACCAGAGACGTACCATCTTTGGAGCCCAAAAATCATATTTTTCTTCTTCTACATTTGAGTTGTTCATGCTCAGGTGACCCTTACAGATCTGAAAATAAAAACCGTTTGTGTTTTATCACTTGTGGTGTCATCTGCCCACGTTCATTTTAATGTTTTAACACAAACCTGCCATTTTGGCCACTTACCACAAATTATTGGATGTAAGGTAAACGCAGAGTGCAAAGAAATGTATTTTGGGTGGGAAGGGTTTGGGGGGGAAGGAGGATGTCAATTCTCTCCTCTCATCGCCTGAGAGATTAAATCAAGGGCAGTGCCACACGCCTTATTTACCACACTGGCTCATACTCCACACTTACAGTATCCCTTCTGTTGCTCTTCTCATAACCACCGCATGCGTCATGACACATGACCACTCGGAACACTGCTTTTTGGGGGGATCCAGAAAAGACCTGCCATCCAACAGCCAAAACAAGCGATTGTCTCAGAGTTCCCTCCTACCAGGGGAGGCCGCCGGTTCACCCCGAAAGGAAACGAGTTGCATCGCGCCTGAATCACCACAACATTAATCCAACAGGCACAGGGAACCAGGGCTGGGAAATGATTATCGAAGCCACACGAAACACAGATGCTAACAACTGGCTTACATTGTAATGTTTAATTAAGGGCATCGCTGTTCTTTGAAAGGCTAAACAACCATCGGTTTTATTTCACTACATCACGTTCTTTGGATGTATAACTTGCTATGTTTTAAAATTTTACTGTAATTCTTAGAGCAAGGTTATTTTCCATGCCCTTTCAGACGATTAACAAAGCTTCACTTTTCTACTCGTTTATAGGTGGGGAAACAATCACTGGAGATCAGTTTTCGGGAAAATTTTTCATGATCGACCAAATTTAATGGTAAGTCAAAGTTGACGGAGTCCAAGTCTGGCATGGGTCAGCCGATACAAACAGGCCATTTTATAGAATCTGTGAAATTCAGCCATGGGCCTTCATGGCAGCATTTTAATCAGAATAAGGAAGCTATTTAGCAGGACGGTGGTGAGTGCTTGTTAGGGTTATTGGTTTGAGTAAAGACACTTTGCCTACTGTAGCCTGGGTTCGAGCCCTCACCAGCCCAGCTCTGGCTGGGAGTCCCGTTCGGGGGGTGGCAATTGGCTGTCCGCCACCAGGGGGAGGGGGGAGGGAAGGGAAGCCAGCATGAGCTCACTGCATGCAAAAGCAGCTCTGTGTGTGCCGGAGTTAAAGTCGACGGCTTGGCCAGTTCCGTCTCAGAGGAGGCAGTTTGGCGTCTTTGTCACTGCCGGCCCCAGGGTTGCTGTGGTGACCCAGTAGTACAAGGGTGGGGTAGTTCAATTAGAAGAGGGTATAATTGACCACAAAATTGGGAGAAAATGTTGAAAAATCTGAAATGAATTTTTTTTTTAAAGTAAAAAAAACAATTTAGGTTACCAAAAGCTGAAAAATAATGTTACTTTTTTGGCAGTGAGTAGTTTCCTACACCATCAAAAGGCACTTGGAAACTCTGACAGAAAGAGGTCTTGCAGACCCAAAGCCACAACAAAATAAGAAGACATGTTTCTGAGAGTCAACACCTTGCGTGATAAGCGGCTCACAGGACAACAGCTTCAAGCATAGGTTAACTGGTCAAAGTAAGGAAGTCTCAGTTTCAACTGTGAAGAGAAGACTGAGCTGCAGGTTTGACAGGTCGAGTGGCAATAAGAAAGCCATTGCTAGATGGCAAAATAAGAAAAAGAGGCTTGCCTGGGCCATGAAGCACCACCAGTGGACTACTGAAGACTGGAAGTAGGTCTTATGGATCGATTAATCAAAATTTGAAATCTTGAAATTTTGAAAGGTTTTTGTAGGCTATGGAGTAGGCGAAAGGATGGTTCCTCAGTGTGTGACACCAACTGTCAAACATGGAGGAGGAAGTGTGATGGTCTGGGGCTCTTTTGCTGGATCCAGAGTTGGCGACTTGCACAGAGTGACTGTTAACCCACGTTAACCCATTACTTGTTCCTTGAAAAGGGCCTTTTTTTAAAAGGAACAAGTTTCTTTTGGTTTCCTAAACTTTTTTTTAACCTCTGGCAGTTTACTGCTTATCTTTGTACCATTTCAGGTTATTCACTGGAATTGAACTGCTTACATTTCTGTAAAAACTGGAAAATGGGGGTGTTCTAAAACTTTTCACCAGTAGTGTATAAATTCAAAAATCCAGGAACTGACACCAAGGGAGGCACACACTTAAAAAAGCTAAGCTTATGTGTTTATTTAAAAGAAATGGATACGAATAGCTCCCGGTTCGGTTCAAAGCGGTGATATCATCCACCCACCATAAGTACTTTTAAAAAAGTAAACAGAAACACACTCAGCGGCTCTCGTATTTGACCAAAACCCTTGAATAATCCAACTGAAAGATTTTCTTAAAGAGAGCCAGCACACACAGTTTTTTTCTTGTTGTTGCATAGCGGCAGTTGCATACCTGAACCGCCTTGTTTTGATGCAGCTTGTTCATTTTTTTTCTTCTTCAAAACGATTTGAGGCTATTATAAAAAATGCCAGTTATCTCAGCCGCCCCCTTTCCTGTCTCCCTCCTGCCCATTATTGCCAAGATAATTCCGATTAAATTTAGTAACCCATGATGAATAAACACATTCAAGCATCAACCACTCTCTGACACAGCTTCTGCACACAGCGAGCATAATAATTAAAATGTTAAAACAGGTTTTACGTGAACACATGTGGATCTTGTTATGAATCTAAATACTGCATACACTTTATTGTTCATGTGAAAAGTTGTTATGAATCTAAATTCAAATTGGAATGGATTTTGGGCAAACAATCTTCACCGCCACTCCAACAGTACAAGTGGCCGAGGTGAGACAATATTCCAACGATAATTAATCTGATGACCAAGATAATAACGGCGCCAGAGCTTCTGCTGAAACCACTACCACATCAGGTACAAGTCAGTCATCCACTGTCACTCACACCCATGCATCTACCTCTGAAACTACCCCTACATCATTGCCTGGCCACATCATTGCCTGGCCCTGACCAATTTGGTGCCCTAGGCAAGATTTTAGCTGGTGCCCCTTGCATCACATCCAATTCCACCACCAATCATTGTGTTCATACACTCACACAGAATCTACTGCATAGCTTTATGTCTTTGAGACTTTATTTTTATTTTAGAAACCAAAACATCACAGAATTACAACAATATTAAAGAAACCAGTGCTAAATGCACTACATATAACAAGAATTATAAATATAATATAAATAAGGTAATAAATATATTGTACAAAATACAAACCAAATTGAATATATTTATGGTTTGTGCAGCACACTTAAAAGAAAAAGTTTATTTCTCAAAATGATATTGTAGGTTATTCCCCAAACACCTGACTAGTCTTTCCCACTTTCCCTACGTAAATTTAATTAGGAAGTAACTGACGTTAACTCTAGCTATTTATTAAATTAGCCAACATTACTACCGTGCAAAGTAAGCTAGCTAACAATAGAGAGGACAGCTCGGCTCTGCTCCAACGGTAACTACTATGCAATAAATAGTAGTTTATTTAATCACATTAGCTCTCTCTTTTTCCAATTTTTCCTCCTCTTCTCTTTTTATTTTTCTTCCCTGGGCACCAGAGGGCTTTGGTCTTTTTTACATGATATTAAATGTGATAGTGCATTAGTGATATTAAATGTGCCACATTCATGACTGTGACTGTCTTCATAATGCTGCTCAGAGGTTTATTTATAGTATTGTTTACAAGTTACTCTGGAACAGAGCATCCATGATATCTCAATGTAAAATACAGCCTATTAACCTAAATAATCTATAGCCTAAAACACAGGAGGCTCTCTGACTTTGCATGTACACAAAATCCACTGTCTTTAAATGTGGCTTTCTTCCAATTAGTGTACCCACCTATGGAAGTAAACATGCTCTTAGGGATGTTTGGAAGAGCAAAGTGTCTGCAAGGAAAGCAGTATGTTGCATCTTTGGACTGTGAATTGTCTAGCCATGGGTGGGCCTTATACTACAGTACTCACTGTGTAAACTTCTCTTTGCACCCCCTGGAAAGGTTTTAGGGAATGCCTGTAAGTGTAGCTGCATCAGTCCCTCATTTCTGAATTTGGATATATCTAAAAATAATAATAATTTTATTAAAAATGAAAAAGTGAAATTTCACACTGACATAGTAGGCTATAGCCTATACTCTACTGTGTACCTATTTAGTACTGTATCAAGATTGCAACAACTAGCTGAACACTAACCATCCTAACCCAAACCTGATATTTAAGCCTGATGATTAGGCCTTACTCTTACCATGGCTCCTGACCCGATTGCAACATTAGTGTAGGCTGCTACTGGTAAAGAAACTGCTCTTAGGCTGGAAGAAAAATTACCCACTATAGCAGAGAAGTCCATAGCTAGATTATCTAGATTTAGGTCCACTATAGCAGGTCGTTTTACATTTATCTTTTTTATAGTGCTTATCGTACAGGCATGTTGCTGTGTTGGAATTAGTAAAAACAGAGAATTGACATACCATGAGGTCCAACTGGACTTGTGACAGGTGTCTCCTTACCAGCAATACCCTCCTCCTCACTATCCTCCTCTTCCTCTTGCTCTTTCCAGCTCCATCTTGGTCTCTTTCTCTCTCTCTTGCTCTCCTTCCAGCTCTTTAATCTTTCTGTCTTGCTCTCTCTCTTTGTCTGTCTCTGCATCTTTTTCTTACTCCGACTCTCCACCTCCCTGCCCATTATTTAGCTTTTTTTTGCATAAAAAAAGCTGAATCTATCGCCCTGCTTCCTCTTTATGTTCTCCCTACTCTCTTACACCTATACAATATGTAAAAGGAAATCAATATCTCTAGTCCTAAGTTGTAAACACAGAGGGGTTCATGATCAATGTAACATCATTTAAAAAATAAAGAAATGCCAACAATATAACTCAAATTATCAACTGGAATAATATCTGGAATTTTGCTTTGAAAGAGACAAATGCTACACATGGTATAAGTACTTGTTAGGCTTTTAGACTGATAGTAGCTATTTTCTGACTGTTTCATGGAATAAATCAATTAGGCATTGAAATTAATTGTAGACTGCTTTTAATTTTTTTTTACAAATACACTGATATATTCATGTTCATGAACGTTAACGTTCTGCATAATCTAATACAAATTGATTAACGTTAGCTTGAACATTACTCTGTAGCCTGACAGAGCCGTCCAATCGGTCTCAGTAGAAAATGCAACATACATGCCATTTAGCAGATGCTTTTATCCAAAGCAACTTACAGTAGTGAATGCATACATTTTTGTTTTTCAGTATATGTGGTCCCAGTGGGGATTGAACCCACAACCTAAGCGTTGCCAACACTGTGCTCTACCAACTGAGCCACACATTAACCTATTGACATGATATAACATTGAGTTATGGGCAACAAAATGGATTCTGAAAATAAGTTAATTGATACGGGCTCTATGATTTTCCCAAGCCCAAACAATCCCTTTGTGCAATGTTGTCAGCTTATTATTCATCCCTCAGTGACTGCAATGTAGTTGCTAGCTAGGTTAACGTTATATTTTCCCTGCCAAGACATGATTGAAGAATCGCGCGCTAAACCAGAAATAATCTGCCTGAACACAGTTAATGTTAATTATCCAAAGAATAACCTGCCTGCTTAGCTAGCTAGCTAACGTTAGTAGCTTGCTAGTCTCTGGCTACACATATATTCATAGTAACGTTAGCTTGCTAACTAGCCAACATTACTGTTTGCAAGAAGCTGTTATGAACTTAAAGCTAGCTAACTGTTAGATATGATCGCTAACGTTAATGTTAGCTCTCATAGAACCACTGGCACAAGACCTAAAACAAGACAGACATCCCTCCAAGATTATTCAGCACCTTTCATAACCCCATTGAGATAGGGGAAGATAGATGAGCTTGCTAAAATGATTGCCACTGACTTCAGCAATTCAGAATTGTGGAATACAAAGGATTCAAGCAATACAACAAGGCTCTCAACCATTCCTACACTCTTCCATCAAGGAAGACAGTATCCCAGACAGTTTCAAACGTTTATCAGAGTGGAGCAGCATCACTGAAGGAAAGGGTATCTAAGGCGTCAGCCATTTGCCTAACCACAGATTGTTGGACATCAAGGGCTACAACCTCATTTATGGCAGTAACATGCCACTTAATTGAAGATTTCAACATGTCCTCCTGCCTGTTGGACTGTTTTGAATTTAGTGACCGACACACAGCAGAAAACCTGACCGAAAAGCTTCTCAATGTTTTTGAGTTTGCTCTGCCACACCTTTGAGGGCTGTTGTTGGAGTCTCATTTTTATTGTGTTCTTTTTTTATTGTTTACAAGTAAGCCTTGTTTGAGCCGATGTGGCTCATAGGCCAGGAGCTCATCTCCTGTTTTTGTCAAGCAGCTTGTGTACACACCCCAGGACAGTTCACTAGTCCATCGCAGGGTTCATATTAGTAGTATCTGTATATTTTTCTAAACTCTATATTTTATAATATTTTAAATATTGTTCAGAAGTTGGCTGAAGTATGGGCCTTTTGCACAAAGTCTTATTATTTGATGTTATTTTACTATTTATTCTTACAATAATAATAATAATAATAATCATCATTTTATTTGTATACCAAAATATTTTATTAAAAATGTTCACGTGTGAAATGTTTTTCACATAATTGTTTTATCAATCATCTCTAAAATTTCCCTCGCTGTTATAACAGGAATTCCCGCACATATCCCACCATGCATGCAATCAAGACCGTATGGGGGCCTCACCTCCGACTTCCAGAGTTGACCGGAGTCTGCCCTTTTGGACTCTCTTATGTGATGCGGTATTTTCAAAGATTGTGTAATAGGTACAGGTGCAAAGATGTCACGACATTCTGTGCGCGATATTGATAGTACCGTCATTCTGTTCTGTTCCATCACTGGAACCCTTGAGCAATTTAAACAGCAAGCAGTACTCCCAAACCTGGTTATTAAAAATTAATTAGGGTTAAAACAGACCTTTTTTTAAACGAGAAGTTTATTTACGTGGCCGCTTTACTTTTGGTATGGCCCCAATGAGCGAATACCTCGCTGCTGTTTGCCATTTTAACAACCGTAACCAGGACGATATGTAGAATCTCCCTGGCGATATACGTGGTGTCCTATTTTATCATGTAATGCCTGTGGTTGTTTTCACTATGTGATTCTGCACAATTCCCAGCAAGACGCTTAAAAAACTGGCCCCTGGTCCCAGGGATGCTCTGTCCCAGTTGTGTCCCAAACCATGAACTAATTCACAGCCGATCCCAGATCAGTGTTCGGCAGGCATGCACCTTGCACGGCGCTAATCAGCGCTGATCTGAGACCTGTAAGGCTGGAGGGCAGAGGGAGCAGTTTGTGACATGCTGGGATTGGGTTCTATTTTTGGGAAGAAAGCTGTAAAAACAAAGACACATGTGAAAGTATTATGTGGAGCCCGCAAGCCCGTCCCATTGAACCACATCCTCTGTCAGCTGCGCAGTTGTGGACATGGAAAGGGGTTTTATCCTGAGCGTGAGCGGGACACATAACCTGACACACCTAGGATACACCTTGATAGACCTTGATAGTTTTCATCACAAAGAACAGGCTGACCGGGCTGACCTCTCTGTTTCCAGATCACTTCTCCGCATAATCTTCCTCTCCTCCCGCGTGTCCTCTTTATCTCTCACACCATACATGGTGCTGCTTCAGTCAACCCCCCCATCACCCTCACCCCAAAATCACTGCAAAGCCCTCCAAAATGTGCGGAAAGGAATGACAATTGAACTCATCACCATTATTGGAACAAGGATGTCACCATGTTGAGCACCGATCTCTCGGAGACCCGCAATGCTCGCCTCAAACCCCCCCACTGCCGAATAGTACTCATTGGCTTTAGACCAGGGGTATCCAATCGCATGCAAGAAGGGCCGGTGTACATAGAGGTTTTTGTTCTGTTTCAACTAGTCATGGTCTTCAATCAAGACCTTGATTAGTTGTATCAGGCGTTAAAATGGTGCAATAGAACACAAACCTGCACCCACACTGGCCCTTTGGCCCCTAAATTGGACCCCCTGCTTTATACCCTCAGACAGGCACGACCCCCCCACACACACACACACACCCACACACCAAATAGTGCTAATTGGCTTTAGACCCTCACCATGATCAGATAGGCAGTGCCCCGTTCTAGGAGGAGACCCCTCGATGATATAGCGGACGTCTCTCCTATTCTGCAGTGAAGGGAAATCGAACAGAAACATGCGCGTAAGTCTCCATGCTGGACTAATAACAAACAATATCCCTCGAAGATCTGTCCCAAATTCAGGCTGTGTCCCTGTCAAGCAGACCAAGAAGTATTACATTTCCAGCGCGGTTGCGTATCCATGTTGCCCTGGGCAGATGTGTTCAAACAAGGCCGGAAATTATGTTTATGTAACTGAGAAATGGCGGATTTGCAGGATAGATTTTTATCAGTCCCTCTTCGAATCATCCGTGACCAACCACTTTCTTCCCATAGCCATATTCAGTAAGTGTAGCCAAAACCGAGTCAACAGTGCTAAACTACTAAAGACACTTTTTTGAAGGAGTCGGGGTGTTCTTAGAATGAAATCACATAAAATACGCCTATGGGAAAACTTTTTTTATTGTTTGTTTTATTATTGTTGTTTTTGGTTGTCATGGTCAAATTCCCAAAAATGGCTCTCTACGTCTTCCCACCTAATCACTACCCCCCCCACCTTACAGTCAATTGGTCACGCAGTATCTGCCAACCTTCATTTCCCCAGGTCTACTTTGAAAAATAGTTCTTAGCTGACCTTCCTGGAGACAAAGACGGGTCAAACAAACACATAAAAACGTTCAGTCTGGGCCCCTGGGTGAAACAATGTGGTTAATTGGTTGAGCAGACTGGTTTAATTGTTTAAAATTAAACTGAAAAATGTAAAATGAAAAAAATGTAAAATGTAAATTTGGTTGACATTTATGATTAGAAATGTTAACGACTACGGTCAGACCTGACTAAAACTATTTACATCACATTTACATTTACATTTACACTGATGTAGCTCTTACAAAGAGAGACTTATGTTTAAAATGTATTTATACACTCAATTTATACAGCTGGTATTTACTGAAGCAATTCTCAAGGGTACAACGGCACTGCCCCACCTGGGAAACAAACTTGCAACCTCTTACAAGCCCAGTTCCTTCACCGTTCTATTCACTGTATAGTCCACAACCAACGTTTCCCAATTTCCACTCATTCACATTATTCTGGGCTGAATCCTCCATTGAATCCTCGGTTCCAAAATGGAAAGGCAGGAAACACCCCAAGACAGAGAGAGAACAGAAAATTATTTGTCCTGCCAATGAGGCCAGCATGGAGGTTATTTGCTTGGCAATTACATTTTTCTGGTTTCATTTGCGCATACGAGGCCCACCCCACACTCCTGTTTTTCCATGAAAAACTTTGTCGAGCATCATTCATTTGCGTATATTTTAGTGGTAAACAACTATTTTTAAAAACACTGCATCGCTTTCCCCAGCTTACCCCCTTCCCGACATAAATAGTTCATTTTCAGAAATGTTGAAAGCTAAGGCTTGTTGTTACAGTAAACTAGCTAACCCTAATGTCCTTTATCTCCACACTTGTTTCCCTCTAGATGCACGTGTGCCCATATCCGCAGTCGAGTCTCTAAAGTTAATTTAATAAGTGGGATATGGAAAATAAATACAGAAAAACAACATTATAGCAGCCAAAAGGCCAGTTGTGGAGGCCTGTGAATGCTCTCGTGGGGTTGTGATGGAGCCCCGCAGACTGTCCTAGAGCGGTTAGGACTGAAGCCAGCAGGCTGTGGTGTGATGTACGAACTCACTCTCAGTTTCGGGTCAATTGTGCGCACTTCAAGTTCGCACTGGGCCCCGAGACCCACAACGTCGCAGGCTGTTCAGCCGACCCCCACTTTTAGTTGGGTGGTCTTTGATTTCATTATTATTATTATTATTTTTTAAAGACATCGTCTAAAAAAGCAATAAAAAAAATACAGAAAATAAAAAGGGTGCGCTGGTGGATTTAGGAATGGCCTGGAAAGACCACTCTCTGGAGAGTTATAAATTAGCCCAATTACAGCTGACTGGAGACACATCTGGAGTAATGGATCAAAATGGTCTCGACTGATATGTTAAGAATATAGGGAACATCGGTGGTTTTCAAACTATGGACACGTGGATCACTAGTGGTCTGCGAGAACCCCCCTGCTGGTCAGTGGGAGCAGTTGCAACTTGCTGAAACTTTACAAACTTTACGAAAATGTAATTAAATGTAATTAAATGTTGGAATGGCAAACTAGGTAATGAGGTGAACAAAAGGATCAGATTAATTTTTTTGCAATAATAGCCAAATACCTTGACAAGCCGAAAACAATGTGAAAAAATGTATATGAATCATTCATTCAAGTGCAACCCCAGGGTACATATTTAGTTTAAATCATTTCATTGACTGGCCTTGGCTCCCAGGCAATTCAAGGGTTGTACAAATAGAACTTCTCACAATTTTCAAAAATGTCAACAATTGTGAACTTTGTGTCCACAGTTTCTGTAACACTGTGTAAACAACTAATTGGGATAATAGCTTGAGCGTGTTACACTTTCATGTGGTAGAAATGGCACAGAACATAAATGGTACAATACAACACAACACAATACACATTATTACTTTATTCATCCCCCTAGGGGCAATTTAATTTTGTCCAGGAGAGAGAAAGAGAAACTCATATGCACAATTCGTGATATACATTTCAATATACAGTATACTACACTATGCGATATCATCCAGGGCTTCTTGTCAAATACTGTACATACACCATTCACATGTAACACACAGTATTATTCAGATACAAATGCAGCATGAAGTAAGTGAAGGGCCATGGTCTGAGGCAGGGGAGATTCCATTCGATTTGATCCGATTCCAATCCAATCCTTATTGTCCCACATGGGAAATTAGCTCTGCAGGCAGTTATAAATGGACACCATAGTTCACTGGACACAGAAGTTTTGGGGTGATCAAGGGTCATGCCAATGGGGATTTTGGAGGTGCACCTGTGTCTAATTACAGCTGTGTTAATCTCACAGTGAGCGCTAGGAACCGGGTGAGAGGGAAGACCCAGGGCTGCCGGAGGCTGAATAAATAAAGTGTGGTTTCAGAGCACTGAAGTGCCTGTTTTTTATTTATTTTGTTAGCTGTTTAATGTAAGGAGGCCTAATCCCACGAGGACGATGGACAAAGACGGGATGTGCTGCTCGCTTTTGTACATCGGAATCCTTTCAATTGCTCTCCATTCCATGTCTCCCTGTTCATGTAATGCCTCTGTGTCCTTTTGGTCTGTTTGTACTAAGGAAAACTGCCATACACACACATTCACACACTCACACACACACTCACACATCACGCTCATGCACATGCACACACACACACACACACACACACACACACACACACACACACACACACACACACACACACACACACACACACACACACACACACACAAACACAGACTGAATTATGAGGATGTGAGTGTAAACATACATCCACCTCACAAAATTAACCATCCATATTTCTACTTACATTTCCTCTCTATTGCCATAAGCACACAATTAATCTGTGGAAACACATCAGGAAACTGTTGCCCCTCTTGAGTATTGAATATAACTCAAGAAGATATTTGATAATTGCTTTGTTACGCCAGAAGCTTGACATCCTTTGTTCAAAAACACACACACACATAAATGCAAGCACACACCCTTAGTACAACACTCATATAACACATTTCTGTTACACACACAGGTGTGTATGAATTTATGAAGTGTGAGCTGGGTGTGTGTGTAAGTGTGTGTATGCTCGAGTGAGTGTGTGTGTGTGAGTGTGTGTGTGTGAGTGTGTGTGTGTGTGTGTGTGTGTGTGTGTGTGCATGGATGTGTAGCAGTAGCTTGTTAGGCCTGTATGTGAGTGCTGTCCTGAGTCCAGGGCTCCAATAATAGACCAATTCATCAGGTGCCAGCCCACACCTGGCACCCCACTTGCTGCTCGCTGGGACATCCTGAACCCAAACCAGATGTTTCACCCCTGACGCTTAGTCTCTCTCTGCACCACAACCATGTACAACAGGCCCCAGTGGCTGTTACTCTGCAGCTCAATGTTTCTGTATAGGCACTACCACTGTAGCTTTTGCAATGTTCCTTCTGATTACCTGGCCTTTGGTACACCCTCAACCCTGGGTTTTCACCTTAAAATTGGCAACCAATTCAGACCCAATAAATCAGATGAGGTGAGTTAACTGGGTGATCAACCGATTTAATGAATCAATTAAGCGCTGAGTAACAACAAAAACCAGCACACCCTGTGACTCTCCAGCACCAGGTTTTTGTAAAACCCAGATGTTAAATCCAAGGAGCATTTTGGGTGTGAAAACCCCCACTATACTTATGTCCCTTGCTGTTCCATGTTCCATGGTGTGGCAGAATGCACAAAGGTGCTACTCTGTGATTTGGGGAATGGCTTCCCACCAGGATTTAGGCTGCATCTGTGGCCATGTCCTTCCTGTAGCTGTGTGTCTGGGTTTCCCCTCTATTTGTGCCACGCTGGAAATGATCAATTACGGTAATACACTTTTTCTTCTGGCAATCACCCAGGCGCTAATCTGACCTTGAATACAAATGTCTGAATTATTTTCAATGGATGCTGCCATTATTGTCTTCCAACTGTTCGGCAAATGATTATTTGTGACAGCTGCAGATGTTATGGGTTTGGGGGAGTAAGGGAGATCGCCACCAATGGGATGGGGTGGGGCGGTAACAATATGGCTTATGTTCATTTTTCTATGCAGTGATGTAATTGCCTTTTGACACTTTGCTTTTCATTTGGCTTTAGCAGTCTTGTAGTCCTGGATTACTTACAGGCAAACCCAGCTCTCTCCCAGTTGCCTGTGTCAATGATGGTTTGCCCATGCATAATGTAAGTACTACCTGGCATTCAAACTTTCTTAACATTCATCATAAATATTCAAACCTGGGTCTTCCAGATGAACAAAACACATAGAGACTATTGACGGTCAGCCAACAGTTTATGTCAGATGTTTTGAGTATTTATTAATGCTTCTGAATGATGTCACACAGAGAGCTAGGTGCGTAAACATTTACCCCCCTTCAACAAAGACGCTGGAACAGTAGATGCTAGTTGCTCCATTGATATAAATATGTAGATGCCTCATTCACCCGGTTCAGATCCATCTGCACGGCCGCCATATTGGGGTGGGCAAGATCGGCATCTAAACAAACGTATGTGTATTTAGAGATGCAGACTTCCCCAGATAAAATCTACTGTCACTCGCTTAATTCTCAATCAATTTTTGTGTCAATACAGGAACACACAGAGAACGCACATAACTCAGAGCGAATCTTTTTGCACTGCAACCTGTTCACACAGGTTCTCAGATTTCGCTAAGATTGACAACTCACTGGAGCTCGTGTCACGCCCCCTCTCATGCGACTATGAGAAAGCACCACTGAACATGCAGCTCGAACTCATTGATCTCCAATGTGACCCATCATTGAGAGAGAAGTTTGACACAGCCACTCTGCCCGAATTCTATGCCTCACTGAGTATGACAGTTTCCATAAACGCGACAGCTGGCACAGAGGAGGCTGGTTCTGTTTGACTTCACTTATGTGTGTGAGCAAACCTTCTCAGTAATGAACTGCAACAACTCCAGACACAGATGGCGATTAAATGATGGACACTTGGCATCTATACTGCGGACATCAACATAAAAAATAATACCTGACTTTGATACACTTGCAAAGCAGGGAGAACAGCTTCACTGTTCACATTAGGTAGCCTACATGACCCAGTACTTGAGGGTATCAAATACCAAGACTTGACATGCACCGTGGTATTTAGGTGAGTCAGTTATCTCAATTAGTATGCCACTGAGAGAATATGCAAAGAGAATAACTATTCTGAATAACAAAGCACTGGTGCAGTAATGAATGAGAGATATGACAAAACTAGGAATGTGTTTGAATGGTACAAGAAAAATGCACTGTTGTATTAAAATATAAATACAGTTCAGCCTACTTTTCTCAAGTTTATTGAAAATGGATTGGAAAAAATGACAGTTTGAGACTCCACTACCACTGAACTCTGTACATCTAGCTAATTGTCCTCACCATTGCCTACTTGCTCAACACTATACACCCCTGCTTACTCCATTTAATGAAAAAAAGACTAACCTTTTCCTTCCCAGTGTTACAGGTATGGTACGCAGCTGCCTGCAATGCACTGGTCTGATACCATGTATTTATGCACATCTTGTAATTAAGAACATCTGCTAAACTGGTCTCTTACAACGTCCGACGCTGGCCAAACTATGATTGTTCCTACCATGTATTTATGCACATCTTGTAAGGCGTCTCGTCACTCTGGATAAGAACATCTGCAAATTGGGAGAAAAATGGGATAAATGAAACAAATTTTAAAAAAATAAAAAAAATGTAAATGTAAAAATGAAACCAAACAATACTGTCTGATAATGATTGTAAGAGTACTTGAATGGTAAAGAAAGCACTGGTGATAATTGACTTGAGTTTCATTGACTGAGTTATACCTCAGCTAAAGCAGTTTGTTAACTTGAATTTGATTTAAAATGCACTTCTCTCTCTCTCACAATATGTTTTGTAGAAATAAATATGAAAATGAGATGCCCAGTGCACTATTCGCTTCATTGGTCATAATGGAAAATTTTAAGTGTCAATGTGTGGCCCACCATCCAGTCTTCAAAACTCAATGTGGCCCGAGCCAAAACGTTTGCCCACCACACCGGAACCACCCAAATCTAAAGGCCTCTACATGCTCGAAGGACAACAACACAACAGCAACACAACCAGGGCTCTGCAACATCAATGCAACCTTTGTGACCTACGCAGAGGGGGTTTCAGATGGTGTCGCGTACCTAACTAGCGACCGCAGCGCAACTGTTCACGTAGATGTTACACATCATTGATTGGTTGGTTAACGAATGGAGGCGGAGCTGTCATAGTCATAGTTCATAGGTCACAGTTCATTGAGCTAGTAGCTAACAACATAGATAGCTAGCATAATTTGTTCGACATGGTATAAAATTAACCAGCTTCAGGAAAGATTGGCTGAAGAAGTTTGAAGGTACAGGAGTTTCCCTGCTTTTATAAAAACGTTATCTACCTTGTTTAATACATTGATGCCTTCTAGTGTACAGAAGTGTAAGGACACCATGTTGCATAGACTGCGCATAGCCTTTGCTGACATATATATTCCAGAGTGCTTGCTACATTGTTGCATTGCGCAAACCACGAAGTAGTCATGGCATGGTAGGCTACCACACGCTAGTTAGCTAGCTACCTAACGTCAGCTAATGAGTTACCTAGCTAATGTCAACTAGCTAAGCTAGCTAGCACTAACAACGTCAAACTGCAAACCAATAGCTGTTAGCTAAATCATGATACTAAATCTAAATCTAAAGCTAAATCATGGGGCGACTCCACGAATGAGCCAATTCATCTGTCATCAAAGCCGATGTAGTAAATATAGACAGCTACCTAATGTAGCCTTCAGTTGAGGTGGCTATATTAACTCTCATTAGCTAGCGTTAATGCTAGCTATCTAGTTAAATTGACAAAGCACCTCATCTAACCCAGTCCATTTTAAAGCACTTCAGATTTATAGGTGACCAGCACCAGATAGCTATCTCACGTTTATATTCTCAAAACAATCTAAAATGTAAATCGCTAACTAGCCACTTTTTCATGTGTATTTTTTTATTTTTTATTTTTTTATTTTTTCCCGTTTTTCTCCCAATTTGGTTGTCAATTATACCCTCTATTTATTTCAATTCCCCACCCCCATGAGTCCGCCGCCCATTCCTGGCCGATTGTTCCCGCCTCTTCCGAGACGGAAATTCTTCCACGGACGCCTTTTACCTCCTCCTCGACGGACTCGTGCCGGCTCACCCTCCCCCCTCCCCCGGAGGCGGACAGCCAAATGCCGCCTCCGATCGGGGCTGACGACCAGGGCCGGTCTGGTAGAGATGCAGGTTTCGAACCGGAGTGTGGAGCGTTAGACTGCTACGCCATCCGCCGCCCCTTCGTGTGTATTTTTATCGTGATTGTGCACCGGCGATATTAACTATTTGATACTTGATATACTAGGTGACACGATTAACACATCGGACAAGAGCATTCAGACAAAATAATCAAACGTTATTTATAACATGTAGCAGAGCATTCAGACAAACTCACATTTTTAAATGGTTAAGAACCTTTGTACTTTTAAAACCTTTTTATAGTTTGTTTTTTTAATGAATAATGGTATTTGAAACTTAAAATACATAAATTTTCATTTTAAGTTTTAATTTTAAAACATAAAAATGTCAATAAATCTTTCCTGCTGAAAATAAGACCCACACAGACCCAGTTTACATATTTATCCTGTATTTTAGGAACAATATGCCACTAATGGAAGAGTTTAAGGTCGGAAAATATGTATTTTGATTCTTTGTACTTTTCTTCATCGTTGGTATATAATTATCAGTATTTGTATAATTGTGGTCTCACAGTAAATGCAATCTGATGTACATTAGCCATTGTCTTTATTTTTTTTTACAATGAACAACATATTGTAATACTTTTTTTTTGTTAGCCATTGCAAAAATAGTCAGTGTTGTTGTTAAATTGTTTTGTATGATAAGTGTAAGATAATGCATGCAACTCAAGAAGAAGAGGAAGTTAATGCACGGAAGTTAACTTTTAGTTCATCTTCTGTTAACGCTGTAACAAATTCAAACTACCAGAGGCTGTTTGAATTCAGCCAGGCTGGATCACGCCCTATCACCATTGGCTACTACGCCAATAGATCCAGTAGCCCACAGCTGAACCTCAAGACTGATAGCAGCACCTTGAGGTTGGGTGATGTGTCTGATGACTATATGGAGGATTTCTATGCACGGACCCGCAAAATGTGAGAGCCTCGTCCTCCACTTCGATGGACAGGGTGGAGAGCATCAGCCACTAGCGACAACTTCCAGGATGTATGCCTGGAGAGACCGACGCCCCCGAGCCGGGGCACAGCTGTTCCTAATGGTCGGTTTTAAAGTCAAACATTCAGGACTGCAGGGGCCTGCAATGGCCGTCGGCCAAGCTAGTCCAGCCTACAAATAACCTATTCACTGGTGGCTACTGCCTGGCTGACCATCAAGATAGTTCCGTGGAAAGGATGATGTCCAGCTGGACTGATTCCTCTTGCTCCACGGGCCAGGGGGGATTTATGACGACCTATAAGCAGAGCTACAGGTGCACAATTTGGCAGGCCGCTAAGCTAGCACAGCCTAAGGAAAGCGGACTTAGCAATGCCCGCACTGCAGGAAACTACGCATTGTGCCAGGGGAGAAACATGGAGAGGGAGATGCCCACTTGCCAACATATATATGCCATTTAGCAGACGCTTTTAACCAAAGCGACTTACAGTAGTGAATGCATACATTTTTCAGTATATGTGGCCCCAGTGGGAATTGAACCCAGAACCTAAGTGTTGCTAACGCCATGCTCTACCAACTGAGCCACAGAGAACCAGCATAGCATAGCCAATGATTCCATCGGTCAGGGATGATTCATGACGACCCACAAGCAGAGCTACAGGGGTATCCAAGGGGTGGCCACCAAGCTAGCTAGGCCTGTCGCTAATCTTCCGCTCAGCAGCTACTGCAACAATGATCACCTTCCATGGAAGGGATGTTGTCCAGTTGGACTGATTCCTCTTGCTCCACGGGTCAGGGGGGATTTATTACGACCCACAAGCAGAGGTACATGGGTAAAAAATGGCAGCCCGCTATGCTGGCGTGGACTAGAGATAACTTGCCTAGCAACGCCCACATCGCAGGTAACTATGCTTTATATGAGGAGAGAAACCTGAAGAGGAGTACGCCCACTTATCAACATAGATGATCATCTATCAGGTCAGGTGTCCGATACGGGCAATAGGAGCATGCAAGGGCCGGCCGCCAATAGATGCCAGCCCACCAATAACCTCTGGAGCAGCACCCTCCCGGTTGGAGCGTCAACTGAGTACCGGGATAATTACAGGGGTTTGCCGTCAGCTGCCAGGCAGCGCATAACTGATTTCCAACCTGTGGGCAATATTACGGGCAGAGCTTGCCACTTTAACGCTATGACCGAATATCAAGCCCAGTGCAGGGACCGGACAGTTTTTTTATAGCTATACTATGCTCTTTCTCCCCTCCAGAAAATTGAGCATAGTATAGCATAGTCTGCTCAATATTTATTTATAAATGTAAATATATCTATTTATTAAGCTTTATTTTATGTAGGCTTATTTTGTGTAACAAGTATTCTGGAGAGAAATATACTTTGTATTACATCAAAGTATAGGAACATTGACTTGAAATCCCGGTTATACCATTTATGTTTCATGGTGTATAATGGCTTTACATGGTGCCAAGAAATTCATCCATAAGAGATACGCTATATGGCCAAAAGTCAGTGGACACCCCTAATAATTGAGTTCAGGTGTTTCAGCCACACCCATTGCCAACAGGTGCATAAAATCCAGCACATAGCCATGCAATCTCCACAGACAAACATTTAGAATTCAGAATGGTTCGTAAAGAGCTCAGTGACTTTAAACGCGGCACTGTCATAGGATGCCACCCTTGCCACAAGTCAGTTCGTGAAATTTCTGCCCTACTAGATGTGCCCTGGTCAACTGTAAGTGTTATTATTGTGAAGTGGAAGTGTCCTAGGAGCAACAACAGCTCGGCCACGAAGTGGTAGACCACGCAAACTCACAGAGCGGGGCCGACGAGTGCTGAAGCGCATAACGCGGATGCCAGGAGAACGCTACCTTCCGAAATGCATAGTGCCTACTGTAAAGTTTGGTGGAGGAGGGATAATGGTCTGGGGCTGTTTCTCAGGGTTTGGGATAGGCCCCTTAGTTCCAGTGAAGGGTATTCTTAATGCTACAGGATACGAAGACATCTTAGCCAATTGGGCGCTTCCAACTTTGTGGCAACAGTTTGGGGAAGGCCCTTTGCTGTTCCAGCATGACTGTGCCCCTGTGCACAAAGCGAGGTCCATAAAGACATGGTTAGACGAGTTTGGTGTGGAGGAACTTGATTGGCCTGCACAGAGCCCTGACCTCAACCCCACTGAACACCTTTGGGAGGAATTAGAGCGCCGATTGCGAGCCAGGCCTTCTCGTCCAACATCAGTGCCTGACCTCACAGATGCTCTTTTGGCTGAATGGGCATCTTGTGGAAAGCCTTCCCAGAAGAGTGGCAGCTGTCATAGCCGCAAAGGGGGGTCCAACTCCATATTAATGCCCATGGTTTTAGAATGGGATGTCCAACAAGCTCATATAGATGTGATGGTTAGGTGTCCACTGACTTTTGGCCATATAGTGTATCTTGTGTCACGACCATACTCATCCATTACTCACGATAATCAGATGTAATGCAAGTTATAATGATAATCAATCTTCATAACTTTATTAATAAGCGGTCATATTTAATGTGGAAAGACCAAGGCCCTGTGGGCCTGCTGGCACTGTCTGTACAAAATTGTGGATAGCACATTAAGTAAATTAAAAGTCTCCAAACACCTTATGTCAGGGGTGTCCAATCTCTGTGAGGAGTAGGTTGGCAAAGGAAATCTGGTGATTGAGACAGCCATGGCATATGATTTAGATCTCATCAAACCATTCAGTGGCCAAGCTTGACCTTTGGATTACCTTGCCCTCTAAGGGGTTGAGTGGACCTAAACCATGCCAGGAAAATAAATCCCACACTATTACGGAGCTGCCAGAGCTTCCTTTATTTTGGCAGCCACCCGTATGTTTGGCCTCACCGTGCCAGTATGTGTGAAGTGAACTGCTCCCACACAGTGGGTTGAGACTCAAAACCAGTCTCCGTGCCAGAATGACCATGCCATGTGCAGCTCTGTTCCAAACAAACCATGTTACAACACAGTCTGTTTGCTATATAACAAACAATTAATAGCAAAAAAATCTACCCATATTAAATTGGCGATGGAATATAATATTCTGCAAAACATTATGTTGTTGAAATTGAGTGTTTAGACGGCTGTACTGTACCAAGTGCACACACCAAGTCCCTTACAAAGCTAATTTACCAAACCACCATAGATATCCTTTTTATATTCCACCAAATATATCCTCTATGAACCACCAGAGAAGTCCTTTATGAACCACAATAGATATCCTTTTAATTCCATCAGTCGCACAATCACCTGTCTTTCGCCCCCCCCTTGCACAAAATGGTCTCCATTTCCAGCACCTCGCCCCTGGGAATTCCATTTCGGGGAACAACAGCTATGCTTGGCAGCATCCCTGATGTCCTCCTCTTATTCCATCAGTAGCACAATCACCTGTCTTTCGCCCTCCTTGCACAAAACGGTCTCCATTTCCAGCACCTCGCCCCTGGGAATGCTGTTTCGGGGAACAACAGCTAAACTTGGCAGCATCCTGGATATCCTCCTCTTTTTTATTATTTGGAAACACAGGACACAAACAAAATCTTTGTTTATACCCATAGGACCAAACCCCAGAAAAAGAAGAAAAATAAACTCAGCGACAAGGCGCTGGTAAGATTAGACCTCAAATAAACAGCAGCAGTAGCTCACATTCAGTAACCAAGGCGCTCCTGGCTTTAGAATGGGTGAAGAGGTTACATGCGTCTGTCTCAGTTTACATACTTCCTGTAAAGTCTAGTTTGTCTAAATCAAGGATCTCGATCTCTTGGGTGTGCTGGAGTTTCATAGCCACATACATTTAAGAGGTTCTGTAATGAAACAATACAATATCACAATAAGGCTGACAGAAATTACAACACTGCACAATAATGAAGGTAAAAGGATGGTTAAAACGTCATTTTATGGAGAAAAAAAAAGTGAGATGTTGTCACAAATAAATATGACATTGCTGGTGACGCATCGGAACACCATATCCGTATTAATGATTATATATATTTTTTAAGTAGAAATTATTTCTGAATGTTCATTGAAAAAAACAAAATAGACTGATCTTTGATCTGGGCCAGGCTTTGAGTACAACAGTGTGAGTCAAAAACGTCAAACAGCACTTAAGGGGCACAGCCGGACAGTAAAGACTCAGGGTCAGCACACCACAATTAAAGCATGATTTTATCTTTACTTAACCTGGCGGGTCAACTGAGAATTAAATTCTCATTTGCAGTGACAACCTGGAGAAATCAATGTGGGTAGGTAATGCAAGGGATTGTGTAGCCAGTCAGAGTTAGGGCATGATAAGGTGGCCAGATGTTGAAAGATTTTTACAGGAATTTGACCAGGACACTGGGGCTAACATCTCAACACTTTCAAAAAGTGGCATGGAATCTTTAATGACCACAGTGAATCAGTCATTAAAGGAAGTCTTCCATCCAAGTATTAATCAAGCCAACACCTGCTTAGCCTCAGGAGTTTGACATGAGAAGGGTGCAGGGTGGTATGGCTGCTTCCTTTACAGGAAATTATTTATCTGCTGGGAAGAAACCCTTTCCCAGGGTGGCTCACAAAGGCTGACTGCTTTAGAGGTAAATGCTCAAATAAAGGCAACACTTTGGCAACCCGGAGGGGGGACACGGTCCCGGGCTCGGAGATTCCCAGCCAGGTGGCCGAGGACTTGTTGGAAACGGGAGGGCCAGGCCTATCCCTGATGGCCACTCGCGGTACTGCACCCATTGAAAGGATCCCTTATTTACTCAAGTGTTGCCTTTATTTTGGCAGTTGCCTGTAGCTGAGATCTTTTAATGGAAAACACACTGCGCTTAGCCAACCTCAGACATGTTCCAGTCATCATGCAGGAAGGTTCTGTCGGAGGACAGGTGCAGGTCGAGGTATGACAAGGTCCTGACAGTGCTAGTGACCCAGCTGGAAGAGGCAGCCAAAAAAGATCGGGCCACAACATAAGACATAAGACATCTGGCTCCCACGAGAGTGGCTTCCTGGGAACAGCAGTGGACTGGGGAAATGAGAGCCCACTTGGGACAAGGCCTCATCTTCCTCCAGGAAATCAGCAAAGTGACGCTTGGGCCAGATCGGTTGATTCGGTCAAAGAGCCAAGGGAATATCATAATGTTGGATGTGACGGCACCATGGGAAGAGCAGAGTGTGGAAGTCTACAAAAGGAGGCAGCTGAAGCACTAGCCACTCGTTGCTGAGTGCACGGAGAAGGGATGGACGGATGGACAAGCAAATTCACAGAGGATGTGGCAGTGATGGGATTGGTCAAATATAATTGGCCATTCATAACTGTAAGAAACTAAATAGTGGACACAAATTAAAACACAAAACAAACAACGACAATTTTTTTTTGCTGAAGCAGTTCAGGTTAAATGGCTTGCTCAAGGGTACATTGGGAGAGTTCCAATCATGGTTTCCAACCTATAAACTTCTGGTTACCATTCGAGTTCCTGAGGCTTTACTCACTCCCCACCACATCGCAACACGGTGTCCACCATGAAGTGGGGATAGCTGACCCACCAGCAAAATATTTCCAGCAGGGCATTAATATTCCTTGTGATGAACCAATTGAAGTATTTGCACTCTTTCCATAATCCAACTGCGGAACATGTGAGAGCTTTCTCTAGTGGAATGTCTGAGGTCATGCGTCTGTGCTCCCCCCCCTTGTCTATGTCTTAATTAAGTCTGAGAATGCATCAATCCTGTCACATTCTATTCTCAGGAATTGACCACGCAGCTTCCACATTCCTGGCTTTTGCAAGGAAAGGACGGCCAATTAAAAAAAGGTGCCCACTTTCCAAAACTCAGAACCCGGTGAGCTCATCGTGCCCAGGATTGTTTTGTCACATTCCAGAACAGTCATCCCCACTCCGTGTTGTGACATCACAAAGGCAGCCCAGAACATTGTGCCTTGTGGCCCGGTGCAGGCTCAAAAGGAACCTTGCTGTAAGTGTTAATAAGCTGTATTCCATGTGTAGCGTACACCAGAGCCAACCATGTGGGAAAGGCGTTGGGAATATGCCCTTCAGTGTTGGAGAGAAGACATAAGACATAAGTCTTTTTTATTTACCAGATGCACTGTGACAAGATTTTGGAATTGTTGAGGGTTTTTTTTAACCAGCTGCTTTTTACATCTGCCTCCAGTGCCAAGGGGGACAGGACAGGAGCGGGGTTGGGGGGGGTGAGAGTTTCAGGGAAATCAGAATTGACTGTCTGCATCACAGTTGAAAAAGTAAAATCCTGATTGACATCGACGCAGTTGTCAATATTTTGACTTACCGCGGAAGCAAACAAAGATAAGCGACGCGACAGGACAACACTCATGTTCTCGCTTACGGTCCGCAGAAAGCATGTGTTTAGCTCCGTACCTTGGCTGAGTGGTCCGTGATTTAGAATATTTAATCATTATTTACCACAACTTACCATGTAGCCTATGAATAATGGTGCCTGTAAGCATGGACATAACCAATTAAAGCTAACTGGTTCACTTCAGTTATTTTCTTCCTCTTTTTGTCTACAAAGTTGTACTTTCAGGTGGAAAGAAAATGACCTTTTCTTCCAACAGAGGTTGTGTCAGAGAATTTGTCTCACACCTTGCTATGAGAGGTTCCACACTGTGCATTAAATAAAAGGATAAACTGTGAGACTTGAATTTTAATACTGGCTGCATAGAGGTCACACATGTACTGCCATATAAAAGACAACTTCAAATACAGAACTTCAAATACAAATACTCAAAAGTTGTGGGGGTTTTTTCCTCCTTAAAAGTGTCTGAATTATGGAGCAGGAGGTAAGTCATAACACATTTCTATGTATTCATTTCATTCATTTGCATAGATGCAGGTAATTATCATCAATTTCCCCAAGAGCTGCAGTTCAAATGACTGGTGGGCCTGGGGTTCAGCCAGAAATTACCGGCAGCCATTGTCTAACTAATTCCTGAAAGTCTAACCGTGAACTTATGCATCGGATAATTGCAGAGGAAGATCAAAGCAGGAAAACTGAGACTAAGTCCCACTACTGCACAACATGCCCCCCAGAGGAACACAATTCTCAGACCGCATTTGGTGAAGACCCAGAAGACCTCATAAATCATATCTTAGCCTATGCCATGTAAACTAAATAGAGAAGATCCCAAAGCATTTCCTGTAGGGTTTTTTTGTTTCCTTTCCTCAGCCAAGGCGAGCGGACATGCTTTCTAGCGTGTTGTACATTGACCAGACCAATGTTTTTTCTTTGAAAAAAAGACGCTTTTTTTTAGGCCCCCCGGCAATTCAGTCGACAACTCGTCAGGTGTCTCTAATTATAGGAGCGGCCCACCGCTCATGTGCGCCACTCTCGTGCAGTCAGAGCCACGTTGCTGCCGCCGTTTGTTTGGGAGAGGTCAACTTCGGTGAATTTGTGTGGCTGGGGGGCTTGTTGGAAAGGCGGGCAGGGACAGGCCTATCTGCTGGTATGGGCCATGGCACCCCCTGGACACTAGTGGTACTGCACTCATTTAAAGGATCCCTCATTTGCCTCAAGTGTTGCCTCTATTTTGGCAGTTACCTAATATAATATAATAATATATGCCATTTAGCAGACGCTTTTATCCAAAACAACTTACAGTAGTGAATGGATACATTTTCAGTATATGTGGACCCAGTGGGGATTGAACCCACAACCTAAGCGTTGCCAACGCTGTGCTCTACCATCTGAGCCACAGAGAACCACAGGCCACAACCTGTAGGCCGTAATCCTTTTTCTCACTTAAATTTCCAAAATGATTTAAGATTAAACCAGTTCTGTATTGTTAGGTGCCAGCATGGACAGAATACCTACACCCATATGTCAGGTGTGAAAGAGCAAGAGTTACAAATCAGCCCAGAGGAAGCACTTTTTCATACATTTTCAAGTTGCCATCAAATGAATGAGCCAATCCCAAAGCAATCCCAAAAAACTATCTCATCGAGCAACATTGTTGACAGAATCCTAAAAAGTGAGTCAGATGGTCAACAAAAAAGTTTTTGTCGGTTTTTCATTCGCTGCACCTGCAGTTTTTTTCCACATACATACGCTGACTCACTATTTTCAGCAAGCTCTTGCCCTCATTATCCCTTAAAACCATTGCTTTATTTTCTACTCAATCCAAATAAAGTAAAAAACAAAAACTGTTTTTTTTTTGGTTGCACTTTAGATTACGGTACATGTGTACATGCTTATGAATAACTGAATTAAATAGCTCTGAAACATACATTATTGACGAAGGTCAGGGTATCCGGATGGGAATACTTTGGCTATATAACATAAGAGTGCATATTGTAACATGTTCTTTCTCAATATGAAAACCCTGGCCTGACTTGAAACACATTTTCAGCATATATTAATGTTGGAGTAACCCCCAAAAAAAAAAAAAAAACAAGGTATTTTTGAAGGAATTATAATTCAGTTATTAATGCTTTATTAGGCATCAATAACTGCACTGTAATCAAAAGTTTAAGAATAATACCGCAAATAACCATTTAAGGAATACTTCCTATAGGGCTGAATTGGTGGGTATTCAAGAGTGAGATGTGAGTTATGGGAGTTCATGGTTTGAGAACGAGCTCAGTCTTGGACAGTATCCCTGAGTAACATGTGGACAAATAATTTTTCCTAGCTGTTCTGGGTGCTAGTCACACCCCTTGTCCTTTGATCTGATCTGTTTCTCGGTTTGGTTTTGATTGTATCAAGATGTACGTTTTTTTACAATTCCATAAAACTGACAAAAAACTAAACGCATGTTGAATAAAAATTGAAATCACAGAAAACCTGTGGGCTGCCATGTAGAAAAAACCCTCTTAAACATTTATCTTTAAAATATATTTTTTGGCCTCACGGGTGGTTACAACGTTCGACGCTGGCCACCGCGACCGGGGTTCAATTCCACCGGCTGCGACAGAGTCGGCTCTGGCCAGGAGTGCCACCGGGGGCAGCAATTGGCTGTCCGCCCCAGGGAGGGGGGAGGGAAGCCGACAGGAAGTTCACTGCACACAGAAGTGGCTCTGAAGTACCAGAGTTACGGTTGACAGCCTGGCAGGTGCCGTCTCGGAGGAGACAATACTTCTCCTTTGTCACTACCGGTCACAGGGCTACGGCAGCGAACTCACATTACGAGGGGGGGATTGACATAACAAAATTATAGAGGGTGTAATTGGCTACTAAATTGGGAGAAAATGTTCACAGCGGCTTGCTGCCATGAAAAATACATGAAGGGAATAATGGGACTTTTGTCCCCTTTTAAATAACAAAAAAAAGAGGCAGAGAAGCAAAAGCCTTATTCCACAGTTAGAAGTCTAGTCAGTATTGTATACCTAAATATGGTCCTTAATGATATATTCAATGATGCTGTATACATACATTTGCTGTTCATTTTTATTACAAAGGTAAATTACATAATAATATACGCAATTTAGCAGACGCTTTTATCCAAAGCGACTTACAGTAGTGAATGCATACATTTTCAGTGTATGTGGCCCCAGTGGGGATTGAACCCACAACCTAAGCGTTGCCAACGCCATGCTCTACCAACTGAGCCATAGAGAACCACAAAAATAATGAAATCCCCAAAGAGATAAAAATTCATACATTTTGTTCAAGAAACCTCATAGATGCCAGGATTATAGAAGGACAGGATTTATTAATACATGCAGAGCTTTCAGACGAAATATAGTTTTTAAAAATGTTTGTCAGGGCTGGTGGTGAGCGGAACCATGAGCAGAGACGAAGAACAGGTGGTAGTTTTCAAACAAAGTATTTTTTACATTTTCTTTCAAAAATAAATTAAACGGCTTCCAAAGGCCAGATAACAAAACACACAAATAGCTACGGAACCTTGAGAGGCTAGCCATAACACAGCTATGGCAGGGACATTCACAAAAAGACTAAGCACAGAAACGCAGACAGGCAGAGTTTAAATAATGAGAACATAATGGGGCACAGGTGGGACACAATCAGGAACAACGAGACACAATTGGAAACACTCAAGAGAATCAACACATGAATCAATTAAACAATAAGACAATCAGGGAATAATTAAGTGTGGACACAGAGAGGAAACAACACAAAGTTCAGGTGGTTCTTTGGTGGCCCCTGGAAGAGGAAGCCAGTGGGGCAGTCTTGACAATGTTTAACTTTTGTACTTTTTATACACTTCTTAAATAGTTTTATCTAGTTGTGTCTGTGGTCGCTCTCATCGTGTCATTTATGTACGCTGTTTTGTTTTATTATCCATTTAAAATGGATTTATTTGCCATTTTGCTGCATTAAGTGGATATATATTTCTTATGCGTTTTGTGCATGTATTTTGTTTTTTTGCGTTTATTCTTTGATACACACCTTTTCTGTACTTTACTGGGGTCAGATGCCAGAAATTAGCCTTTGGATATAAACACTTAATAAAATGCTTCCATCTGAATTTTTTAAAACATTGTAACAATGCATTTTTCTATGTCCCTGACAGGTAAAACACTCTCTCAACTCTCTTCTAGCCTGGGCCAAGGCTATTTGAGTGCCCCCCCATATCCTAGGTGACACCAAATATCTTTCCTTTAAAGTTTTTTTATTTTGGCAGTTACCTGTATATATAAATTGGGACCACTGAAGCAAAGCTGGAGTGCGTTATGCAATTAAAACAAGGATGTGAGGGGGCCTTCATTAGCGTAACGGTCAAAGCATTCTCCCCGAATGCAAGTTGCCTACTGCAGCCACGGTTCAAAACCTGGCTGCACCAGCTCTGGACAAGAGCCCGATTGGGGGGCGATGATTGACAGACCACCTCAGAGGGAGGGGGGAGGGTGAGCCGGCATGGGCTCACCGAGAAGCGCGAAAGGCGTACGGGAAAAACTGGCTTGCCTCCAAGGATGAGCACCGGGCCCATGGGGGAGGGTAAACTAATAGAAATAGAGGGTATAATTGGCTACCAAATTGGGAGAAAAAAGGGTAAAAAATCTGAAGCAAAATGTAAAAAAAACCAGGAATGAGCAAGCTGCTTGGGATGGGAGTATGGTAGGTCATCATTTCATCATTTCCCTTTCCCTATTGGTTGGGAAACCAGAGCACATGGTGTTCACCGCTGCTCTCATTTTATTTCTCTGGCGCTCCCATTCCCTTTTCCAGGGGCTCCGCTCTACAACATGGGCTCTAGGGGTGTGTGTGAGAGTGTGTGTGCGTGTGCATGCCTCCAAGCACATTAATCATGACTATAAATTGTCCTCCAGAGAGAGGGAGAAAGGGAAGGAGGGATGGGGGGGTGTGGATGAGCCTGGCCCAGAGAATGAGGAGGTATGAGGTATGTATACACTGGGTATTTCAGCTGAGTTTTCACTGGAGGCTCACTGACAACACTTTTTATTTTTTTTCTCTACCAACTTTCCCTTCCTGTTGCTTTACACAAGGATAAAATGCTCAGGACAATGTGGGGAGGAAATATTTCATAATCACAAATCATAAATCTATTTTAGAATCAATCTAACAATTATAAATCTGTCACCCATACCATATTGTAAAACTGAAGAGGAGATGGGCGTACGCCTTCCCACTCACCACGTACACTCTTGAAAAAGCATTGTTATGATAAGTCACATGCTTTCCCGATAACCTGGACTTTCAAAATCTACTGGCTGACTTGGAATTTCCAAGGTGTGCAACAGCAACACGGAAGCCGGGAAAGGAAGGAAGAGCACAAACTGCCCGACCACTAAAACCAGGGGCGTCCTGGAGGGCTGCGGCATCTGCAGATTTTTGTGGTTTCCAGTCAGCACGACGTGGACTCTTTAGCCATTCACATAACTTCAATTATGCACTTAAGTGATGAAACAGACCAGAAACCACGGCCCTCCGGGAACTGTAGCCTGACCCCCTGCACTAGATGCTCTAGTATACTGGTTCATTTGGAATTGGACAACAACTGGGGCTGGGCCAACTCTGGGTGCGTCCCGAAATGGGTCCCCCCAGTTGGTCCACCCGAACCCAATGCACTGAACACAACAAATTTAGCACAGCGATAAGAACATGGAGAACATACAAACATTTCAATACAAAAACAGGCCAATGTCTACATTTCACACCTGGAGTCAATTGAATTGCCCTTCTCTGTACTTTTTCATGAACCTTTATAAATCTTTCTCATGGTGTGTTGTCCAGAACTGGACACAATACTCTATTTGTGGTCTAACAATGGCCTTGTATAACATCAATAATAACCTCCATTGATTTACACTCAATATGTTTTGCTTTATAATCCAGCATGCTGTTGGCTTTTTTTTTATTTTTACTGCTACAGCAACACGTTCTCATTCCCAACACAATGTCTGCATTGGATCAACCACTCCTTCGTTTGCACTCACGTCCTTTCCGTTGACCGTTTTTAGCGCTCCGGGCAATATCTTTTGGCTCCGAATACAGCACACATCAACGGGTCAGAGGGAGCAAGAGTATGGTGTCTCGCGGCTGACGGAGGGCAGAGAGCAGAACGCGGAGCTGTCATCAATCAGTGACTCTCCCCTATGCGCTCCGCTCAAACCAACAACCAATGTGGAGGAGAACCGAGCTGGGATATTTCACAGCTTTACCAGCTGTCTCCAAAACCTCACTTACTCACTTACTCCTACCTCCTACCTACCCAAGCCTACCTTCCCCAATCCCCCCCCGCCTCCTGTTCTCTTAAATTGACAGAGTCCCTTCAATTAAACCTGAGCCGAGAAACCGAGGGTTGAGCTTTGACTGGACACTTTCTTTCTTTCTTTGATTGCTGGACGGATTATTGTCCCTGGCTTCTGACACTTCAATCGGCAGCCCCACAAATTCGGGAGATGACAATTAGGTCTACAACACCCCCCAAATCTCCTAAGGGAGGTGCGGCAAGGCCTGCTAACAAAGGAAAATTTGTCTCGTTGCTGTTGAAAGTGTTAAAGCACACTGTGTATATTTGTTGTGACACAGAAAAAAAGCTATTAACAAGGATAAAAAAGGGACAGAGAAGGTCCAAACTAAGTACATGAAACAAACACAAAATTGAACTGATCTGTCTCTTCATATCAACGTGTCTACTATGTGGCTTGGCACAATGCATTTCGTCATTCATTGCTAATCAATTCGGAAACATACGTTTGCAGTTCATATGATGTGACAGGAGAGCGGTTTCATATGCACACGCTTCTAGTAACTGGCTTAGAAACAAAAATAATCTGTTCCAGAACAGGGAAGAGAGACAGCAGTTTGGGAAGGGCTTAAATTATATCAAACATCCCCCCCCCTCCCCGCTGCCCCTCCTGAATTGATGAATTGACGAGAGAATATTGCTGTGAGGTTAAGGTTTGAAAAAAATCCGATTTTAATGCATTTTTAGATTACATTGTACTTTTTTTATTTATTTTTTTATCTCATTTTGGTAGTCAATTAGACTGGCTATTTTTATGTCAATCCCCCCCTAGTAATGTGAGTTCGCTGCCGTAGTCCTGCGACCGGTAGTGACAAAGGCGACCTAACGCCTCTTCCGAGACGGCATCCGCCAAGCTGTTGACCGTAACCCGGTACTACAGGGCCACTCTTATGCGCAGCGAACGTCATGTCGGCTTCCCTCCCCCCTCCCTGGGGCAGACAGCCAATCGCCGCCCCTGATGGCGCTCCTGGACAGAGCCGACTCTGCCGAGACGGGGAATTGAACCCCAGTCTCCGTGGCCAGCGTCGGACATTGTAACCACTGGGCCACGTGGGAGGGCCCATTTTACATTTTAAGCATTGTTAGCTTCTTCCGAAGAGACGACCAGGAGACTCAGCAGTCTGACTTGAAATGCAAGTTTATTACACACAGCGGTCCACAGCGAGTTGGTAAAGAGTCTAAAGTGAATGAGTCTCTCACCTGAATATATGCATAGGGACAGATGATCAGTTTATGAGCCTTTGTGTTGCTAACAAAGCACCAGCAAGGAAGTCAGGAAGTGATAGCGTCTGATTAGCTCATTCAATAAAAGAGACACTGTTTGCTGACAAAGCATCAGTAATCAAAGACAGGAACTTACTGTCTAATCAACTCACTCATTCTTATACAGATGACCTCGTCAAAATGGCACGGTTAATGTATTTCACAACAGACAGCATACACAATTCTTCAGCATTTAGCAGACGCTCTTATCCAGAGCGACTTACAAGATGTGCATAAATACATGGTAGGAACAATCATAGTTCGCACATGCGTCACTCTTCCACGCTATACTTGGAAGTCGGTGGTGATGAAATGTCAGCAATCAAAATCTGATTAATTATTTAACTGCTATTTTTAAATTCATTTCACAAGCCCTTACAATCATTATCATTCATCCTCGTAAAACTTAATTGGAACATCTTAAAACTAGAGGAGAAATGTTCAACGGCGAGATGAAGACATACAAGGCTTGAAGAGGTGTTTTATTTCTCCCTCTCTTTCTCTCTTCAATAAATTACTAATGTTTTCCGAAAGCCATAACTTTATTTAGCTTTATCTTCTGCTAGCCAAAGTTTCAGCCAAAGATTAAAGGCTAGATGTAAGGGGGCGGTGGGTGTCTACCAAATGTTAAAAATGTCCAACTTTCTGTAAACATATATCTCTGACAGCGTGCTGCACAGCTCGGCCGCATGATTTGTGTCTTGCTCTCGTGCCAGCGGTTGCATTTTAAGGGTTTTCTTGTTTAAAATTGTTGCCGCACTGTTTAGCATCACCGCCACCGCAGCACATCAGTAGCATTCCCGCGCGTGACGTAGGCCACGAACGAGTCACCTGAACGCAGAGTTGTAGTCGAGACTGCCTTAAGCGAGTCGGATTCAAGACCAAGACCTGGGCCATTCGAGAACGATTCAAGACTGAGAACGATGGGGGTTCGAGACCAATTCAAGACCGAGACCGCCAGGGGTTCGAGACCGATTCAAGACCGGGACCAGAACAATCGGAGTCATTTTCGAGACCGAGACCATAGAAGTGTGGTTTATATGCATTTTTCATGTTGTAAACAGAAAAAATACTTTCAGTGGTTACTGTGGTTTGATATTGTTTCAAGTATAATAATTGCATGTTAAAGTGAACATTCTACCTGATGATCAGAATGGAATAAGTCAAAACAACATTCCTCTTTTGTCTTCTCCCAGTGCATTACAAATGGTTCTGTGTGTTTAGAATAAATCTGTATTAACACAACACAAAGAGAACAAATACCATCTAAACATTTCTAAAGATGAAGCCTCAACGTAAATGAAAACAGTTAATACAATCTGAGTACTAAAATAGTACTAAAATAATTGACGGCTGCTGTTCCCGATTCCTTAAAATGTTTCATTAATGCATACTGTGATGATAAAAAAAGGCTGAGAAAGAGGAATCCTCTGATTTAATTGGCTGTCTACAGTAATTGATTTTGTAAGATTTTGTAATAGATTTTTTTATTTTGATAACTTCCTAAATCTCATCACAAGTGCAACACCAAAACAATACATTGTGCAAAATACCACGTTAAACCACAGAATGGCAAGATGGTAGTCTCTCAATCGCTAGGGAGCTGCCTACATAGGGCAGCACAAAATGACGTAGCTGTCTCAGTAAGGAGTACGTTTGGGACAGCGCTTGGTAGGTAGCAGTGTTAGTGAAACAATTTGATAGTTTCTATCTGTTGCTAACTATAGGTTATTTTGGTTGTGCCAGTGATTGAAACTGTCTCCGTCACAGGACATGAACTTGGGGTCTTCTGGTGGCAGAGCCTAGTAGGCAATTCCACCTACGAGATGACCAGTAGCTACTCACTGGTCATAAATGGGATCCAGGCCATCAAAACGGGTCTTCTTTAGAGCTTTTGGTATTGTAAAAGCAAATAATGAATCCAAATAAACTAGGAGAAAAGAATAAATAGTTTTACAAAACTCTGAAGCCTGTGCACACTCTTCAATCGCATGCATCTTCATTAACATCACGATGTGCACATAGCACATTGATGATATTTAATGCAAACCAAAGGAAATCTCATATTGTTGTAATAGGACAACACATTTGCTAGAACCGTAGACAAATTTCAGCATATACACTACCAGTCAAAGGTTTTAGAACACCCCCATTTTCCAGTTTTTACTGAAATTTAAGCATTAAGCAGTGAATAACCTGAAATGGTACAAAGGTAAGTGGTAAACTGCCAAAGGTAAAAAAAATAATTAAAAAAAGGTTAGGTCACCAAAACGGAAAAATAATGTCAATTTTTTGGCAGTGAGTACTTTCCTACACCATCAAAAGGCACTTGGAAACTGACAGGAAGAGGTCTGGCAGACCCAAAGCCACAACAAAATCAGAAGACAAGTTTCTGAGAGTCAACAGCTTGTGTGATAAGCAGCTCACAGGACAACAGCTTCAAGCACAGCTTAACACTGGTTGAAGTAAGGAAGTCTCAGTTTCAACTGTGAAGAGAAGACTTTGAGCTGCAGGTTTGACAGGTCGAGTGGCAGTAAGAAAGCCATTGTTAGGATGGCAAAATAAGAAAAAGAGGCTTGCCTGGGCCATGAAGCACCACCAGTGGACTACTGAAGACTGGAAGTAGGTCTTATGGACCGATTAATCAAAATTTGAAATCTTTGGTTCATCACGCAGGGTTTTTGTACGCCGTCAAGTAGGCGAAAGGATGGTTCCTCAGTGTGTGACACCAACTGTCAAACATAGAGGAGGAAGCGTGATGGTCTGAGGCTCTTTTGCTGGATCCAGAGTCGGCGACTTGCACAGAGTGACTGTTGACTCATGTTGACCCATTACTTGTTCCCTGAAAAGGGCCTTTTTTTATAACTCTGAAATTTACATTATTTTTCAGTTTTTGGTAACCTAAACTTTTTTTTTAAGCTCTGTCAGTTTACCGCTTACCTTTGTACCATTTCAGGTTATTCACTGGACTTGAACTGCTTAAATTTCAGTAAAAACTGGAAAATGGGGGTGTTCTAAAACTTTTGACTGGTAGTGTACGGAGGGAATCAATTATGCAACATGATGATATTACATGATGATCTTATGGGGGCTGTTTGACCAATACTTACTTATTGGACAATGACAGGTGTGGGCTTAGTTTGTAGCAAAGATTTTCCGAGGATACAAAACTTTCCTATGTAAAACATACTCACATATCTAGATCAAGGAGAATGACATATATGCTGTTGTTGGAGATACGAAACGCAACATTGGAATTCTCTCGATTTGGCTTGCTCTTGTGACAAAACAGGAACAGTACAGTACTTTTGTTCGTTAGACCCTTACAGTGATCAGGAAGCCCACATTATCAACAATCGATGTCCGTATTTTCGGTACATTTAACCGTAATATTTAAAGGAAAACGTGCTGTGTGATGTCCTGGCGGCGGGCCAGTGACAGTTTGGGGATTAAAAAATCTGGCACAACACTGGCTAATTTAGTTGTTAATGTTTATACAATTATTTCAACGTACCTCCATTTGTGAGTCCTTTCCCAGTGTCGGGAGAAGTTGCAAGTCGTTCCAGCTGTCTCGGTTATGGATTGCATTGCGTTTTTTTAGCTAATTGAGGTTTTGCAAATTCAATCTTTATGATTTGTATACGCAAACTGTATTATTGCCGAATTGTCAGAACTTCAATCTTGGTCTCTTACATGGACAGACTGATTTATAGCACACGTTAACTAAATTTATAGTTAACTTTGGAGAGACAATTTGATATTCAAATTGAAACCTGGATCACGCAGTCATTGTTTGGAGGGGTATCAACTTTTCAGAGGAACAGTTTTATTGATTCACCTAGTTTATGAAGAATAATGATAATTATGATAACTGTTCATTATAATATGATCATAATTTTAATTGTATTTAATTGCCATTTTAATTACAATGCAAATATTATAGGTCTCGGCAGACATTACGAGTCATCTGTGTTCTGAGACCGAATTAAAAAAATGCCTCCGATTCGAAGACAAGACCAAGACTTTCAAAATGTGGTCTCGAGTAGGCTATTACAACTCGCCGCAGTTACATAGTCAGGATTATTGGCCATTAACATCCGAAACTCAGTTCTACCGTGGAGGAAAGTTCCAGCCAAGCCAACAAACTATTCTGATTTAGCTTCTGTAAACTGAAACTGTTTTGTTTTTTTAAGATTCCAAGAGATTCTTGGAGTGACCCTGGACAACCAGCTGTGCTTCTCGGGCCACATTGCAGGGATCACTCGGACCTGCCGATTTTCCCACCACAACATCCGGAGGATCCGACCGTTCCTCACCCAAATCAAATCAAATCCGCAATCGGTCAGGACCGCGGAATCACTTGCGATTTTCCGCAAGAAACTCAAAACCCACCTTTTCAGACTCCACTACCACTGAACTCTGTACATCTAGCTAATTGTCATCACCACTGCCTACTTGCTCAACACTACATATCCCTGCTTACCCCTCATTTAAATAAATAAATGTTAAAAAAATAGAATAAAAAAATAAAAATTACTAACCTTCTCCTTCCCAGTGTTACGGGTATGGTACGCAGCTGCCTGCAATGATGTCTATCGCTGTGTTACTGCACTGATCTCTTGTGTGAACTATGATTGTTCCTACCATATATTTATGCACATCTTGTAAGTCGCTCTGGATAAGAGCATCTGCTAAATGCTTAAAATGTCAAATGTAAATGTAAAATAGTTTGAAAGCAGGTGATTCCACACAGGTGTGGTTCCTGGATTAATTAAGCAATTAACATCATGCTTAGGGCCACGTATAAAATGCTGGACAGGCTCTACTGCCCATTATCTTGGCTACCATGGCACGGTAAATAAGAGATCTTAGTGACTTTGAAAGAGGGGTGATTGTTGGGGCACGTTTGGCAGGAGCTGCAGCAATTTCATGAGGAACAGTGGCAAAGGTGATGTTGGAACGAAGTTTGAAGGAAAGACATCATCACCTAGGGGCAACTAATTTCCCCCAATTTGGTGGCCAATTGTACCCTCTACTGATTCAATGTGTGTGTGTGTGTAAGAGAGAGAGTGAGAGTGAGTGTGTGTGTGTGTGTGTGTGTGTGTGTGTGTGTGTGTGTGTGTGTGTGTGTGTGTGTGTGTGTGTGTGTGTGTGTGTGTGTGTGTGTGTGTGTGTGAAAGAGTATGTACATGTGTCTCTCTCTCTCTCTCTCTGGCCTGGTTCGCCGCCTTCAAACCTTTCCCTTGTAGGGCCAATCTCCATGGAGATTTGTTTTCCTTCTGTTGACTCCCCTCAGTTCCAATAACTGCATTCAGCTGGAGAACAGATTGAACAATCACAGTCATAAAAACAAATAAAGGAACACAAAGGAAGCTTTTGCAATAACTATTTATGATTAACGAGTTATTGCAATGCCCAGACATGTTTACGTATGAAATACCCTACACATATTTATCCAATTTCAATTGTAAAAAGCATGTTGGAAATCTCCTCTCTCCTATTGCCAGAGTTAACGAACTCCTCCGGTTCTCTTCAGTTTACAATTAGGGCATTACTCCAAACTCGAACTAAAACTTCAAAAGCAACTGCGGAAAGGAGCAATATAGATGATCACGCATGGCTTATTGGGCGTTGGGAGTTCATAAGCCTTTCCAAACTGCATTCAATTTCACCCTCTGGCCTTTACAATTAAGTCTGGATCAGAAATCCATTAATCGATTTTTCTGCCCTCCGGATCTATTCAAAACGAGCACGCACTTTAAACTCAACAAGTAGCCTACTCGTCTTGCATTCGCGATGAAGTTGCGTATCCCATCCCGATAGAAGTGGCATTCGACGTGAATTAAACGTCACAGACTATGTAATCGTCAGATCAGAAATCTATTTTTGATCCCTTTCATCATGCACAGTATTAGAACGATTCTAAATGAGCATCGGCTTCGCCGATACGCCGCCCCTGCAGACAATAAACATGAAATATTTAGCATATTTCATTAGGCGGCATCTGGAGCACACCATTAACCTGTCACGAGCGACGCGGTTAAAGAGACGAGGGATCATTAATGCATTCGGCAGAAGGGAACCCTGGGCTGTAGCGATTTTAGCTTTGCGAATGCATCAGGAGAGCTCTTACGCACCAAGCTGAATGGGGGAATCGACTTTATTGATTCCCGACCGCATGCAGGAAGAAACAGGAGCTATACATACAAGATGGGTCCTGCGCCAGAAGACCCAGATTGCCATTAGAATTAGCCGAGGTACGGGAGGAAAAGGCGTGGACAACACGGCCGAGCAAATAATCATACCTGGCTTAGAGGCTTTGTCCCAAAATAGGAAGGGCAAAAAACGTCCTGAACTGTTTGGTACGGAGCTGAGCTGACTGAGGCACGGCGGCCAAGATGGTGCACTCTCCACCAGAGACAGGCCAGCTGATTTGAACAACCTAAAAACATTAAATAATTTATAATTACTTAATTATTCGTTCATGTATTTGATTAAAAACAAGTGTAGCCTACAATATTCAGCCTGGACATCATATGTCCTGATATGTTCCTGCATCCAGTACACCGCACCAGAGTTAGCTCAGAGGCCACTTCTAGGTTTGAACAACACTACAGTACTGCAAAAGTTCTGAAGTAAAACAATGGGGAAAATGCATGCATTAAAATGGTAGGCCTACCAATCACTTCACAGTTTGTATTGGTATACACTATCAATTTCCTGAAAATGATCTCTTAACTATACCTAGTATCTGGCTGGACTTAATACCTTTATTAGGAATACCTTTACGGTTTACAATTCATATTTTTATACTGATGAAACCGTGGGTCTGTATTACACTGACTAACTGAACAAACTGAGCTACTGGACAGTGATCGTCTCAGCACCCCGCTCTCCTCTCTCTCTTTTTCTCCTTCTCTCCTTCTTCTGCTGTTCCTGGAAGAGTTTCAGGCAAATACATCAGGCCAAATAATCATTTCCCTGTGTGCATACACAAACTAATTAATATGGCTTTTTAGCTTGTCATAGCCCCCTTTTCATCCTCCACTATATATAGCATCGCTTCCTTTCTCGTAGATAAAAATAGCCTCCTTCCAACGTATTCAAACAAACTCAAACTACATGTCATAGTCTTTCACCCATATCTGCTCAGGCATGCCACTTTCCTTTTTTTTTTTTTAAGTAGGCTAATGTCACTCTGTGCATTCTTTAGCTTTGCGCTTCAAAGGTTGATTTACTTAACGTGAGTCACTGTTTATGAGGCATGAGGTGGCTTGGAAAAGGACACACAGATTGTCTCTTAGCAACGCAGTACAGGAAAACACACTGTCAGAGCAGAACTTCATATACTGTCCTGTGTTTCTGGGGAGATGCCTGGAGCTCGCGTTTTAGTAACATACCAGTAATTCTGATCGCCTGTGCTTTTTGAGGGTTGCCAGGTTGGGTGTCAGACTATTACACTGGGCACCAGCCTCACGTCGACCCCCCCTCGGTGTCTGGTATAGAATCTTGAACATGCCGGTGCTGACTTTGGCTCGGAAAGCCCCAGGGGAAGCACGTAAGTGACCACAGCATCACCCAGGGAGGGAGGGCTTTAGTGGGTGGGCTTGTCCTTGTAACACAATAAACATACGCACTCCAAAAAGTCTTAGCATAAGGTGCCGAGTCAAAGTGGCATACAATACTTGAAAGCATAGGACTTGCACACTTACTAGATGGCCCAAAAAGTAGTGTGACGGTTTATTAACCATGCACTGTTGGTTAACATTTCAACCATTAGATCTTCATCAGAACACTCAAGCCTGCCTGCACCAGCTGCGCATAAAGTGTCCTCCTGAAGTGTACATGCAATGAGTGCGCAGCTCAGCTGGTGGACTGCGTGAGTGAAAAGAATCAGCTCTAAGAACCGGCCTAAGAATCTGACCACCCATTAAAACTGGTAAAAGAAACCATTTTAAAAAGGGTATAATAAAAAATACAGCTGGACCATGCTATTTAAAAAAAGTGTTTCGCTGGCAAGAGCCTGTTGAGTGTTTCCAAAGCCACAACCTGAAGGCTGGGACTCAGATATCCCACTGCTGCAAATGCAAATGCATTTCATATCACATTCCCTGCTGGACGGAACACATATCAGACATTACAATTTCACATGTAAGGGCTGTGTATTAACAAAGGAACAACCGACTGAAGTGGAACAACGTCTTTCCAGTCTGTTTCTTAATGTCTTGCAGATGTATGGAAAATTATCCTTTATTTTTATTTTTATCAAAAGAAACAGCTCCCGCAATTGCTCTTCACAGCCAAGTGCATGAATCAGTGTTACGAGAAAATGGCCTGTGCGGTGCACATCACTAATGGAAAGAGTGACAATCACGAGGCAATGAAACACATTTTAGTTGCTAATGCTTTCCCCTAATGTTCCACTTGAACAATCAAAAAGTTGGCATGGGAAAGTGCCTTGTCACAAACCGTCTGTCTTTTCCAGCTTGCAACCAGATCGGACAGTTTGTTTGAATTATTGTTGACATTTTGTTGAATTTCCGTGTGGTGTTTTCTTTGCACAATATGACCTTTGCAAATACATCTTCGTCTACTGTACGTCTACCTCTATGCTGTCGGATTTCTCACAAACAGTTGTCCAGTTTATGTTCATATCATGTAATTACATTACATATAAAATTGTCAGTTTTACATTTCTTTTACAATCCATTTGTACAGCTGGATATTTACTGAAGCAAAGTACCTTGCTCAAGGGTACAATGGCAGTGTCCCACCTTTTGAATTCAATTTGTAACCATTTTTATAATATAAAATTGTCTGAATTTATTTTGCCAGGTACCACAGGCAAAAACTTCCAAACTTTCATAATATTTTGCTTCTATAACTTCCAAACTTTCATAAAATGTCAACAATAATGACCAATAATAAATACCATCTCCGTCAAGTACACAATACATAAAGTTAGCTTCTGTTAGCATCTTTCTTCATGATTTGCCTCGCAATTTTAAAACAGACCTACTTGAATCACATATCGTTCGAAAACTTATTTTAATAATATAATAATATGCCTATTTCCTTTGCAGTCATGGTAGTAAGGGGGGAAATGCAAGTATGGCATTCTAATCTCACAGGCTCTCATTTCTTGCATTGTGATTGGATGGAATGCATCACATGACCACATTCCAGCTTCCTTGTTGTTTAATTTTATATATCTTTCACGTTTGTTGTGACCATAGATATTGTAGCGAGCATGTGCAGTGTCCAGTAGCAGTTCAAAATGTGGCTACGCCAATAGCCACTTTATTAAAAGGGCGACAATATCCGTGCCCCATACACCGCACGACCCCGGATATTGTCTCAGGAGCTCTTCTTGGGTACAGACGCGTCCTAAAAAGGACACACCAGACCATCAACCTCGTCAACTAGCTAGTACATCAACCAGGAAGTACTTTCAGTCACTGAAGAACACTCAGTCAATGATGAACACTTTTGCCACAGAACTTCAGGTGACGACCCTGAACAGTACACGCACACTGGTCGCGGTAGCTCACCGCAACCATCAATCTAACACACACAAAGGCTAAACAATAACAACATGGTTTACTAAACATAAATGTATTGAACACAGGGGGAACGAACAAACACACAACAGCGTTCCCCCATAATGCCCTGCGCACACATTTATACGCAGCGACCCCCCTGGATCGCTACAATATAAATACGTAGATACCGCATTGGCTGCTGTTGTATGTTACAGCAATACGTCTGCATGGCAAGATCCGCGTGTAAACAAACGTATATGTATTGAGAGGTTTCCCCTGGTAAAATCTACTGTAACTGGCTTAATTCTCAACCAATTTTTGTGACATTTGGTTTGTTATAAACGTGGGAAATTTCTGCATAACTGTATTTCACAGACCAGCTATTTGTAAAATGCCCATTCAACTGTTATACATGAGTTTTCAAAATGCCAGAGCTGATTATGTTTTTATTGTTTGAAGCCGCCAAGAAAGCAGTAGAGGATGATTGTTATAAACGTATTAGGTTGATAGCTCTGATTACTATAACCTTATTAGGTTAGAGCTGCACATCTTGGAAGTGCTTTTAATATAGTGTATTTAAATGTAATACACCAGTGATAGTTTAGTTTATTATCTCCTGTCATTGCTACTATTAAATAAAATATATTATATATCGTTATATAAATAAGGCCAGGTTTTAACTGTAGTTCATCTGTAATGAGATTTTTCTCCTTTAAATCATTTAGCAGTGGCTTTACAATTAGTTTACACCTCCTCTTATGACCCATGGCATTTCTCTCCATTTCATCAACCTTTGCTTGAGTCTCAAATACTTTATATTTTATTTGATCAGTGTCCAGGACATATTGATGATCCTGTAAAATATAACATTTTATCATATCTAGAAATCAATTCTGTCTTCTTGTTAGATATAACGGCTACAACGTTATCCCCGGTATATTGCAAAAGTGGTGTGGATTACAATTGATTTATTACACTTAACAAGGTTGGTGAATTTAGCTGTTCAGGAACATTAAATACAGGTACTGCAACATCAGTTGCTTCAGCAGCTTGTTTCAATGTCCTAGTTGACCTGGCTTTATTGGGCATCTTGAAATTAAGTAAAATACATTTATAATCAAGATTACCAAAACCTAACTGGGAAGTTAATTTTTTGGTGTCAGGTTTTGTGGTAATTTCACTTAAGATAGATATAGATATTATGCCAATTTTACATTACTTGATGTACATTTGTATATTCATTATAGGCTACTGGTCAGTTGCCACTATACAATAGCCTATATTCATATTTTTAAAATAAAGAACACCATAACCTTATGATTTTAAAATATACTAACTTTTTTTTCAGATGGTCCAGAAAGTATTTAAAAACTGCAGGCATAACGCATTCCTTCAGACAAATGTTTCACCCTGTTCTGTCAACATCATCTGGGTTGAAATGACAGCAGCATAGTACTGTGGTGTAATTTGGCTCAAAATTGTTATGTCTAACAGCTATGGCCGAGGCTCTTCTAGTGCCTGGATTCTTGGGAAACCTGTGACAAAGAACAAGGCCATATCAACAACAACAAAAACATTTTTATTTATAATTTTCTAATGACGAACTTGAATGTTGCTGAATGGTACAGTGTGTAGTAGACTAGCCTAAATATGACCTAGATCTAGACTGTCACAGACACATGTGTTGCAGAAGCCATGTAAGGTGTGGATTTATCCATTTATTATCTCATTGTCCCCCCAACACACACGCACACACACACACACTCACACTTATCAATTACAATATACCAACAACAAATTAGAATTAGACAACGAATTATATGTCTATCAAGTAAATATCACTTTCAGTCACTTGGTCATGCAGTGGTTTGACAACTAGCTAATGTTATGTTTTGTTATCATCATGGTGATGATTCAACATTAGCTTGAAGTGACAGTGATAAAGTAAAATAGCCACTTACTTGTGAAAAGATATCCCACGAGCCTTGCGTCTATGGTTCCTCATATTTGTACAGCCAAATGCTGGACAACTTAGCATCGTGTTCACAGCCAGGTTCTGTGGTAAATTGTTGAGGAAACTCAACAATTGTGAAATTTGGAAATCAAGTAACCTGCATGTTATGCAGACATTTCCCACATTTATAACAAGCAGAAAATTGGTTGAGAATTAAGCAAGTGGCCGTAGATTTTATCTCTCAATACATATACGTTTGTTTAGACGTGGGTCTTCCCGGCCCCAATATAGCAGCCGCGCAGACGCATCTGAACAGGGTGAATGAGGCATCTACGTATTTACATCAAATCAAAGCAAATGGAACTTTATTAGCATGACAAATACGATTGTGTTGCCAAAGCATAGTATACATTTATACTATGCTATATACACATACAGTATATCTATGGGTGTGACAATGGAGCAAGGATGTCCCTGGCGTCGCACGGAGCAAAACCTTCCCTCATCTGTTATACTCACAAGGAATTGAATGCTCCATCTTAGGAAAAATCTACGTGCACCTACAAAAAACAAAAAAAAAAAAAAAACACATTTTACAGGCAGATCATTCTATACTCAATTTAGGCCGAAACAGAGCAGTCCCTTCTCACAACAAGGAACAAAGAGAGGAAACACAAGAGGGGGGAAGAGGAAAAAAACAAGAAAAACATTGGCCGTATCGCGGTCGGGTTTGTTTAGACACCAGCAAATCCTCTTTAAAACAAATATTCCTTCTTGAGCCATTTTCACCCAGTGTGATCTTGTCTCTTTTTTGTTTTTTCCCTTGACACAAACAACGTTTTCCGCGCGAGTCCCAGTCCCTCATGATTGGCCAATATAAACATGGTCTGGAGCCAGATTGGGTGGAAAAAAGGAGGGGGAGGAGTGAGGACCAGGTCAGGACTTGAAGTGCTGGAGTCGCCCAGCTTCTCCTCCGGCTGGATCTCACTCCCCCATGGCGCTCTCCACTGAACTTCCCCTGCTTCCATTTCGGGATAATTACTGTGCCAATGACATCATCACAGCCAAGACCGTCCATGACGTGTGTTACATTTTGTTTCTTTTACACAGGCCAAGATGCCGGCGAGGCAGAGGAAAAGAGCGATATCCAAAAGGCGACGTGTCTGAACACAGAAGGAAGGCGTTATTTTTCATGCTTTATGGCGGTTGTCATGTTTTATAGCAAACTCGGTCCGGGGGACCCACTGTGTTTGCTGGTTTTCGTCCCAACCATAATCACAACCTCTGAATTGTAACTAGCTATTCTTAAATGAGACAACTTTACAACAAATTTATTTTAAGCATCACACTCTTGCGGCCATATTATGTCAGAAATGACTATGCGTACCATGAACAACACATGTACCATATTCATTTTATCAGTCAGATCAACTAATGCTCTCATTTTCTGTAATGTGCAGTATGACACATGATTCCTTTAGAAAGAGGTTACTTTAATTGATTCAATTATAGACTACTGTCCGCCAGCAGCAGCTCAGGTGGTGGGCTGCCATGTGGAAAAGAAGTGGTCGGGGGCCGTTGCTTGTTTCAGAGGACTCCCCTGCTACTGTTTTGCCCTCCTGAACCAACAGTGAACATTGGTTGCAGCAGTGGGATACAGACAACACTTATGACTGGGGTGATATATGGGTGAGAGAAAAAAGATTGCATGACACTGACGGTCACAGCCTGCCAAGGACAATGGGAGAGAGGAAGAGAAAAAGAGGGTGAAAGGGAAAGAGAGGGAGAGACAGAGAGGAGAGAGTGAGGAGAAAGGGACGGAGGGATGGGGAGAGAGAAAGAGGGAGAGTAGAGGGTGTCGGGGAGGTTCTTTTTGGTACTCCTGCGCAGGCAGACTGAGCGGGGCCATCATTGGCGGGTTTATTGCTCTGTGAGTGAAGCCAGAGCACTTGGGGCATGTAGATGTGGTGATGGATCATGGAAAAAATAATTTGGCCCACCTGATTAAAGCGGAGGTCAACATGGTATGATTAGCCTCGTCACTTGGTAGCAATGCTCTTGAGCATATTATGCCTCTCCAAATATCAGCTCAACCAACATCTCGGTATAAACGAAGATGGCTTCCCCAGGCCCTAGTGATGTTTGATATCGCCACGATTGCCTCTCAACATGAGAGGAGCATATCAATGACAACCTTGAAAAGATATCTTGTGGTAGTAAGTGACCCAAAACAAAAATATAAAAAGGGGGTCTGAACCTGGCTTTTGCTGGACCTTCCCCCAAATTGTAAATGATGGGCTACTTGGAGTGAGACAACCCCCCCCTCCAAACATTTAAAGTGTGACCTGTTGGTGGCACGAGGCAGATTTTGGTGGAATTCCAAGAGCCTACAACTTTCCTTTCCTGTTCTCTTGGAAGAGCTGGTTCCAGCTCACACCTCGGCTGCGTGTGTTTAAAAAAAATAATTAAACACTATCATTTTCTTCCATTCCATCTCTTTTGTGATTGTTACAGGTCAATTTTATGTCAAGGATTTAGTATTTGTTAAGGTAGTTGAACCTACGTCTGTAGATTGGACGTTGAATATTTTGTCTAACTACTGTAACTTAATAAACCAGCTGCTGATTTTAATTTAATTGTGAGTTGTATATCTTGATGAATGTTGATCCACCAGATTGCTCTGCCTATCAACAATTTGGGTGATTTAATTGATAATTGGTATCCTGTGTAGTAACTATTATTATTATTATTATATTAAATCAAATAAATATTGTTTACATGTAGGATAAGTGAAGGGGTTTAACACGCAATGCCACTTGTGTTCAGTATCCAGAGTGTTGATCTTTAAACAAGGGCATTTGACTGTTAAGGCTACTGGATTCAGGGAATAGACCGATTTTATTCTAACTTCACTGTTCCAACAAGGGTGAGGGAAAGAGAGGCAGGGAGGGAAACAAAGGGAGAAGAGAGGGTGAGAAGAGGATGAGAAGAGAGAGGGAGGGAAGACGGGGGGAGAGAGAGAGAGAGATGTGGAGTGTGACAGGTACAGTGACAGGGAGCAGGCCGTGCCTGGAAGACGTATTCAAAGCAGGGACATCAAAGAGACACGGAGGAGCGTGGGGTTCAATCTTGACACTTTTCCCCATTGTTTAAAAGCATGCCACAGATCCCACTCAAATAATCCAGTCTGATAAATAGGCAGTCCGCCCCCACCGCGACTGACTCACCGTTGCAAGAGCAGAGCCGAAACTGTGTTCCAGAACATTAAGACATGGAAGCCACCCCCCCGCATGAAGGATATCAAAATTACATAAATTGTATTTGTCTGTGTCATGTTTCGTTTTTTTTTTTTTTTTTTAAGTAAATGGTGGGATTACTGCTTTGTGTATTTTTTTATTGGTTAGCTCGGCAATTAACTGGGTGACCTGTGTATCTTAATTTACAGTATACACACCTGTAGACTGCCTATTCCCCTCAGCTGGAAACAATTCATGTTCAGCAACCTACTCCAGTGTGCAAGGGCAGTGCCCCCTGCTATGCAGTTAAACCCACAAACCCCGCCGGGTTACAAGGTCAGTTCCCGAGCCATAACCATTTCCCTCCTTCTCCACCTTGGTGCTCTTGATGTTCTGTGAACAATCTGGTGCAAAATGGCCGCCGTGCATCACCCAGGTGGGCGCTACATAGTGGTGGTGAACCCCAACCAAAATAAAGTGTAAAGTGCTTTGAGGTCCTGAGATGTAAGGCGCTATATAAAATGCAATGCATTATTATTATTATTATTGTTAATAATAATAATAATAATAGTAACAATAAACCAGGATTATCCTACAGACAGTGTGCAGTAGAGGCAAGGTGCAGGGGGGTAATAGTCTTGGTGAATGAGTCCTTTTTGAAGCGCCACCGTTTCCCTCATCTCTGTTTCCTCTCTTCCCATAAACACCTATCAGTTTTTATTAACCTCATTTAACCGGTTGGAAGCTTTTGAGGGAGGTGGGGGGGATACTTTTTTGCAGGTGGCTGAGCACCCCTAAGTCAGCGTCCGTCTCCTCCACACCCCTGAGCCACTTGTCTGGGCTCCATCCCAGCGGTTGATGTGGTGGGGGATGGGCAGTCATTCATAACTTGAGTCGCCAGACAATTAAGAACGTCTGTGCAGACATGTGGCGGACAAATGAGCTCTCACAGGGGAGGGACAATCTGCTCTGGAGCTTACGAGAAAACCACATCTGGTGAATAATGGAAATTAAAATACAAGGAATGCTTTACTGCGCATGTCAAAACTTGACTGTGCATATCAGAACATTTAGGCCATTCATTATTTCCACATTCATATGCATATAACTAGACACATAATTGATTTAAAAACATTTTTTGTACATTTTTAAATGTAAAAGATATGTAAATGAATGCAAATACGATTGGGAATTTCAAACTGGCAGAAAAAAAAGAAGGGTTCCGGAAACAAGTGGGTTTAAAAAGCTTTTTCAAAGAACAGGATTGATTTCACTCTAATCAACAGCACTAACAGAGATGGGGCCAAAGGAAGCAGAAACAGCAGGGAATCCGTGTGGCTTCAAACAGGAACAGGACATCTGCAGGACACGAGCACAAACAAACCAGGCAGGCACTAAGAGCTGGATTAGAGTGAAGCTTGGAACTAGCAGCACACAAGTCTGATTTTACACCAATCACAGACTCCAAAATCACAGCACACAAACCGCACCTAGGTCTGATTTTACACCAATCACACACTTGGATCAACCAAAATCTCAATACATAACGTTTGGACACATTTCTTCTTCTTTTTTTTACTTCCTTGTGCGCTCATGTGTTCAGTTCTCTAGGCCCTAAATGCTACTTGAAAGGAGAGGAGACGGGAGAGGCCAGAGAATTTGGGGTAAAAGTTTGTGGTTGTTGCCGTTGCCAGCGTCATGTTTCTGATATCCTTAGAGCTTAATACCCACAGGACAATTATATCATGGTTGTGACCAAAATATAGCATTAAGTAAGAGATAATGTATTGCGGACAAGTCGGTTTTTGAAAAGAACAGCACGACAGGGTAATGCGACCACAAAATCTAAATGTATTTTAATTTTCAGGAGGCTAATGTTAAGTTCAGTGGTGGACTCCTTGATATTTTTACATTTTAAAAAATGTTACATCCCAAATCTCCCCCTGTGTCTCCCGGGTTACCAAAGTTTTCTTTTATTTAAGTCGTTTTTGAAAAGAACAGCACAACAGGGTGATGCGACCCTGAAATCGAAGAGTATTTTGAGACGTGATAAATCTGAGAAAACACAGGACAGCAAAAAAAAAAAGAAGCAAATAAACAGAATGTTTCAGCTCTGGTTCAGCATCATTCCAAAGAAGCAAAATCAGGTTTTCAGTGTAAAAACTCAAAAACGTGGGTTGTATGCCTGTGGGTTGTATTTAAACCAAGGTCCAAGAGCTTCCAAGAGCTTCCCCATGTAGAGATTTAGGGGCCTTGACATTGTGCCATCTGCTCATTCACCCAGCCTAGATTCATACACACTTCACTTCACAGAGCAGCACGCGACGCGTATTATTTCATTCATGTAACTTGCATATTTTAAATGACTTAAACATTTTGTACAAGAAGCCCTGTCTGTATTTAACACATTCCAGGGGGGCTCCAACAAAGGAGTTAAAAACCATAAACAAAACTGTACCACTTGGAATTCTATGGATTTCAAATTTTTTTTTACAAAAGGGGACTTTTTGCCAGGTGCGAAAGCATAACAGTTCTCGGAACACCTTCACCCCACCCCCCTGCTCTTCCTCCGCCCTTGTTTTTGATGTGAAGCATTTCTTACAGATTTCTTAGACTCCATAGCATTACTGACAATAATCTGCTTTTGTTTAAGAGTGTGTCAGTTCTGGGAACGTGACTTTCCCAGACCCAGTGACACCAGCGGGGAAACGACCCTGTGGTCTGCATAGGAAGGGCGTCCCTCCGTGGCCAGTTTCTTCCTGTTCGTCATTTGAAAACGAGCATCGGGAAGAAAGTGCAGCTAGAAGTACCTGACTCACAGAGAACACATGGTCCCTTACATGACTGATTTATAAACGCTCGGTCTATCCAGCCAAACTTCCTATTTAGGGTTTTATTTCTCCCGGACTGCACGTACCTTTTACGTAAGAAGAGGAAACGCCTCTTCCCCCTGCTGACGAAAGATTGCAGTCCATTCTTAAAAAGGCCTTTTACGGGGCCTGCGATAGCGTAGTCGTCTAACGCACCCGTATTGGTTGGGCCTTTACAAGCGTGAGCTGCCTATCACAGTTGCAGTTTTGAAACCCTACTGTACCAGACCGGCCTTGGTGGGGAGCCCCGATCGGGGCTGTCCGCTCCAGGGGGAAGGGGGAGGGTGCGCCGGCAGAAGTTCACCGAGAAGTGCATACGGGTGACTCCAGAACGTGGGTGAGTGAATTCTCTCTCAAAGGAAGCAGAGTTTGCTGTCCTCAGAGAATTAGCTTGGCCCATAGAGACGAATAGCAAATTCCTGTGGGGAGGGCAAATCAAAATAGGGTATAATTGGGAGAAAAATGAGAAAAAATCTGAAACAAATAAAAAATGTTTTTAAAAAGCCCTTCTGAATCGCCGAGGCTCAATATGAACTTAAATTGACGTTCACTGAGAAGAGAGTTTTGCGCTGGATCTGGACCAATTGGGGAGAGGATAGCAGGGCCGAGGCCGCAAGGCTAGAGCCGTGACGGATCTAATCGATCCCGCCGCCTTGACCGGGCGCTCTCTCTCTCTGATGGCGCGCTGAATGGGCATTCCAGCGTGCCCTGTTGTTTGGGTTCAGAGAGCTTTAGAACCTGCTGAGGCCATGTTCCTGGATCCATTTCCCCCCTGCCCCATGCCCTGAAAAGCTAAACGTCTCCCGTCACTCAGGGAAATGACTCACGTCTGGATGTGCACTTATTATGCATCTGATAAAACTCGCGAAACATCACGGCCGCTGAATGCTGGAGGGGGAGGGGGGATCGGAGTGAAGGGAAACTGATCCCTGTGGTGACGTTGCTGTAAGCTTCCAGGATGTGGTGGGGGAGGGACGGGGGTCCCTGTACTTGAAATCGATGATCAGTGTTTTTATCATGGCGGCTTATGTTCGGCACTCGACATTAATGGCTGTTCAGTAAACTACTGAGCCTGTCTGCCTGTGTAAGCTCGGTCTTTGGTGGTTTTCGGGACTGCGTGGTGATCAGATGCAAGGACAGCAGAGTCATTGCCCCTCTTTCACTGCAGACTGAAGGCCCACACCTCTTCAGACTGTATCTCGGCTCCCCCGCACTCCTACTCCTTTGCACTTGCGGCCTTTTAAACATTTTGATAACGAATTTGTTCATGGTTGAAAAAAAAATAAAAATAATGTATTTTGTTGCCAGATGCAATTAGGTGGATACAAATTGACGCACGGATTGACATACATATCTTGCAGTAGCACTTTAGTAATGTTGCTCTTACACTCACAGGTCTGGGAGTGTTGTTATCCAGATCTGTGTCACTGTTGCTCATAGAACTGAATAAGAATAAGAGTGTCTGCCAAATCTGTAATGTAATGTATTCAACCTGCAAATTTCAGACTGTTCACCCATGGGAACAAGATGTAAATCATTCCCCGCAGCGACGCCGTCTCGACCAGAGGGCTCTCAGAGCGCTCTTGGCTCTACGAGTCTTGAAGAAGGTCGAGCTGACCGAAACGCCCCTCGAGGGAGCCCTTTAGGAAGCATTCTGTTACAGTCTTTGTTTTTTTGAGGGGGTGTGGGTGTTTCTTCCAGCTTTACACTCAAAGTGGATTGCCAGAATGTGTGGAACTCTCTTATAGGGGATTGTAAGGTGTAGTATGCAGATAAAGCTCTCTTATAGGGGATTGTAAGGTGTAGTATGCAGATAAAGCTCTCTTATAGGGGATTGTAAGGTGTAGTATGCAGATAAAGCTCTCTTATAGGGGATTGTAAGGTGTAGTATAGAATAGAATAGCCTTTATTAATCCCAGGTGTAGTATGCAGATAAAGCTGTCTTATAGCATTGCAAGGTGTAGTATGCAGATAAAGCTTATTTTATAGGGTACTGTGGGGGATGTATTATGCTCGCGCCGACTGTGGCTGGCAGCATAGCATAATTAGCTGTAGCGTTGATGGGTGGGTGGTGAAATGGGCATGAAAAAATATATATAAAAATGAAATCATCTTTAATTCAGTGTTGAAGCAACTATAGAATTACAAAATATTGTGGCTGGGATAACTTCTGGATTACAGCCCAAGACTCCTTTATGGGAAAGAAAATATGAATGTAATTATAATGAAAATATGATAAAAGAAACATGCTTAAATGCATAATCCAGAGGTCACGGAAGTCACTAATTCATTTGTGAACCAAATTCCTTGGTAAAAACAACGAGGCTGGTGATTTATACCCTTGCACCAGCAGCTTCATTGCGTACGCACTTTGGCAGAAACAAACTGAAAGTGACTGGATTATATCTTGTGTAGGAATGATATCTTGACAGCAGAAGTTGCTCTTGTTGTTTCCGTTTGTTTCTTCCCTATGACCAAAAACAGGTGTATCTTATTTGAACAATAAGCTGGTTGTGAGAATGGTGCAAGAACATGAGAGCTTAGAATTATATGCTCTGTCTGCATAGTATTGGTGTGAGATAATCAAGCTTTTAAAAATGTCCCATGAACATTTTTCCTGAGAAAGAACGCTCAGGGCCCCCCCCCGGTAAAAGCACTTGCCCCGGAGTGCAGGTTAGCCACTACTGCGTTCGAATCCCTGGCTGCGCTAGTCCGGGAGTCCTGCTCAGGGGCGGCGGTGTTTGGCTGTGCACCCCAGGGGGAGGGAGGCCAGCATGAGCACGCTGCATGTACAGAAAAGCTTCTCTGAATGTATTGGAATCACGGTCAGTGCTCAGGTGGTGCCATCTTGAAGGCGGCGGTTCGCCGTCCCAGCCAGCGCCAGTCTCCGAGAGTAGTGGCTGGTCCCGTAGCTGCAGGTGGCGGGCTTGTTGAAGGGGGACATTTGTATCAATAGAGGGTACAATTGGAAGAGAAGCAGGGGAAAAATCTGAAACAATAATAATAATTATTATTATTTCCCCATGATACAAAATGGAGCATTCCCACTTTGAACTAATTCATGAGAAAAATTCCTGATAAAATCCTATAACTAAGTGTCTAGTGGAATAAACAAAGATGATTAACATCTCCAGTATTGTATTTCATACACACACACACACATTCACATGTGTGCACACGCATACCACGCTTTATGTAACATAACTTGTATAATATATATGTAAAATTATATAACTATGTACGTTATACAGTACCTATGCTGTTGAGCATATTGAACATGGACCTCTGAAAAAGCAAAAATACCAAGACTGCAGTGAAATATGCCACGGTTCACTGTAAACAGTGCTTCTGGCCCCATTTCAGAGAGAAACTATTTCCTCTGGGCTCTCTCTCTCTCCCTCTATTCATTAAATAAATTCATATGTCAAAGACAATTTGTGTTCTAGTTTTTTTTTTTTTCAATCAATGACGCGATTACGTTTTTCAATCTCTGTCTATAATCTGCAATGTGTTACGACTGATACACAGGTTGGACCCAAACGCAGACACTGACACAGAGGATATGGTGAAGTAGGATATTTATTATTTACAGGGACTGGGGTAGGAAAGCGATGATGAGGGCAGACCAAGCGGACAGGCAGGCAGGACAGCGGACAAGCAGAGAAGCGGGTAGGCTGGTTTGTGGGCAGGCAAGCAGAGGGATTGGCGATGATGAGGGTAGATGAAGGAGGCAGGTGGAACCAGCAGGGAAGCGGGTAGCAGAGGAGTACGCTGGCTGGTCCGTGGGCAGGCAGGCAGAGGAGGTAGGCGATGATGATGGTAGATGAAGGAGGCAGGCAGAACAGGCAGGGAAGCGGGTAGTGGAGAAACAAGCTGGCTGGTCCGTGGCCACGCAGGCAGGATGACAAACGAGTAGACAAACAAAACAGGCAGGCGAGACGTGAACCTGAACACGGGGAAATAAATGAAAACACATAAAACTCACGAAGAAATAAACACGGAGGCGAAATCACGATCTGGAAAGAGGTCAAGAGTCTAGTAGCTACCACTGAAGCAGAGACAACGATCTGATGATGAATGAACGAGAAACCGGGGTTGATGATAATTGATGGCAGGTGAGTAGACAGCGCAGGTGTTGTAGATCCGTAGTAATCAAGGAGGGAGCCGGAGAATGCAGAGGAGGGGAGCCGCGCCCACATCACACACACAAACATGAAACTGACAGGGAGAACCGGAACACAAGGAAAAGGGAAGGGAAAACGCGAGGAAACATAAAAAATAACAAAGTTGCGGCCGTGACCGTAACACAATGTCTTGATTTGAAGTTTTTTGGTCATCGTCCAAATGTACTTTGTTTATTTTTCATCAGTCATAATTCATTATTCTTTATTCAGTATTCCATTTTCATCGTTCTGTCACGTTCTGGTCCCTGTCTGTCTTTGTTCCTGTTATTTCGAGATCCACTCCTTGTCTTGTCATGCACTTCGGGAAGTTCTACATTTTGGGTTTTCTCCGTCTTCGCTTATTATCTCGTTTTCTTCCTTCTTACTTTCTAGATTGCACTTTGTATATATTAGTTAGATGTATATAGTACTAACCAACTAATCTACTAACATTAGGGATTTAGATTTAGTTACTAACACTACTAATCACTAATTATCTCACGCTTCTGACTATCGCTGTCATTTTCTCTCATTATCCTATCCCTGATTAGCTTTAAACTTTTCCTTTCATTCGCACGCAGCTTCTCTCTTTGCGTTCCTCCCCTTCTAACTATGCACGTGTCTGCCTGATCTCCCAGGTCGTTTATTGTCTATATGTTTGTATGATTCCCAGTCCGTGTCTTGCGTTTCCCCTCGTTATTGGATTAACGATTCCCAATGTTTACACCTGTGTTCCTACCTCTCTCTCCTCCCAGTCACACCTGATTCCTATTGTATTACCCTTTCCATTTTGTATATCTGTTCCGTGTTTATGTTCCTTCCCCGTCAGAACGTTGATCCTTATTCCCTGAGCCTATTCTTCTGAAGCCAGTGTTTATTGTATTTCCCGAGACATCCCTTCGTTTACCACTCCGAGCCTGCCTATCGATTCTGTTTGTTTGCCTATCTGCCTACCTGTTTTGACCTTTTGGACTGCCTTTTTGTGACCACTCTTTGCATTTTGATTCTGTACCTTTGCTACATCTGATTCCTGGTTTTAACCTGCTTCCCAATAAACGACTCTTTTGCCTTATCCTGATCTGCGTCTGGGTCCTTATCCTGATCGTCACACTCAATCAAACAATGAGCAGATCACACCAACCATACAAACATGCATGTTATCGGTTGGTGTGACAGAAATGGATGTGCAAGTAACTGCCAAAATAAAGGGAAAACTTTGGTAACCCGGGAGTCCACCACTGAACTTAACATTAGCTTCCTGAAAATTAAAATACATTTAGATTTCGTGGTCGCATTACCCTGTCGTGCTGTTGTTTTCAAAAACCGACTTGTCCGCAATACATTATCTCTTACTTAATGCTATATTTTGGTCACAACCATGATGTAATTGTCCTGGGGGTATTAAGCTCCTCTAAGGATGTCAGAAACATGACGCTGGCAACGGCAACAACCACAAACTTTTACCCCAAATTCTCTGGCCTCTCCCGTCTCCCCTCCTTTCAAGTAGCATTTTGGGCCTAGAGAACTGAACACATGAGCGCACAAGGAAGTAAAAAAAAAAAGAAGAAATGCGTCCAAACGTTATGTATTGAGATTTTAGTTGATCCAGGTGCTCTTGTGGTGTGGTTTGTGGTGTGATTTTGGAGTCTGTGATTGGTGTAAAGTCAGACCTGTTCACAGTTTGTGTGCTGTGATTTTGGAGTCTGTGATTGGTGTAAAATCTGACTTTTGTGCTGTTAGTTCCAAGCTTCACTCTAATCCAGCTCTTAGTGCCTGCCTGGTTTGTTTGTGTTCGTGTCCTGCCGATATCCTGTTCGTGTTTGAACCCACATGAATTCCCTGCTGTTTCTGCTTCCTTTGGCCCCATCCCTGTTAGTGTTCTTGAGAACACACAAGCCCAATCGTATAGGTCTACGTCATCACTGAAACGTCCAACCACTAATTCAAAATTAATTTCACAATTTCGATGAATAATCACTCAGATAGCCACTTCTAGGTTTTGGACGGTACATTGAGTGAAATGTTTTTAGGGCGTTATCTAGTTCGAATAAACTTGACAAATGACAAACGGGATACCGCGCTCCCAGGTCTGCCATACGCCAACGAACGACCGTGGGAACCATTGGAGTGAGTGCAGTGAGGTTTCTGAGTCCCCTCCCCTCTTATTTGACGTTGGGAATATCGGATTCATTCGCAAGTTAAAATATTTCCATGCTATACAGCACCCTCATCAACTGCAGCAACCGTTTACTATAAAACGTTTAGAAGTAAACATTCAGGTTCGAGTCCATCAGTCCGAAATCTCATAACTGTGAACTAGGAGCATGTGGAGCACCACTTGTATGCATACTGCTTGTATGCTTTGTTACCAGAAATATAGGATATTTAGCAGAAAGGTGACACATTGTTAAAAAAAAATCATTTTGTTATAAATTATAAATTGTATTGTAAATGGTATGGAGTGGGTTTCTTTCAAGTTCAATTTTGTACACAAAACGCGATAAGAAAGGCTTTCCCGGTTGTATTTATACATCACTATTTAAAACATGCAGACGGGAATCCTCACAAATACATGAGGTCACCCACCACCCGGGCTGCGTTTACGGCTCATTTATTGTCAGATTGTCCGCGCTGCGATGCGGTCCCTGCCCCTGTGGTAAACGAGGGCCATTAAATAATTCCTAGATTTCAGGAAGCCTGCCAGTAAATTGCGCCCATTTCCAGCATCTGAAGAATGCTACCTTGCCGAAACGTGTTACCGTGTACTTCTGCACAGGGTTTTTAATTTTTAATTATTAATACTTAATGTCGATAATAAAGATGTGAATCAGCACTCATTTTGATGGATGCCTGCCTCTTCAGTAAGGGTTTACAAGTACGACTGGGCATATTCCATTAATTAGCTCAAGTCACACATTTTATTGACATTTGTTTCCCATATTGCTCGGTGCCGCAATCCCGCATGCTGTGCACGCTGCTCCTTTTCACCCCGCCTTCCGACAGTTAAACTCGAACAGATATTGCGTCATACGCTTCACGTGCAGCTTGTGCAGGCAGACCGTGGGTGCCCGATTGATCGGAGGGGGGCGTATGCGCGCCATGAGACACAGACGTCCCGGTGATTGAAATCCCTCCCTCCCCAGATGACGCTAAGGCCAATTTTGTGTCACCCTTGGGGGGCGGGGGGGCATGTAATTTGTGGGCTGCCAGCCACAGTCGACACTGGCACGTAGTGATGGCGCAATGGAGCTTTCTGAAGCATTGCGTGTTTCCGACACTGTCGAAAATGGGTTCAGTACTCGGAGCTTCATATGAGAGAATGCACATTGCCATCTGCTGGTGAAATGAATGCAACGCAACAAACCCCGATTTATTATACAGTAGAGTGGATTTGTTTCCAACTCAATTACAAAATGCGATAAGAAATGCGTCCCATGCCATGGCATACTAAACGGTTTGTCATTTATCCTAGAAATGCAAATACTGTTTTAAATCAGTGAAATAACTAGGTGCCTTCATTTCAGAGGCGACAGTGCATTTAAATTACATTTCCTGGCTGAAATTAATATTTAAATAATTTTATGAACAAAACAAGGTAATACAAAAATATTTTTGTGGGTCACAGAAAGCCAATTTGTGCCACAAAGCAGCATTTCGTGGCACAAATCTTGTTTTGTGTTACAAAATGCTTTCATATGCCATAACATGCCACACATAATTATACATAACTCTTATATTGTCCCATGAAATGCTTACTTCATGCTATAAAATGTTATGTCATGCCATGTAATGCTCATTTCACATTTCAGTTTTGTGTAGGGAAATTAATGAAGCCATATATTACAAATATTACAAGATATTTCCAGACTAGTTCGTTAAAACTGGCACAAGACGTGGATATCGTGGATGACTGATTGTGCGAAACCAGGGGTAATAGCGCCACCTACCGGAAAGGTTAAGATAGGAACAAACACCTCAGTCCTTCAAATGTGTGCACCCTAGAGAGCGAAATTATTTTAGTAGATTAAGGAAAACACAAACTTTATGTTCAATAATTTGTATTTTTTTTCCGTTTTAAAAGGTCACAGTCTTGTGACATTGACAGTTCTTTTGTTTTTGTACATTTGTTTCTAATTTCTTCCCCGTTTTTCTCCCAATTCAGTGACCAATTATACCCTCCATTTCTCTTTTTTGCCCTCGCCCACGAGCTTGCCGCCCATCACTATGGGACAAGCTGCCCTGGGGCTGGCAATGAGGCCTCCTCCGAGACAGAAGCTGCCCACCTAACTTCTTGGGACACCCTTACGCTCCTTGGCAAGCTCATGCCAGCTCTCCCTCCCTCTCTGGGGCGGAGAGCCAATCTGCGTCCCCGATTGGGGCTCCCAGCCAGAGCCGGACTGGCGCAGTCGGGTTTTGAACTGCGGCTGCGGTGGGCAATATGCATTCTGGGCAAATGCTTAGACCATTAAGCTACCCGAGGGCCTGACAGTTCTTTTAACAGAGAAATCTAGGACAAGGGGTTGAAAAACTGATGCTTCCCTGAAATGACCATGATGTCTAAACAGTGCCATGTTCACTGTCTGGATTATTCCACCAGTTGCTAGGTCACCTGTTTTAACTAGTAGCTTGTTTTAAGTTGCAAGCCTGCTAGGTATAACATGGAAAATAATTATTAAAATACACTGCCTGGTCAAAAAAAAAGTCACCACCTGGATTTAACTAAGCAAATAGGTAAGAGCCTTCCATTGGATAATTACTGCAGTGATTAATATGTTTTAGCTGGCAACAAGTTATTTAACCCTAACTGATGCAGTGAGTAGCTTCTCATTTCTTAAACAACCATGTCGGAAGACATATCCTGTGGTCATGGAAAAGATGTTAATCTGTTTCAGAAGGGTCAAATTATTGGCCTGCATCAAGCAAAGAAAACAACTAAGGAGATTGCTGAAACTACTCAAATTGGGTTAAGAACTATCCAACGCATTATTAAAACCTGGAAGGATAGTGGTGAACCATCATCTTCGAGGAAGAAATGTGGTCGGAAAGAAATCTTGAATGATCGTGATCGGTGATCACTTAAACATTTGGTGAAATCATATAGTAAAAAATCAACAGTAGAACTCACGGCTATGTTTAATAGTGAAAGTAAGAGCATTTCCACATGCACAATGCAAAGGGAACTCAAGGGATTGGGACTAAACAGCTGTGTAGCATAAAAATTTGACTCTGGAGCAATGGAAGAAGGTCATGTGGTCTGATGAGTCCAGATTTACCCTGTTCCAGAGTGATGGGTGCATCAGGGTAAGAAGAGAGGCGGATGAAGTGATGCACCCATCATGCCTAGTGCCTACCGTACAAGCCTGTGGGGGCAGTGTTATGATCTGGGGTTGCTGCAGTTGGTCAGGTCTAGGTTCAGCAACGTTATGTGCCCAAAGAATGAGGTCAGCTGACTACCTGAATATACTGAATGACCAGGTTTTTCCATCAATGGATTTTTTCTTCCCTGATGGCACGGGCATATTCCAAGATGACAATGTCACGATTCATCGGGCTCAAATTGTGAAAGAGTGGTTCAGGGAGCATGAGACATAATTTTCACACATGGATTGGCCACCACAGAGTCCAGACCTTAACCCCATTGAGAATCTTTGGGATGTGCTGGAGAAGACTTTCCGACTCTCCCATCATCAATACAAGATCTTGGCGAAAAATTAATGCAACTCTGGACGGAAATAAATGTTGTGAGAAGCTTATCGAAACGATGGCACGGCGAATGCATGCCATAATCAAAGCTAAAGGCGGTCCAACAAAATATTAGAGTGTGTGACTTTTTTTTGGGACGGGCAGTGATAGCTTGCTATTCATATTGGTATTAAGTAAGTGTTGAAGTTGTATGGTTGTATATTATACACACTTGTTTGGCATTTCAAGTTTACCCTCAATATTTGTGAATACACTCTCTCCCAGTAAATTAATTAATATGTTTCACATTGATATGTTTCACAATTTTGTTATATAAATGTTTTAATGGATTCTATATTTGTTTTTATGTATTGTGTAAATGTTATTGGATTTATTAAAAAAACATTGGTATCTTTACTCAGGTGTATGTGGATTTAGAAACAATGCACTTGTTTCAGGACTAAACCATGGCTTTGTGTAGGGGGTGGATGTGTTCTCCCTCCGTTAGAACCTGGGTTTTGACTAAAAGTATGACAAAATATATTTTCAATAAGGTGCATCCGTTTCATATCGGAAGCACTGAAAGGAAACCAACACATTTTCTTGTGAATTAATTGCACAGTATTTTATTGCCTTTTTCATATTTTCACCCCCACCTGGTCCTCCTGTGCTGGTAATCGGTGTTGTAGGAGGTGGTCCCCAGGAAAGCGCCCCGGGGCATCTTGATCTGATCCCTCGGCTGGATGGTGAAGCGGCGCTCGCCGTTCTCCGGGGCCTTGTACTCCCGGCCATAGCTGGTGGAGAAGTCCATCTTGCCCTGAAGGCGGACGTACTCGCGTCCGCACTTGGGCGTCAGCGGCTTCAGCCAGTCCCTGTGCCTGTCCAGGCACTCTGTGGTGGCCCTGAGCCTCATGTTGGTGGTCACGTCCCCCTGCAGGCCCCTGTACTCAGCCCTGTACTCGGTGGAGCTGGCGAAGGGGCAGGTGCTGCACTGCAGGTGGTCGGCCGGCCGTCCCGACATGGCCGGAGCGCCTCGCAGGCCCCTGTACTGCTGGGTGTAGTGGGAGAGCAACCCGGAGTCCTCGGTCTTGAACGAGACCTTTTTTTCCCTGGGTAGGGAGCGCTGCGTTTGCTGCGCATGCGTCCGTCGGTAGTCGGGCACGTCCTCGTCGTTCTGGCACGCCCTGATCTCGGGGTCGGGCTGGAAGGTCGTCCACGGGCGGCCAGCGGGAGGGCCCAGCTGGGCCTGTCTAGTCTGGGAGGCGGAGGCCACAGTCGAGCGTAAACTGGAGCGGCTCGACCTCAGGTTTTCGTTGCTGGCTCTGACGCGCTCCTGTTTCGCTGCCAGCCAGGAATAGTATTCTTCAGCGACAGGAGACAAAACATTCACCATTTTTGTTGATGTTAATGATTAGATTCAAGAAATTGAACTGTACAAATGATTACATTCAAGAAATTTAACTGATTCAAGAAATGGATTTTTATTTCTTTCTTTATGTATGCGTTACCCACTGCGGCAGTAACGTGACACACACCGTAGTCTGCAAGCACCCTGTCCATGGTTTCTCCCTTTACTTCATTCTTGTCTTCTCACATTAACTGGAGCACTGCATCCAAAATGAAAAAGCCTTATTTTTACTATCACTTATAGCCTGATTTTTACACTAAATTCTTTGACTTTGATAAAAACTGAAGAGAGAGAAAAAGGACACGAGGAGCCTAGATTAATTGACTAAATAAAATAAAATATATTTCCCTTAACTGCAGTTACAGGCATATTTTTCAGATGAAAACTATAATATATGCATAGTGTTACTTAGAAAACTTCAAAATATGCAATGACTTTGAATCCCATTGTCTCGCGCAATCAGAGGATCCAGGCTGTGTCGCTCCATGCGGTTCATTCACATTCAATCATTACCCTATCACGCTAGCTAATCGGTTATCTGTCTCAAAACGGAGTGCGACTAATCGGGGAGCCTAATCCATTGGTATTTAATGGATTCAATAAGGAGACCTACCTAAAGCTGTAGATAGAATAAAAGTGCTGGGCTCCATCCGGCTTTCAGAACTGCAGTTAGATGTCCAGCATAATTTACCACACGCGAAGGGGAAAGCACATTTTAAGCACGTTGGAATGTGACGACATAATAGTCTGCTATGACTTGACAGGGCATAACTGGAAAATCGTCCGACCGAGATAATTCCACTTAATTCCCATTTCTGGTCATATGGTATCTTACATAGGCCTATTCCATATATAAGAGGACGGTGGCACATTACAATAACCAAGCTGTATTCAGGATTGGTGTGGACAGGCTTGCTAGCAACTTTAGGCTTGATTAAAATGAGTCAATCGGGAACAATTGATAATGACGATGACTGGTGAAGAGAGACGACTGTACAAAATTATTTCAGTGCCTCTTTGATGCTGCTTGTTTGTCGCAGACATGCACGTCCACGATATTAAAATGTCATAGGAAATGTGTATATAATTTATAATATACAATAAGTGATTATGATTAACAGTAATGAATTATAATAATTATAATAGGCTATATAATTAATATACATATATATATATATAATTAGAAATATTTTTTTTGAATAATCTTGCCGAAATGAAATGTTTTGCCTTTCGATTTAATTTTTTAATTTTTATTATTTCACAGTTAGTGCTGCGAATATATTGTCCTGTAAAGAGCTGGTTAAGATTCCAGCCTCCAGAGTAGGTGTGGCGCGAGACGTTAGCGTGACTGACGACGCAAAACCTGTGATTTACAAGCGCTCTTCTGAAGTTTGAAACTGTATCCCAGCAAGTCGCTGTGAAGCTGAAGTTGAAACCCTGCTCTGGATGCTTTAGATAGCCGAAGATAGCCTGACACAGGACACAGGGCTTAAAAAAACAGCTTTACTCATCATCACATCACATCGGAACTATTCTTCAGTGTACCAAGGTCGTTTTTAATACAAATATACATTTTGGCAGGACTTTATGCGTGTAACTCTGTGAATGTTGGAAATCCCCCTGGTGAATTCAGTTCAGGTGTTTCCCAGAAGACACTGAAATGCTAAAAACGAGAGGGGCGACTGCAAAACTTCAGGCGGGCGGAGATAATACATCGTTTGGAATAGGAGTCTTCGACCAGCAGATGGCACTGTGTCATCATTATACCACAGGACATAAAAAAAACACTTCACCGGATCACCGGGGGAGTGCTAAAGACGAACCGATGGCATTCAGGGCAAACCCAGCACCTGGGTGAAGCGGAAGAGAAGCAGCCATGACTGGAGAGATAGGGAGGCCTTATTGATGTGCCTTTAATTTCTATTAAAAAGGGCCATGTAAAAGATGTGCAAATCGGCTTCTTCGAAACAGACGAAGTGGCTGTAACATTGCATGAGTTAGACACAACCTTATGCACTGAGGCAGGGGTGCACAATGAGGTTGGCGATCCAATATTATGCCAACTTATGCTAATTAGCTACAATCGTGTATTTTGATTTGATCTTTTTGATAAATTCAGACTGCAGACTACACATGAATCCTTGGTGAAAACGTTTTACTGTGATCCGATATAGGAGGGAACCCGAATTGGTGTATACAGCTGTTTAGAAAATGAAGCCAGTGTAATTGGTTGGAACAAAAACCAGGCCGTGCACTAAGGCAAATGGGGGTCTATCTACTCTACCTAAGGCCAGCTGATTTCGTTGTGGAAGAAGAAAATACGATTGAAATATAAAAACTATGACTATGAGGTGTGACATCAGAGGACTATTCACTTTATGTACTGAAGCTGTTGTCCTGTGAGCCGCCTATCATGCAAGCTGTTGACTCTCAGAAACTTGTCTTCTGATTTTGTTGTGGCTTTGGGCCTGCCAGACCTCTTCCTGTCAGAGTTTCCTCCAGTTTCCAACTGCCTTGTGATGGTGTAGGAAACTACTCACTGCCAAAAAATGTACATTATTTTTCAGTTTTTGGTAACCTAAACTTTTTTTTAACCTCTGGCAGTTTACCACTTACCTTTGTACCATTTCAGGTTATTCACTGGACTTGAACTGCTTAAATTTCAGTAAAAACTGGAGAATGGGGGTGTTCTAAAACTTTTGACCGCTAGTGTATATCAAAATAAAGTTAGATTTGGGCATGGGCATGTAGTGCAGTGTTGTGGCCAGCGGTGGCGTCATGTGAAGTGTATGTTTTTCCATAGAGCAACAGTAAGGTGGTTTTACAGAATATATTCATAATATTTATTATATTAAATTATAATAATTCCCCTGCACGTGTGCTTACGTAGGTACAAGGCCAGTCTCAGGTGAAAAAAATGTGTCCATATTTCATTTAATGGTGTCCATATTTGGTTCGTCACAGGTAGACATAATCCATGGATGGAGCACATCAAAATATTACAACTAACAATGGGAAATGGGAAATAACTCGTATCCAGCGAGCTAGATGATTGTCATTAATTCACAATGTGGTATGTCGTCGCAACCTGTTGCAAAAATCAGTAATTTTGATTCATGAAAAACGGACAATCGACCATCGGAGTCATCCTCTCTCAGATGACCGATGACATCAGATAAACCCCTCCTCATTCCCCGGTTTCCTCGTCACCAGCCTCCCTCCTGTATTCGTGTACTACTCATTCAGTTCCTGTTTTTCTACACACGCTCACTACTTTGCGGGGAGAGAACTTCATTCAATTTTGTTTCTTTGCGGGAGTTGAGCCGAGCAGCTGGGGAGGATGTTGTCGCGCGCCTCTGTGGGTAAAACTGCAGTCGTGTTGACCTGAGAAGTTTTTCGCTCCGGTATAACGATATGCCGACATGCACGGATAATCCAGCAGAGGTGCAGGTAAGATCTAACAACTGCACTCGGGCTCGCTCCGCAGCACGTACAAAGAAAGCAGAGTGAGTTTAGAACCAAGGCTGTTTGCTGCTTTCGTCATGAATGATAGACAGTGGGACCAACATGACGTCTCCTTTGGATGCTGTTGAGTCCTGCGTGGCAGGTGCTTATATTCTGTAATACTGCATCCAAGATAAAAAAAAAAAACACTATTTCCATACTTGACTAGATACATTCCAGGCATAATTAACGACCTCATAAAGTTCTTCAGAACTGGGCAGGAACAAGAACCAGAAGTGTCTGACTGCACCTGCCGCTTCAGCATCTGTCCGTTGAAGAAACCTCAGAAATCACCTACACAGTAATACTGATGCTTTTTGCTGTGGCTGTGTGCATTTTACATTTCTGCATGGGATATTGTCCCACTTAGTTAATATAGGCCACTGTCCGCCTAGTGGGACGCAGTCTTCAAACAGCTGCTCGTCAGGGGCTGTCCCTGCAGCGGTTCTGCTGATTCGCACCTACACCTCTCCTCATGCTGATAGGCTACTGATCGCCATGTTTCAGCGCTTGCGTTTGAACTTGTATTGCAGTGTAAAACTGAGAGAAGTACCTATAATACATCTCCACTGAACATTTACTGGGGGGGGTCGCAGTTGACGGACTGCTGAGTCGGGAAGGGGGGCTATGGTACGTGTGTAGGCGCCCTCCGGAGGACTGGACAAGCTTACAATTACCATGACTGACCATTTTAAATTAAGCCCTAAAATAAAAATGTACAATTTATAGAGTAAGTAAAATAAACAAATACCATTCGCTTTTGTTTTATTTAACGTCAGCATGAAGCCGATTTGATACAATTGGCCCGGCACTAAAGTGTAAGGGGATATGTTATCCTAGTGATAACGGGACAGTAATGGAAGGAAGAACAAGAAGCATATTTAAGTCTTTAAATTGAGAATGAAATTGCTCTTTCATTCTGGAGCAGGAACAGTCCAGGCGATCGCGTTGATGAAGGTCACATTTCCAGTATTGCCGTTATCAAAACCAGCACTGAGCATTTTCAGAACCAGAGACCATTGTATGATTACCCTTTGGTATGTGGCTATTGTGCTATCCTTTGAACTGTAAGCCAGTTCGTCAATGCATCACCTATGCACTTATCATATGTGCTACGTTGTTTCTACCATCTGGTGCACAGGTATACACGAGGGAAATCGTGACGCTGTATCATGTGTATTTTCAGGCGTATTCCTGGAAACTAACTGTAATCCAGCTGTAATCTATTTAGGGTTGAATTCAGTCCAAACGGACGGATTCGGCCACTTACAATACACTTTTTTTAAAAGGATTCTCCTAAATTATTCCTGGAAAAGATGACACCTTGACGATATATGTACACTTAAACTGGTTCACCTTTTAGGCACGTATAACTACATTCCCATTTGCGAAATTAAATTATTTCCCACCTGACGGCCTCCTTCAGGTAGCTCAACCAGGCGCTATTTGAATAGAATCGACCTTAAGAATGTGTTGTAGCTACAGGTGGCTGTCCACGCGAAGCTTTTTTGTTTTGCCTAGGCTGTCCGCTCCACTCTTCATAAACACCGAGCAACTATAATGCTAGTGTAGCATCGCTCGCCAAATTACTCGCGCTGTAGTTCGAGTTAGCTGAGTGTGCACCTGCTCTGCTAAATGCCATGGACATTTCCTTCAAGTGAATGATTTTAATCAACGGGATATGGGGTTCGATTTTGGGGTTAGGTCTTTCTCGCAATTTCCATTCGTTTTGCGAGAAGAGGAGTGGTCAGGGCAACTTTTCAGAAGGCAACATTGCCAGACCAGATTGCAGTACAGCAAGCATGATATGATGCTACAGCTAGTGATGGGAGAATGAAGGCATCCTGCCACCAGGATTGTAGTGGAGCTACAATTCGCTGTTAGCCTAATCACTGGCTTGTTTGAGTGAATCAAAAGGTTTTTTCTTCATATGGTAGCCCCACTCATTTTGCAACCATCGCTAGCTGCAACGTACGGCCACACGCAAGCAGCTGGCCACTGACGGAGACTCTGTGAAAGCGTGCAGCCTGCCTCCCTCATCCTGTTTATTACCATGTTTTACTCCTGTCTCCCATTTCTCCCAGTTTGGTAGCCAATTGTATCCTCTTTTAGTTCAACTGCCCCACTTAACGGGAATTCTCCGCCGCAACTCTGAGACACGTCAGACTGCCTCCTAGAGGAAACCCGCCAGCATCTTTACGCCGGCCGTGTGAGGTGCTGGTGCGGGGATGCCGCGTGGGATGCCTAGCTGGTTCCCACCAGGAGCGCCAGCACAACGCGGTGCCCTACCGTGGGAGCCGCATGGACAATGGCCCCGGGCACCTGTTTCCTCGGCACGTGGAAGAACGTTCTTCCTGTTTGCGGTTGTCCGGGAAACGGGATCAGGCTTGGAGCAATGGAGAAGGATATCAAGCAGGCTTTTGTGGCCGAGCAGCTTTATTATGCTGCTTACGAACCATATCACAAACACAACACTTTATAATTATAATATACTATAATATACTATAAAAATGATCATTATTATTTCTGCACTTGAATAACAGGGGGGTTTGACCTTAAAACAAGCAGCAACCAATTCAGATCTAAGAAACCAGATGAGGTGAGTTGCAAAAACCAGCACACCCTGTGGCTCTCCGCGAGCAGAGTTGGGGAACCCTACAGTGGGGGCTATGATGACAGTAAGGGACACTATAAAGTGCTTTTGTGTTTCCCTAAAATTATATGTGTGTGTTTGTGTTTTTGTGGTAGCTGGTTGACAGGAATCAGTTCCTTTTAACCAGTTCCCAAATTAATCTAATGCAAACACTCATGCACTCTGACCAGCTGTATTTCCTCCTTGTGATATTTGCATTGTTGAAACTATTGTCATTTAGGGAACAGCTGGCCAGGAACCTGCCTCCATCTATGAATGAGATTAAAAAAATAAAAAGGTTGAGGCTGGTTAATACTTTTTTTAAATTTTATTTTCCATAATGGTGTTACACATTTACCTCAACAAAAAAGTGTTGATATCACCCTGAGACCAATTTACAACAATGACCTCACACAAACTAAAGAGGCACTATATGCCAGGGTCGGTATTCACAAAGCATTTTAAGGGTAAAAGTTGGTCCTAACTCGGCAATTTAGGAGCAACTCCAAAAAATAATGGGCGTGTCACTCATAAATTTAGGACTCCTAAATGCTTTAGGAGTCCTACATTTTTGGGATAAGAGTATTTCACAAAGGGTTTGAGAGCTAAAAACAGCTCCTAAGTCCAGGAGAAGTTAGAAGCAGTCAAGAGGACTTCTAAGTCGCTAAATACCTACTCACAGCGATCCGAAAATGGCTGCTGCCGGCAAACGTCATCGCAATCGCGTCAACACTTTGGAGATATTGAATGATACAGAGCTCATAAAAAGGTACTGCCTCAATCGCGAGGGTATTATGATAGTAGTAGAGCTAGTCAGAGGTGCAATCACGTCACCAACAAACAGAAACAACCCGATAACAGCAGATATCAAGGTGTTGACAACTCTATGCTACTTGGCCACAGGGAAAATGCAGAGCTATGCAGCTCCGTTATGCTGGTGTCAGAGTACCCAAGGATACTGTACACCAATGAGGCAGTTGGCGACAGTTCCTTGGGTGCTGTCCTCCTAATGAATACTAATGAATACATTAAATATTATGGATGACAACATATGTTCAGATTACATGATAAAACATTGTGGTTAGTCTATAGTGACATGTTTAGCGAGATTAATTTATGGATGACAACATATGTTTATTTCCATGCGAATGCTTTCCCATGCTTATTTTTTGGTTTTGGTGGTTATGCCACTTCCAAATTTCCCTTTGATTATTTCTTTTCTTTCATTCACTTATTCGGCCAGCAGTAGTTGTTGGTCTTTTGTCCAGTTTGGTTTGCTTTTGCGTTTATTGTCAGCCATGGTGATTCTAGTCTGGATCATTGGAAGGCTGCTTATATAGATACCCGCTGATTGTTTACGAGATGCAGACATGTAACAAATTGACTAGTCAGTATTCTTGGTTTCATGTTAAATCAGTGACACGTAGCCTACATTTGTATTTTAGAATCTTTATTAGAATATAACAGGAACAGGTAGGCCTACATACCCCTTTACAGTAGCATATTATTTATTTTCTAGGTTGAAATCGCTGGCAGAGACCCATCCCCTATATCAGCCAATCGCTGTAGGCATTCTGAATAAGCTCGTTCATGAGACACAACGTCATCCATAGCAACGACGTCAACCCCACCCTCACTCTTAGCTTGAAAATTCTCTGACTTCTTTAGTATGAGTTTGTCTTTGCAGCTTTGTGAATAGGTTTTAAGAGGGGACTCTTAGCTAGAATGTTTTAGTGCGATTCAGGAGTACTCCTAGTGGTAAGATAAAATGCTTTGTGAATACCGGCCCAGGTACATACAAAGCTGTGCTACCTATATTCTTTCATGTAACATTTTGTAACTGTTTGGCTAGTGGCTAAATCCGATATTGATGTTGAGGCCATCAAGATCTGTGTTATGCATACATGTAAACTGAGTTAAACAAAGTTACATTTTGGATTTAGTTCAGGAGCCACTGTGCTACTGTGTGCACTGGAGAAAATTCCCACCATTTTTCTATTTAAATAACTGTTGAGTTGTTGAGCACACTGCTGCTGATTGTCATTACTGTTTTATTTATTTATTTTATTTAACCAGGTTAGTCTCATTGAGATTAGAAATCTCTTTTTCAAGAGGCCTGGCCAAGAAAGCAGCAACAGATTACAGACTACAAAAATGACAACATTTAACATAAAAGCAGACAAGCAACAATGTTCAAAGTTTCACATCTGGTTACACAAGAGCAGTGTAAATATGTGGTGTAACTAAGGGTCAAAGCATTTACAATTTTCACCTTCCTCCACAGCTTTAATCCTTGCTTTAAAATAATTTAGAGCCTTTGGCACAGACAGTAAACCATACCATTTAAATGGTAAGAGAAAAGAAGACACACATCTGTGGAGAGCTTGGTAGTGTTAATTCCTTGAGGCAAATGTGAAAATGTGGAAGTTGACATGAAAGAACAAGGACATTTCAAGGACATAGTTTCAGTGTACAGCAGCACTGTCTTGTTTTTCATAAGTGCAGACTGAAGCTTGACTATGCGGTCTAACGCACCCGTATTGGCTGGTCCTTTACAAGTGCGAGTTGCCTATCTTGGTCGTGGTTCAAAACCCGACTACCAGACCGGCCCTAGTGGGAGCGGCGTTTGGGGAGGGAGGAGGGTGAGCAGGCATGAACTTGCTGAGAAGCAAGCCCTTAGTGAATGAGCTTGCCTCATAGAGAGGAGAGGCGAGTTCCTGCAGGGAGGCCAAATCGCAACAAAATAATCAGAAACAAGTTTAAAAAGAAAAAAAGAAGCTTGGCTAAAAATAACTTAGACCTGTTCAGAAATTTGGTAGCCACTTTACCACTCAAATATTCCTTAAGCATTAATGTTTCAGATGTAAATAAATTATTATGTATGCCCCAGAGCTTGACTCTTGAATTGCTATGTAGGCTACCAGATTAGGAGGAAGAGGATAAAATGAAAAAGAAAACATGAAAACGTATATTTTTATATATGAAACATTAAAACTGAATTCCTTGGCAACGTTGTTTCAGTTTGTATCCGTCTAGTCATTGGCATCTGAAAAGCATTACAATGAAAATGAGTCTTTTGGAGTTTTGTCCCAGAGAGAGCTTCTAAACCACCCGATAAATCGTACTTCAAGGGGAGAGGCTTTCCACTTTCTGGTTCGCGTAAAATCACCATAAATCTAGCGCTCTCAAACTTTACAGATGAGAGAGCTCAATTTCCATCGCACTAAAGCATGCGGTTGTGCACGGGAGAGGCCCGAATCGCCCTTCGGCCGTTAACGGCTTTATCGCGTGTTCGCAGCCTCGGTCCTCGCCGCCATCTCCAGCGCGGTCGCTGGTTCCGGGCTCTGCGTGCGCATCCTCCGGGGTTGGGGGTTTTCCGGAGGTGGTTAATAACCTCCCCACGCTGGGTGCCAGTGAACCGCTCAACCTGCGGTTTCCTATCCACTACTCGCCGCAGTGCAAGGTGACAAGTTACTTCCGTTCAACAGCTGCGCACAATGACAGCATCCTGCAAATTCGCACAAACCTACCCAAAACTAAAAATAGGGGTCCCTTCTTCCTTCAGGGTGTCTCTTGCTGCTGAGTGTAAAAAGCGGCTCAAAGCTGCTGTTGCCCACACTTGACACCTGGTCAATTCAGGGCATGGCTCTTAAAGCACTAACAGTGGCTTTAGTCAAAGATGCTGGATTAGGAAAATGGCTCACAGTAGTTCTGATGGACAGGTTTTTAGTGAAAGTGATCACTCTGGCTCCGCCTGAATCCTCTCTGGTTTTAATGCAGTGTGATATGCAAGCTCAGTCCTGCCCCCACCCCCGTGTATGCTGATTTTTGTTATGCCCAATCTCTTGATCAATTACAGTTGTTTAAACATTTTTATGTTCTTCCATAATATATTTGTATTCACGTTCTGCCAGAAAACCTATTTTAACACAATGAAGTTTTGGCCTGTTGCCATTTGCTCTGTCTTTGAACTGTCTTTGAACTTTTAAAAACTGTAACCTCTTTCTTAAATAATAATTTGCCATACAGTAAATTACAGAGAATGAAAGCATTCGTTGAACTGACTGATTAAAAGTTCTGGGATATTAATATTTATTCTTTGTGGCAAGTGTAGCGGAGCTCAGAAGGCGTGAGTTAAAGTTCAGCGTGTGAGCGTCCATTGCAAAGGGTGATGTCGATCAGAGTATGATTAGTTCCAAGAATTGGGGACTTGAGTCTTTAGCTCAGTGGGCTAATCATCTCTCTTGTTGTGTCGAGATACTCGGTTCAAAACACGCTGCAGGCAAAACCAACTCTGTTACACATGTGAACCCATTTCTGACAAAAGGAAGCCTTAAGTGGCCAACTCATTGATCTATAGACATTAACATGTATTTATTTGATTTATTTAATGTTTATTTGAGTAGGGACAGATACAAAAAACATAGACACATTGCATTAACAACACGCTGATGCCCTGTATCAAAACTTGTGTAGAGTGTGCTAATTTTCGAATGAACTAAATGATCTAATTAAGAACAGATAACCTTATTGTAACAGCTCGACACAATTCAGGGATTGGAATTGTGGTCAGAAAGAAAATCAGCAAACACAGCGAGGCTTCAGCTCAGAGTTTGCATTGGTTTAGCGGACCGGTTGATATTCTTCTCATTGGCCTAGCAGAGATGTGAGGAATTGAAGCAAATTCAAGCCTCCCAAAGTCACTCTGGAAGATATCTGGGGCCGTATGTACAAAGATTCTAATAGTAGGAGCTAAAAAGCTAATAAGCTAAACTGATGCTAGATCAGCACTCCTACTCTTAGAATCTTTGTACATACGGCTCCTGATTCCCCTTCTGTATGTTGCACTTTTGCAATTTAGACCTGGAAGCTCATTGTTTAATTGCATTGTTGTACAAAGCTTTAAGTACACGCACCACGCGTCTCAAGCTTTCTTTCAAGAGAACTGTTGCCAACAGACGGCGTGACATTTTTATTTTCAGGTTGCAGATCATGAAGTCGGTCAGCCCGTTAGAATTCCTGCCACATTTTTGTTGATGCTGTGTTATGGTAGATTGCCGTGGCGACGCAGCCAGCGTAACTCAAGAGTCTGTGGTGATGAAGCTTCCCTGCAGATTGACATCCTGTCCTCGTGGCAGCGGGTATCTCTATGCCCGCACCTGCAGGTGCCTGCAAGGGGTCGTTTGCTGTTTGAGTGTGGGAGAGGGGCACAGGATCCAGGAATGTGAGACAGAGCCACAGGGTCGTTGACTACATTCACATGCACAGAATACTCTGATTATTGTGTGAATTTATTTATTATTGAGTTTCCATAATATTCCTATTTACATACGAATGGTACGTAGTCCGATTATTCTTTTTTTGTTCGTTTTTTTTTTTTTTTGGGGGGTTGATATGAAGAACACTGATTTCATAGCTTTCCAGCAAACCCCTTCCTTCATCTTTTTTTGGACACCCTCTTAAAAATATCTCCGTCATGGTATTTTACGCCTGTCTAAAATACCTCATTATATCCATGTCTTTCAAGACATTTAACACAAAGGCAGTCTCTACTTCCCTAGGAATGTTGGCTTCTGTTTGCACTGGCCATTTTGCCCCCCAAAACTAGCCAACGGGCTAACAACAAAACCTGATCATCGTATGATCACACTCTCTGCAGAAAGCGTGCAGTCACACGCACAGCCACAGTGTAGGCATATGTCTTGAAGAACTCTGTCTAAGGTGGCTACATGTCCTAATAATCTGATAATGGTTTGAAAGATGGTTCAAAAAGACATCTTACTCAGATTATGCGGCGAAGTCTGGAGAAGTTGAATTACGTAACTAACTCTTTGTCCTCGCCTAGCTATGTTCCTATCTGTCTGTCTGCTTGTGCGTGTGTGTGTGTCTGGCTGTCTGGCTGTGACTGAGTGTGTAGAGGGCAATGGCTGTCTCTCTGTTTGTAAGTGTGGGTGACTAGTGTAACCCCTGCCTGAATGTCTGCCTACCTGTCTGTCAGTCTGCCTGTCTTTCTGCCTCTCTCTCTCTGTCTGTGAGCGAATAGCGGGGAGTTTGTGGCAGTAGGTGACTGGTTTAGCCCCTGCCTGACTATCTTCCTGTCAATCTCATCTGTCCACGTGCGAGTGTAGTTCTGTCTGCCCCTCCCTGTCGGAGTGAGTAAGTGTCGTGGGTCGGTCACATGACTGACGCCAAAGGAGGAAGGGAAACATGGCGGTGGGCCGAATAGCAGAAGCGACTCCTCCATCCATTTAGTCTCCGTCAGCCCTCCAGCTCTCCTCAAGCACGGTTCTGACACCGCCTAGTGGTGTGGAACTTCGAGCGTAAGAACCAGACCTGGGTCCTATAATCATTCAAAATAGGGAATCGGCACCCCGTTTTTTTTTTTAAAAGGTCAATTCAAATCCTTAAAGGAAGGTGCTGTTTTGGACACAAGGCTCACGTGTCAAAAAACTAACATTTGAAGGCCGCACACAGCACATCCAAAAAGGTCCAAGGCACACACACTTTGATGTAGAGTGGACATATCCATAGGGAAAAGTTAAAATAACTGAAGCACCTGAGACTACAGCCCCATATCAGCTTGGAATTTATTTACCAGGGCATACTTTAATCCTTTAGATGGCAGTTCAATTCCTGTTGATTACCGACAAAGGTATCTATCTCCTCAATAATTCAGAAACAACATTTTTCTTGGTCATTGACATGTTTTTCCTAAATCGGGATCTGCAGGAGTGTGTTCAAATGTTACTGGCATCTGAAAAGTTAAAGTATTTCAATTGCGTGTTTGACCCAGGTCTGTTAAAAACGTGAGCTGTGTCACCACGTCTGAGATATTCTGCTGAGTCTAAATTGCCCGTAGGTATGAGTGTGTGAGTGAAAAAAAAAAAAAAGGGTGTATTCCTGCCTCTCGCCCGCATGCTGGGATAGGCTCCGGCGACCCAAAAGACAATGGAGGATGCGTGTTTGGTCTGACACTGCCACCACCACCGTAAAAAAAAAAAAAAAAAAAGTTTGCGGCAAAAGTAGGATGCTGGTGACACTGCCATGCCATGCGCCCACGGCTTCGCCCTCTATGCGATGACGTCATCAGTGACATCGACTGTCGTAAGTCATTTTTTGGCTGACTTATTAAACCATAAACCGGTGGCTATTTTAATTTGCGTTGCAAATAAAACCTGTTATGTGTGAAGTCTTCTGCCCGTTCTCTGAAGTGAACTCCATGTGTCAATCTCCAGTTGAAGCAAGTTCTAATATCCATGAATTGCTTTGAGGATGGACATGCTTGAACATTACCACAGACTCTATAGACCCACCAGATAATCAACTCTGTGTCCTTAACATTAAAAATCTGTCTCTCAGCTGACGAAGCCGCAGCATTCCAATTTGATTCATCTCATGAATGTTTGTGAAGGAGCAATATTTTTATATTTTACCAAGGGCAATACTATGAATGTTTCATGCCTTGTGAACTGTAATCAGAAGCTGCGGTTGCCAACTGGAATCTCCTGTAGTTTGGACGTAGAGAGGACAGAAGGAACACAGGAGCTGGCCATCTGATTAGTCTATAGAATTTATTACAAAAGATCAACTTTGCCCTGAAAGCAGGCCTGGCGTATTATGAGTATCTGGTGTAGAAAGTGGGGAATCATTAACGGTATTCCGTGTACACCCCTGTGTGTGTGTGTGTGTGTCTCTTTCACTCCTCAGGGTGGTTTCTGAAATTCAGGCAAAACCATTTTATCAGTCTTAACAGAAATTACAAATGCGCCATTACTGTAACTGGACTCCAACCGCTCTCTTCTTTTTTTGCACAAGTAGTGTTTTTTGTGTGTGTCGAAAACCCCATCTGATTGGGCCACCCAGGGGCACCCAGTGTGCAACTGTTAATTGACAGGTTTGCCTTTTGATGTCAATTAACAGTTGCACACTGATGCAGGCTTAGGCCAAAATGTCTGTGCTCCCCTGTGCTTTTAAATAAATCTATACATTTGATTGCATTGTTTTCAAGTCTAGTGACCCTTTTTCTTTGAGTGCGGACCATCTTTTGAGTTTTGGGAAATTGCCTTATTTTGGTTCTACACACCAAGCCAAACAAATATAAGACTATGGAATGGTTGAGTGCAATGACGGAAGCTCCTTTTTAATTTCTCCTGATCTCACCCTAGGTGCTGAATTAAGATGGAGCACACCTCCTGCAGGGAAGATCGCATCCAACATGCCCTGGACCGCTGCCTCCATGGTCTCAGGCCCGCCACATCCGCAGTGCATGCTGGGAACGGTAGGTCTGGCCACCATCACTTTGGATGGAGCTATACCATGTGCCACCAGTAACTCACAGATTTGAACCTTTGTGTTTTGTTGACAGAGAGAAAAAGCTTTTCTGACAAGGTTTGAGAGCTGAATATTAGCTCATTGCCCACTCAGCCTGCCACACATTTTTGTGCCTTCATACCTCATTCTATGAAGGATGTTTTTTTCACAGATTTCACAGTGCTATATTGCAGGACCTTTATGAATATTCATGAAGCTGGGCTGTGCATTCCAAGGACTCAACATCCATTGCCACCTGTATCTGCCATGGCCACGCCCCTTGATATTGTCAACATACTGCCTGTATTAGAAACCACATCAATGGCAACCAACCTCCAGGCAAAAAGATTGTAATAATAAATTAATATTCATGAAAAGGGGGAATTTGTGGCAGCCCATATGTCCGATAGAACATAACTGTGAATAAATCATTTTTTAGAGAAATTGAACTCTTGTTGTTTCATTCGAAATCAACCATTTTAATGGTGAAGTTAGAAGTTAGAAAACGCCACTGGTCTGAGGAACTCCATTCATGACCATTCAATCAGGGGCAATGTGAAAAGCAGAAATGTTCATGAATGGCACTTCTCCTTGATAGAAGTTAAACAGGAAGTGCTGATCGACAGTTACAAAAGTATCTTTCAAACAAAAAATTGACCAGGCACCAATTGACAGCGCTGGCCTCTAGTGTTGAACCATTGTTACTGCGGGAGCCACTTGCTCACACTGAGACAGTTAGTGAAGGACACTGCATTTGCTTTGGCACCTCCATCCAGTGACAGCCCCCCAAAAATTCTATTCACAATACGGTCAGGTACTTTCAGAAAACTTTAATGCACTTTTATGAACTTTTATATCACAGTGTGGAAATCAGACCTGGATCAAATGGGTCATTACTTCATTTGAAATACTTTGACCAATTTAGATATCAGTAAATCCCTGAAGATCACTGACAATTTACTAATCTACTTTCGCCAGCATTCAGAACAAAATCTCTACCTATTATTGTACGTTTTGGTTATTAACATGTTTAGCTGACAATTCCCATTTATTTAAATAGAAGCAAACTTGAGACTTTTCCTTTTAGGTAATAATGACCAGTTGGTGCGCTTAAAGTACGTGGGAAAACTATTTTGTTTTGACAAGAAAACACTATTTTGAGACAAGACACATCAACAGCTCTCTGTGCGGTTACAGAGATAAGGCCTTGTGGTGTAGCAGATGAGGATGAAATAGCCGCTGTGGTGTAAACTATTCTGGCCTTCAATTGGCTAAAATGAATACCCATAATGCATTCACACATGAATGTTTTGTAGTTAATATATGCCATTTAGCAGACGCTTTTATCCAAAGCGACTTACAGTAGTGAATGCATACATTTTATATCAGTCTGTGTGGTCCCAGTGGGAATTGAACCCACAACCTAAGCGTTGCCAATGCCACGCTCTACCTACTGAGCCACACAGAACCAGTAGGTAGTTGTTGTTGTTACCCTGCCGTGCTTCACACCAAAAGTTCACACCTAAAGTAACAGGAGGTGTTTTAGGGCAGTGGATAGCGTAGCGGTCTAAAGCACCACACTTTGGCTAGTCCAGTGTGGTGTGTGCTGCCTGTCAGTGACACGGTTTGATACCTGCATCTCTACCAGACCGAGCAGGGGCAGCATTTGTCTGTCTGCGCCAGGGGGAGGAGGGAGGGAGAGCTGGCTCGGGTCCGCCAAGAAGCACGGAAAGGGAGTCTCCAGAACGTGGGTGGGTGGGCTAGTTCCGTTTTGGAGGAAAAGCGGAGGTCGCTGCCCATGGATAATTGGCTTGCCTTGAGTAGGGGAGGGTTAATCAAAATAAATAGAGGGTGCAATTGGCTACCAAATTGGGAAAAAAAATCTGAAACAAAAAAACTGGAGGTGTTTTGTCTTTCTCAATATTGAGGAAGTTGGCTGCCTTGCTCCTGATGTCATGGAGTTTCTAAAGCTGCCACACTTCTCCTATTTCGTGATGGGTTTTTTCTGGTCGCTCTTGGCGATGAAATGTTGACGTAACCAACCTGATAATGTTTATTTAATATTTACTGGCACGTCTCCAACAGCTGATTTGCAGTGATACTGTTCAATAAATGTTCAATGTTCAATGTTCTCTCGCTTTATTTCTGTGGTGTGTGCATGTGGGTGCATGTGTGTATTCATGTGTATGTGTGCATGCACATGTGTGTGTGCATGCATGCCTGTGTGTGCGTGTGCGTGTGCGTGTGCGTGTGTGCGTGCATGTGTGCGTGTGTGTGTGTGTGTGTGTGTGTGTGTGTGCGTGTTCAGCTGGCCTCTGCATGAACCACTGGAGTCTGGAGGAGCTGGTGAGGAGAGACCCAGAGAACTCCTTCTTCCTCCTCCAGCAGATTCTCAGGAAAGCCAGAGAGGTAAGAACCCACCCCCACTCTCTCCTGTCTGTCTTCACCTGGCAACCATCACCCTCACCTGTCCATTTTCACCTGGCAACTACCATTCTCATCTGTCTGTTTTCACTTGGCAACCACCATTCTCACCTGTCCGTTTTCACTTGGCAACCACCATTCTCACCTGTCTGTTTTCACCTGGCAACCATCAGTCTCGCCTGTCTATCTTCACCTGGCAACTTCCTGCCTCACCCGTCTGTCTTCAGTTGGTAAGAACCACTCTTACCGGTCTGTCTTCACCTGGCAAGTGCTGTCCTCACCTATATGACCACACTTGTAATGCATTATTTGAGACTTTTTCAAACAACTTGGCCTTTTTAAATCTTTCCACCACCAATTCAGGGTTGCTAAATTATTTAAGGCGGGTAGAAATGGGGCAGAGTTGGAGAGAATACAGCTGCCCTCAATAGGCTGGTGAAACAGTGCTCCACCTGCTGGCTAGAGATAGCACAGCACCCACACAAGAAAGCAGGACGGTAAAGCTCTCTGCAGACCTGAATCATGCATGGCCTGATCCTCCTCTCTGCATCCCGCTCTTCCCACAGGTCCAAGATCAGAGCCTGTATGAGCTGGTGACCCCACTCGCCCTCATGTTCTCCTCCACCCTCCTGCTGGTAAGCACAAGCCACCACATTTCACCACACAAGTGACAACCAGACACCAGAGCATACAACAATAATAATAATAATAATGGATTGCAATTATACGAGGCCTTTCACAATCTAAAAGCACCTTACAGTGAAGGGGGGAGAACTCACCTCAACCACTACTAATGTGTAGCACCGACCTGGGTGATATACAGCAGCCATTTTCTGCCAGAAAGCAAATATAGTTCAGGGGAAGACTTCACTATGGAAATGAATGAAAACACCAATAATTTCGTCCATAGGCTATGTGCTGGTCTTTTTATTTTTCTTAAACATATTCTTCTCCAATGGACTCTCCCATACACATTTTCTCAACTTTTCTGTCCTGTTTTGATGAAATCCCTCATCAACCATTGGCCCCCATACATTTTTCCTCTGTGACCTCCCTCAAAAATTAAAAAGAAATGTCCCCTAAATATGAAGGATATAATTCCTTCCCAATCTGGCACCCTGCTTGGTTCTGATGTCAATGCGTTTGGTTTCAGACCCCCTTCCTCCCTCCGAACTGCCCCCTGCTGATGGACGCCTGCGAGGTGTTCAGTGGCTTCCTTTCCTGGCCAGAGCCATACAGTGGCGTGTGTCGAGACTTGCTCACCATCCTTTGCCAGGAGCTGAAGGCCCCAGGTAACTCTGCCCTCCTGCAGTCCAGATGTGTGAGGGCTTGTAGGGGTGAGGCCCAAGTGCGAGCAATGGGGGATCAATAAGGATCACTCCTGATGAATCAGGGTGCCCACTAAAATACAATAAGGAGCAAGGGACGGTACCCCACGAGAAACGTTACAGTAAATAAATGGGAAAACGAAACCCCCCGCATATAGTGAAATAATAACTACCCACAACAGAGGGCGAATAAACGCGTCCGCGAACGGTAGTAAAACTGAACAAAAACTCTGGCGTGTAGCCAAACACACCACGACCCAGAAAGTAGGGCAACTCTCAGAAATCGGACAGCTTCATGAAATAAATGCAAAGCTGCCGGCGAAAATAAAAGGACCGCTACGGGGAACAGAGAACTGATAATCTACCTCCTAAAAGATGATCTCGGAGTGCTACGTGTTTAGCTCCCATAACCGATCACAGAAACCAGCCAATGACCCACGCAGAGGGAAAAGAAAGAAAATAAACTTGTGACGCAGCACAGACCTAAAACAGTTGGAACGAACCCAGACGCCTAAGATGCAGCTTAGGAAAAAGAACAGCAAGATAACTGCCCTGAGTCTGCCGGTAAGTAACCCAGAAAACAGACCAAACAAAAACAAAAGTAAACACTGGACTTCCGTAGAAGTGACGAGAAAACTGAAGTGAATACTCTTGTAGTTTCTAGTTTCTAGTTTCTAGTTTCTTTTTAGGACTGCGAATAACCCTACCGACTTCAATGTCACATGAATTGACACTGAAGCGAGGAGCAGTGAAAACTGAAATAGGCAGCGAACAATCAGCTGATTAGGTCTGGAAGAGGGGCAGGAACGTACTCACGAGGATTAGAAAGGAGTACGCCCACACAGGGCTAAACAGGCACTCAAACCATGACAAGATGACCTCACCCATGCAGACCCATGCATTCCATTGGCCCACCTGGTCAACACACAACTCTTTTTTCCCCCTGTTTTTCTCCCAATTTGGTTACCAATTGTACACTTTATTTCTTCAAATATCCCGCCACTCCGCCTCTTTACATTACATTTTAGGCATTTAGCAGATGCTCTTATCCAGAGCGACTTACACAGTTTACATTTCTTTACATCCAATCCATTTATACAGCTGGATATTTTTACTGAAGCAATACAGGTTAAGTACCTTGCTCAAGGGTACAACAGCAGCGCCCCACCTGGGAAGTGAACCTGCAACCTGCAAGTTACAAGCCCAGCTCCCTAACCATTACACTACACTTCCAGCCTATTCCGTCTTTCAAGACGGAACTGGCACAACCGTCAACTGTGATTCCGATACACACAGAGAGCGCTCTTGTGCATGTGGCGAGCCTGCGCCAGCTTCCCTTCCTCCTTTCCCTGGGGCGGACAGCCAATCACCGCACCCGAACGGGATTCCCGGGCCAGAGCTGGGTTGGCGCAGCTGGATATCAAGCCTTTACTGGCAACCTGCACTTCAGACAAGTGCCTTTACAGGTTGCACAACATGGGGGCCCTAACTTTGTATTTATTTTATATTTTTTTACATTTGTTTTTGATTTTCCCCCATTTAATCCCAGTTTTGTGGCCAATTGCACCCTCTATTGCTTTAATACCACCTCCGCCACCCACAACTATAGGACTAGCTGCTACCCCAGAATGGTAATGACGATGGCGCCAAACCACCTCCTTCGTCACCTGTAATTATTTTGCCCACAGGGAAGCTTTCTGTGCATGCAGCGATAATCATGCATAATCTGGAACTAGAACTAGGAAGTAGAGTGGAGCGGACTATATGGTTAGTCTCTCGGTCTTTCCCTGTCCACCTTCCCTATCCCCCTCCCCCCTTCCCCACCCCCACTCCAGGCATCTCATACCACAGACTGGTGAGGGAGGAGCAAGGCTTATCCACGGCTGGCCACCGCGGCAAAATCATGTGAGTCAACCAAGATGAGAGACCACACAGCGCCCCCTGCAGTTTCACAGAGAGTGTGTGTGTGTGTGTGTGTGCATGGGTGTGTGCATGTATGTGTGTGTGTGAATGTGTGTATGGTGTGTGTTCACATGTGTGTGTATGGTGTGTGTGTGTGTGTGTGTGTGTGTATGTATGTGTTCATTCATGTGTGTGTGTGCGTGTGTGTGTTCTGCAGTCAGGACAGTGCATATATGTGTGTATATGTGTTAATTTGTGTGTGTGTGTGTGTGTGTGTGTGTATGTGTTCATTCATGTGTATGGTGTGTATATTGTGTGTGTGTGTGTGTGTGTGTGTGTGTGTGTGTGTTTTGCGGTCAGGACAGTGCATATATGTGTGTATGTGTGTTCATTTGTGTGTGTGTGTGTGTGTGTGTTCATTCATGTGTATGGTGTGTATATTGTGTGTGTGTGTGTGTGTGTGTAAGGTGTGCGCATGTTTGTATGCTGTATATAGTGTGTGTGTGTGTGGTGTGTGTGTTCATATGTGTGTGTGTGTGTTCTGTGGCCAGGACGGTGCTGCTGTTGGACCCAGCTGACGTTTCCCCAGAGTTCCTGTCCGTGTCGGAGCAGCTGAGCAGCGTCCGTGAGCCCCATCAGGAGATCCACATCACCCTGATAAAACACGCCTTCCAGGCTGCCCTGGGATCCACATACCCCCTCCCCAGCCTGCACTACACCCTGCAGGTACGCAGCACACACACCTCACTGCATGGGGAAATAATATACAGTATCACATTTCCTTCATATTAAGAATGGTCTGAATATGTTACAATATCTACATGGACTGAATACATTCCAGTTTCAGTTTTATAATTACCACTGTTTCAAATGTAACTCAATGTATTGTGCAATACATTAAAAACAAATGCATGTAGTTCTACAACCTATGAAAGTTGCAATTGATGTGGTTTCTAATACAGGCAATATGTTGACAATATCAAGGGGTGTGGCCATGGCAGATACAGGTGGCAATGGATGTTGAGTCCTAGGGCACACCTCTTCATGAATATTCATAAGGTGCAATATAGCACTGTGAATCTGTGACGGGAGAATGAGGTATCATGACACAAAAAATGTGTGGAGCTACAATTAGCTCTCAAACCTTGGAAAAGGTTTTTCTCTCCTCAACAAAACACAAAGGTTCAAATCAGTGAGTTACTGGTGGCACATGGTATAGCTCCATCCATTTTTGATGTGACGACACCTCATTTCACCATCACGGGCGAGAGCCACCAACCAGAATCTTCTGCAATTGGGAAGCAGAGAGGAACGGAAGGAGCTGAATATCTAGTTGCAGGATCTGGAGTGGCACTGACCCCTTTGTGTCCCGCCTGTGACCCATCTGTGACCCACAGTCAAAGAGCCCGGAGGAGCTGGAGGAGCTCTGCTGCACTGTGACGGACATTCTGGAGACCTCTGCCTCCATGAGGGGGCCGGAGGAGGCCAGGAGGCACCTGCTGCGGGGCCTGGAGGAGGTCCGGGAGAACATGGGAGTGCCGGCCGCAGACAACGGGAAGTCAGACGGTGAGATAGGAAGTGACGCACTGCCTTATACACTGTGTTACAATTAAGAAACATGGGGCAGGGCCTCCCGGGTGGTCTAGCGGTTACAATGTTCGATGCTGGCCATTGCGACCGGGTGTTCAATTCCACCGGCCGCGTTCAATTCCACAGTCCGGCTCGGAGGAGGCGGTACATCGCCTTTGTCACTGCTGGTCTCAGGGCTATGGCAGTGAACTCACAATATGAGGGGGGGATTGATATGAAAAGAGAGGGTGTAAATGGCTACTAAATTGGGAGAAAATGGGAAAAGATCTGAAACAAAATCTTTAAAAAATAATAATAATAATAGAACTAAAGAAAGAAACCACTGGGTGGCTCATCCTGTTAAGGCACTCATTCTAGTGTGTGGATGAGCCCTATAGTCCAGTATCAAATCCGGGCTGGGGCAGTCCCAACTGTGGCCAGCAGTCCCCCGAGGACGATGCATAATTGGTGGTAGTAGGATAGGGAGGGAGGAAAGGATTAAGTTGGCCGGGTGGTCCGGTTCGGTCCTGATTGGTCGAGGGACACACTGAGGTCAACTGTCATTTGTCTGTCTCTCTATGGTAGGAGTGCTGCAGACGTTGTCATTGCCCGTACCCAAATGTCACATGTACCACTGGGATAGTGACAACTTTGGTAAGAGGAACACTTCGCCTTCCTACAATTATGTCTCTTTTTTCACACTGCAGTTTTGCAGATTCTTGTTTGTGTGCTGGAACAGGATTTGACCAGTCGGTTACTTTCAGCTTCCTGGTTGCCATTTCAGCTGCAGTCCCCACTAACGCTGAGTTCAGCCATTTCATTATTTCAGTTTTCTGTGTTCTTTCTTAGTTGAATTGAGGATTTATCATAAAATGAAACTACAGCTAAAAACCCTTGGGGGACAGGGTGGGGGCAGCATAAGACTACAAAATAAAGGCTAAACTACACATTATTAATATGGTCGATGGCGAGGTGCACCAGTCCCATCCAGACATCACTCTTCTGCGTTCTCGTGGCTTGCAGATGTTCTGGACGACATCCTGGAGAGAGAATGTGACCTGGCGCCCATCCTGACTCCACCCGGTGATGAGGAAGAGGAAGAAGTGGTGGTGGCGGAGGAGGAGGAAGAGGAGGAGGAGGAGGAGGAGCAGGAAGAGGGGGAGGAGAACGGCGATGAAATGGGGGAAGAGGAGGCCGCCACGGACGGCTGGGCAGGGCACAGAGCCTCCACACTCTCCACCCTCTCCACCGCCTCCAAGGACTCCATGTTCTCCATCTCCTCCACCGCCTCCTCTTGCTCCACCCGGTCGGAGGCGTCCGGGGCCGACAGCGACTTCTTCGAGGAGGCCGAGGACAGCCCGCCAGAACGCGTCGCCGTGTCCCAGCCCCGCCTCCACCGTCGCCTCTCGAAACTCTTCAAGCCCTGGGGCAGCGGCAGCAACAGCAGCCCCCTGTCCCGTGTCAAGAGCCTGGGCTCCCCCGAGACCCAGCGGTACGCGGCGATGCGCCCCGCCCGCTTTATGCGTCTGGGACGCTCCAACTCCCAGCTGCTACCGGGTAAGCCGGGGGGAAGCCCGCCCCCGTCCTCGGCCCTGCCCCCACCCCTTGAGCGCGTCCGCTTCCGGAGGAGTTCCGTGCTGGGCCACGACCCCAGGGGCGGGCGTGGCGGCAACACGCTCCGGGTGGTGGTGTTTGGCGCCGACCGCGCCGCGGGGAAGGTTGCCAGGGCCTACAGTCACCTCCGGTCCCGGTGGAACGCCTGTCCCATCGCGCTGCAGCTCTTCTTTGTCCCGGTAACAACGGGGTCTGGCTGTACTCCTGCTGGGGGTCCCTCTAGCCCAGAAAAGATGCCGGAGACCCCCCCCAGAGACGCTGCCGGGACGGTGAGCGCTGCCATCCGGGATCCTGGGTTATCGCTCGTCTAGAGTGCCTGCATTTTTGTTTGACCTTTTCCGCTGTCAGTGCCCTGTTCCTCAGTGGGTTCTGTTCTTGGCTCAGACATTGTCCATCTCTAACTCAAATGTTAAACTTTGTGTAATGTACTTCCTTCCCAGTGCTGATTTATGGGTGTGCATTCCAGTACATTCTGATACCACCTTGTAAGACGTATAAGGAGTACATCACCACTAACATAGTTTGGTTATTTTACGTGTATGACGCAATACTATATATTCTTCCACGCAGAAAGACTTAAGTATTAAATACAAGCCTATATAAAAAACTAAGAGAAAATTTGTGTGTATTTTCTGTTTTGTGGTGCATACTCTATTTCTGAGGATTGTTCTTTGGGAGCTGCCTGAAGTGCCCTGATTCTGTTAACACAGGACGTTACCGGGCCTAGCTTGGACAGCAGCACGAACGACATTGCGCAGCTCATTGGCATGCTGGACCCCTGGTACGAGCGAAATGTGCTGAGTATCCTCAGCCTACCTGTCCATTTCCTGTGCCAGGTACGTCCCCCCATCCCCCCATCCCCCCATGTCCTGTGCCAAGTATGTCCCCCCATCCCCCCATGGTCTGTTCCAGGTATGTCTCCCTGATCCTCTCTGCCATCTTGGCCGTCTTTGGCCAGACAAAAATATGTGCAGATCTTTGCTGCTTTTTGAGCGTGCTGTTGATATTTCATCAGTACCATGTTTTTTAATGCTACGTGCTTTTAACATTAAATATGTCATCCTTTAATTGCGGTTCATTTCCTGAATTGAAGTGGAATTGACCCCAGGCCTGTCATCCATTAACATCCATCTGTCCATCCATCCATCTGTCCGCCCATACATATGTAAAGCCCTTATAGAATCGTCCTGCATAACTTCCGAAAGTCCTGTGTGTGACATGGATATTCAGCCCTGTGCACTGTTTTTATGTATGCATGTTGTGTTGCATTTTCCAGAAAAACATCAAGTTGGAAACGGACTCACATGAGCGCCACAGGGAGCACCTGCCCATATTTGCGGACCTGGTTCTGTACTACTGTCGCCAAGCAACCAGACCCACGCTGGTGCAGCTTTACCAGGCTGAGGTGTGGCTCGTTTTAAAACCCAAACACAGGGAATAGGGGCATTGTACACAGGGGCCAGTTGAACGCAGGGGCTTGAAACACAGGGCCACTGAACACAGGGCCGTTAAGGATGAGGGCCGGCATTGGTCAAATGTAAATGTTTTCTAAGCTGGCTCAACCGTATTCAGATACCAGCTGTCAAACATGTCAGAAATGCAGGGAAATACAGGAAGGACTAAAGTGCTTTATTTTAAAAAATGCTTCCAGGGGAAAAGTACCTAAAACACATATGCTACATCGTGTTGTACATGTGACTCATTTACACTGTGTGATGGGTCTGTCCCTGGTGCAGTTGACCCTAGCAGGGGGAGAGAGGAGGACGGAGGTGTTCATACATTCCCTGGAGCTGGGACACGTGGCCGGGACCCGGGCTGTCAGAGCCACGCGTGAGTCTGAGCCTGACCCTCACTGACCAACACCACTCCAACCCCAGCACCATTCAAAACCAACACCACTCCAACACCAACACCATTCAAACCCAACACCACTCCAACCCAATACCACTGAATCCGCCCACACCACTCAAACTGCAACGCCATTCAAACCCAACACCGTCACACTAATTAACCCTGTTCTTTACTCAAATGGGTCACATGTCATTAACACCACTTGTGTTGAAAGCCAAACCCACATTTATTGTTGTTAAGTCTCCCACTGATGTTGTTGCCATTGATTCCCTGATTATGGAAGCTTCATGGGTGAGGCAACCACTTTTAAGAAAAGTTTGATCCCTTTAGGGAATGGAACTTATTGTGGTGTGTCAGTCCCAGGGAAGTTCCCAGCTCATCAGTTACTTGCCCCATTCCACATTATTTCTGTGTGTCACCACAACACATTTTGTTTACTAACAATTGAGTTTTAACCCCCAGATACCATCGTTCAACCTTAAGTCTGAGGTAATGTAGGTTTTACAGTCACATGTGAACAAGTACGGAAAGAGGTTGAAATCTCTTGCTGTTTTACATGAGAAACAGAGACAGGAGATTGTAGCAACAGAGAGGCATTTCCATGAACAGGTTAAATCTGGACAAAGGGTACATGCAGCCATTGTGACTGAACAACGGTTTGACTCCATCTTCTCCTGGTCCGATTGTTTCCTGGCGAATGGGTTCAAAATTCCAGTTTTTTGTGCTATGGGGCTCCATTCCTGTCATGTGGGTTGTTGATTGTCTTATGTGTTCTATTGCTTAAGAAACACTTAATTCACTCTGTGATGTTATCACAGACTTTTCCTGTTGTACAATGCTCCTCTGTGTCACCTGAGGACCAAGATTGTCCCCTTATCCAATATCAAGATATGTTGAAATGTATGCTGTTGAAGGTTATAACATAAATAGTTGTGAAGGGGGAGTTAGAGTGGAGAAATGTATTTTGGTATTTGGATAATGATAGTATATATATTCCTCTATGCTTTAAGTAGATGCCATATGATTTTCTGCCCATTAGGCCTGCCTTAGGCACATAGGCCTTTTCTATAAACATGAATCCATCTAGTCAGTCTCAGATGTTTGGGTTATGCGGGACCTTCACTTCTCACGTACACTGTGTTTTCCTGTTTTACGTATTTTTAGTTCAGACTTCCCCGGGTCAACGTAACTAGCAACATCTTTCTATTGACAGCATAATCCTTGTCTGAAAATTATTTAATCACTGTGTTGGGTATATGCTCAATGGTGAGAATTACTTTTACACAGCGAAGCCCTCTCTCCTCGCAGCTGAAATAAACTTCTAGAAAACTTTGACTCTTTGTCTGCATGCATCTTTACACTTAGTTTTTGGTGGAGTTGCAGATGGATTGATTATTGGACTGTCTTAACAACTCCAACCCTAACACCATTCAAATCCAACACCACTCCAACCCAATACCACTCAATCCGTCCACACCACTCCAACCCCAACACCATTCAAACCCAACACCACTCCAACCTAATACCACTCAACCTGCCCACACCACACAAACCCCCCAAAACCATTCACTACTCCAACCCCCACAGTTTGAGTCTCAGACGAGTTGATGATTGACAGTGCAAGATAGGTCCACCCACTGACTCACCATAACACGCCTGTCCCTCAGGTGCGGCAAGCAAGCGGTTTGGGATTGTTGGAGACCGGGAGGCTGTCCCATTAATACTGGAGATCTTTTACAACAAGGTACAGATTGGGGCTTGGGAGCGCCTCTTTAAAAAACAAAGTCATGCTGTTTGATTGCTCAACAGACCAGACCTGGGTCAAATCATTATTGGAAATGCTTTAACCTTTTAGACACCTAATCTGCAATACAATTCCTGCTGATTACTGACTCTTTTAAAAGAAATGTACATTTTAACCAACATGGCAAACAAAAGTCTTGTTATACTGTACATGATTGTATGTTTTGGTTAGTAGCATTTCTTGTTGAAAACTCTCAGGGATCCGTTGGAAGATTGTTTTCAGATTTTAACTGGCATCTAAAGAGTTAAAGTATTTCAAGTGCGTATTTGACCTTTGGCCCAGGCCTGACCCAGACACTGCGCTCCTTCCTCTTTCCTCTGTAGGTCACCGTGAGCGGGAGGAATTGGTGGACCAAAGCGGATAAGGTCTGCACCTCCATTAACCTGACCAAGGCCTGCAGGAGCCCGGAGGAGCTCGGTGCGTGAGCAAAAAAGCGTCTTATCTGTGAAGAAAAAGGCGCAATCTTGAAATCTTGATGAGCAGCAGAGCTATAATCTAATGACAGTTCAGCAACAGGACCAACTGAAAACACAGCACGCACCCTGGGTTCCAGTGGAGTTCTTCTGAACCCCCAAACTCTGTCTCTCTTCTATTCTTAATACGGTTTTACACACCTTAGATCTGTGACTCTCTCCACAGCAGCACTTGCACCCCTCCTCTCTATGACGAGAACATAAGAAGAACATAAGAACACATAATGAAAAGAACAGGCCATTCTGTCTATCTAGGCTCATCATTTCCTAGGCTAAGGAATATCCAGTTCAGCATCAAGCCTGGACTCGAATAACCAAAGTGTTTCTGCCTTCAACTGAATGACCTGGCAAGCTGTTCCATGCACTGACAACCCTCTGTGTAAAAAAAATAATGCTTCCTGATATTTGTGCGGAATTTGCCTTGAGCCAATATCCACCTCTGCCCTCTTGTTCTACTAACCAATTTCATCTTTAAAAAAATATTTTCATGAATTTAAGAACCTCTGTCAAATCCTAAATCCTCAATAGTGCCCCCCAGCATCATACACCATGGTCGGCTCCTGCTTCCTGCTAACATTCTTATCCACGGAATTGTTTTGTATTGTAATTTAACAACCTGTGTTGTACATTGACAGAGCTTTAGTTTTTTGTGAAAGGTACAACAGCAACTGCCCTCTTTGTGATTCAAACCTGCATCCCCCTGATAATAAGTCACGTTCCCTAATAATGCCTAGGTTCATATCACAAACGCGATCGCTGTCATTATAGTACCTGCCTCAGGGTGCAAATGTCAATGCCACTTTACTGACCACTGAATAAGGACACTGTGTGGACACTGAGTGGACACTGTGCAGAATAGCAACGTGGGCAAAGATTAGCACAATTAGCATGTTGCATTGTTTTCAGACTCAAGAACGGAGTGGCTTCAGATGGCTGTGACCGAGGTGGTAAAGAGACAGAACTCCAAATCCAAAATAGGCTACAACCAGGTGAGGAAGAGGGATACGTGCATCAGACAAAGCTTATACCCTCGAGTACATTTTTCGCTGTGGCTGGACCAGAATAACATGAGCTAGAAACAAGCTTTGGCCATGTTAAGGGGTGTCTTATCCTATCCGCGCAGGACCAATGTGGATGCAGGCTTTTGATGTGGCCCAGCACTAAAACACTGATCAAGATTGAAGACTGTGGTTAGCTGATTGGTCGAATCTAGTGCTTTAGTGCTGGACTAGAACAAAGTCCTGCACGTAACACATTTAACACAGAAATGACTTGTACTGTGGTCACATTTCTCAGCAAATGAAGTTCTCTGAATTGGAAGTGCAACATTTTCATCATGAACAACAAAGTTTTTAAGAAAAGTTGTTCAGTTATTGAAACGTTTTTCACAGCTGACCCTTTTAGCAAAGCCTCTACACTCTACTCTAGTACATTATTCCTACATAAAAAATACTTTTTATTATTATAAAAATATAAATATTTGAGAAATAAGATTTATTTAGAAAAGTATGCACATAATGCTTGGCTCTGATTGTCCATGTGCACCAAATGTTAGTGATTGAAACAAAAAAAAAGAGTAAGTTTTGTGTTTCCACAATTTCCTCTCCAGCAACTGTCCACCACAGAGGTGAAAGTGGACCAGGTACAGGTGTGCAGTGGCAGCACCTTTGCTGTGTGCCTGGACCAGGACAAGAAGAAGGTGTTCCAGAGCGTCACCAGGTAGCGTGAGACCTGCCCTTCCGCCCCGGGGTGTGGCCAGATCCTCTCTGTTAGCCAGGGTCCAGCGTGATGTTGAGGGGCTATAACCTTGAGTGATTCCTCTGGCCTCTCAATAGTCAAGCAATGCACATTAAGATATTTTCTGAACTTTATCTTTGTGTGTGTGTGTGTGTGCATCTGTGTTTTACTGACCGCCCTTGCCTCTGTTCTGTGCAGGTGTGAGGTGTCTGTGTGCTTCAGGCCTGACAGCAGCTCTGAGTGGAGACTGCACACTGACCCGTCAGACCAGAGCCCCTTCCCCCACCCCACACTCTGCTCTCTGCTCTGCCTGCCTGTGGCCACCTTCAGTGGAGCGCGCCCGTGAAGCACTCAGGGGACAGATGCGTGGGAAATAACCACTTTTGTCTCCATCTCTGGAACAACAGTGATGAGACCAAACCCGCGACTGCTTGAATGTTCAACTGCAAGATCGCTTTGATCGGTGTTTGAGCCCTGTTCCCAGCCACCGTATACAGGTTTACCGTCAGAAAAGAGCCCTGACACAATGTACTGAAGTTTTTTACAATTTACAATGCATATATTTTTTTACAGGTGTTCAAATCTGAGGTCATAGCAGGCTGTTTTTGAGACTGAGCTGGAGGGCTTTTCTTGATCGTTTCTTTAAAATGTACAAGCTGAAGAAAACCTGGTACATCTAGATCCTGCGATTGCACGGCCTGCCTGTGCACAGGAACATATTTTATATTCAGAGCGGTACGCGTCCAAGACTGAGGGGGGAGGGGGGGGGGGGGCAGTGTCGGATGCACTGTTTCAAATTTCTGTCCAGTCTGTTTACGGTAATTTCAACAGTGCACTTTTTGTCACAAAGTGTGAATTAATTGTCTATTAATATTGTGCAATGTTTTGAAATGCAAAAAATCCCAAAGTAATAAAGTAATAGGCCTAAGTAGTCTTATTTTAAACCAATGAAAATGTTGTACAGGTATGAATATATATATTTTTGACTAATAAAAGTATATTTAATCTCAGTGGCTCCTGCTCTCCCTCCTGCTGGGGGGGGTCATTGTACATGAACATGCGTGTTTTTCTCGCATGTTGTGGCCAGTTGTACCCTCTATTGATCCAACTATCTCCCCCACAAGCCCGCCGCCTGCAGCTACGGGACCAACCACTAATCTGGTACCGGCAGTGGCAGGGACGGCTAACCGCCTCCTTCGAGATGGAACTCGCACAAACGCTGAGATTCCGATACGTCCAGAGAAGCTTTCTGTGCATGAGGCGAGCTCATGCCGGCTTCCCTCCCCCCTCCCGCTGGGGCGGGCAGCCAATAGCCTGCACAGTGGGCAACCTGCACTCCGGACAAGTGCATTGGCCGGTTGCGGCCCCTACAGAATGCTCTTTTATATATATATTAAATAAAAATATTTTGACTTTAAATTTGACCTTTTTAATGTTACTCTCAGGGAAATAAAGAACTTCCACAGGGATTTCCCATTCATTTCCGCAATAGTATCCTTTCCCCAATACACGTAATCCCTACGTAATGAGACGGTCATAGTATCTGGCACGCGCATGGGAGATTTTGCCCATGAGCACTGGCACAGGACCAGATAACAGGAAGAAAAACACAAAACTGACTTCAGACCAGCGCTCACACCAGATGGTGTAGGTGAAAGTGTCCCGTGAGTGCTGGCTTCCAGTTAGCTTTGCATTTTTCTTCCTAATGGTTAAGGTTAGGATTATTATTGTTAGGATATTACAATTAGCTGGTCCTGTACCAGTGCTTAGGAGCGACTTCTCCCGTGAGCATCTGGCGGCTAGGGGTGGGCGGATCGATACCAAAAGTATTGATACTACCAATAGTCTTGTTTTCAGTATCGATACTGGCGTCAATAGGATCGATACAAAAAATCGGACCCATCTCTCTCTTGTAGGCTACGTTGTACCCATTTTTATTTCATCAAAGAGTAGACAGACTGTCTCTACAAACCACGTTATGTTGTCATCTTCCGACAAGAGTGTAACGTTAGATCACGTTATGGGCACCTGAACACACTTCTTAGTGCATGCACTCTTTGGTTCTCTACTGCTGTTGTGTGCACTCACTATCAAACAACATGCGCGCATCGCTCGCCTAGACTGTGCCTCTTTAGTTCAGAGAAGACACATAGTTGCATTGATGGCTGAACTAAAGAGGAGTATCATTTGGAGTTATTTAACAGCTGTGAATGAAAACGTCGCGAACTGCGATGTATGTAGGAAGGCTGCCCCAGCAGCCCGACCCGCGAGACAGAGACAGAGTTAACTGGCAGTCTTTTCAGGGAGGCAAGGAATATCCAGGTAGCCTATAGGCTATAGTAGTGAAATTAATATTGTTGTCAAATTGGATCTTCAGCGTTGGTTAACGTTACATTTTAAAACGTATCGGGTCATCATTAGCTGTTACTGTAGCAGACTGTATTCAGACATTCAAATAATATATTCAGCCTATTGAAACGTGTTATCTAACTTAATTAATGTAATGGAATTGAAAAATATACCTCATAAATCATGACACATTGTTCTCCCCTACATGAAAGTGCATTAGCCGCTCTTAATAATAAAAAGGATCGGTATCGGTGATTCTGGCCCTGGTATTACTTGGTATCGGATCGAAACCAAATTTTGTGGTATCGCCCACCGCTACTGGCGGCACAGCTCAGCACACGCACGAATGTATCTTCAAAAACCTCACTGTTCTTGTTCAATCAGAACAGAAAGGGGGCGGGACCGCACAGGTGCAAAGGCTTGAGGTCTGGAACGTTGCCTGAAGTTTCATCTGTGCCCAAGGCGCAAAGCGAACTCAAATCAAATCTAGCTCGTGCGACAGTGGTAACCCAGCAAACAAGGGACGTCCTCGCGACTTGTTTTTGTTAGCTGGGAGGTCTTAACGATATTAATCGTCCGGTTCTTATTACTGTGGTGAGTGTAAGACATTTGGAATCTATTCTTTATTAACATGCCTTTTATTTCGACAACGTATTACCTGTAAACCATCAACGAAACCTCAAAGTTATCTTTGACATAGTTTGAGATAAGTTTCCCTTTGTGTGTTTAAAGGTATGTATACATCGTTATTATATGTAGCGTTATTATTTTACCGTTGTTACTGTTAATGATCCTGATAATAAAGTATTGCTATATTCACAACTATACATCGCAATGGAGCCAAATGACTCAGTTGCTTTGTGCTCCTTGACTGCCTGTCTGTCTGCCGTAGAACAATGGATGAGTAAAAACGTTTTAAAACTTAATGAGGACAAAACTGAAGTTTTATTACTTGGCCCAAAAGACAAAAGGGAAGTCGTTTTTAATAACTTGCGGAGCAATACGCTGCCTAGTTCTCTGGGGAAATTGACTCCAAATCAACAAGGTGACGAAAACATAATTTTTCCATCTTAAAAATATAGCAAAAGTTCGACAATTTATTAAACAACAAGATGCTGAAAATGTGATTCACGCCTTTGTTTCGTCAAGGTTGGACTATTGCAACTCTGTCTATTCTGGTTGCCCAAAAAACGCTTTAAGGAGCCTCCAGCTCGTTCAAAATGCGGCAGCCAGAATCCTCACTAGAACGAGACGCACTGAGCACATTACCCCTATTTTATTTACTCTGCATTGGCTTCCTATTGAGGCTAGAATTGATTTAAAATTTTTATTTTTAACTTTTAAAGCCCTACACGGACTGGCGCCGGGGTATTTGTCCGATGCGCTTCGGCCATATATTCCGGCGCGTGCCCTCCAGTCGCAGGATGCGGGGTTATTAGTTGTCCCGCCCGTGGCCAAAAAAACGGTTGGAGGTAGGGCATTCTATTTTAGAGCTCCTTTTCTATGGAATAGCCTCCCCATCTCTATTAGGGAGGCTGATTCCATTAATGTTTTTAAATCCAGACTCAAAACATACTTATTCACTAAATTTTTGGCTGAGTTTATGCACATACGCACGCACACACATACACAGTTTTTAAAATTATATTAATTCGAATAAAATTTTAGTTTTGCTATGTTTTCAGTTTTTCTTTTCTTTTCTTTTCTGTTAAGCACTTTGAGATCGCTCTGCGATGAAAAGTGCGATATAAATGAGGGTTATTATTATTATTATTATTATTGTTATTATTATTATTATATGTGTATATTTGTGTCGTTTAAAATAACGTACATTTAAGTCCTTCAATGCATAAATTAAATCAATATTGTTTTATGTATTTAATAGTTAAGGGGGAAATGGTTGCTGTTTTCAGTTTTGGAGCATTTAACATATTTAAAAATATATATATTTTGTTTAACAAGTAATATTTTTCCCCCAAGAGGATATGTCACATATTTTAAAATGTTATATAAAAATTGTAATAAAAAAAAGTACACATCAGTGGTAATATGGCGACCCCGTGTAATTATTTAATACAGTATGTATTCTATACTAAACAGCTACGTGTGTCATGTAGATCCATGGTATAATGATGTCCCTGCTGAGACATTACTGCATGTATTAATGTGTTAAATAGCCATCGCATTGCAGCCTGTAGTGGATGTTAGATAAAGGTGTCCCTTATATGGGCCTTGAAATTAAACCGTTTGATGGGACTCCTTCAGAATCACTCACGGTATTTGGGTGCCAAGTCAAAACATGTTCACATGTTCATGGGGACATCTTGGTCCCCAGATCCAGGACATATCCAACGCCCAGAGAAGTCAGGAACTGTGAATGCCAGCTTGATGCAATGTATAGACCTTAGATTATTAGCTTTTATTGTTCTTTAACTTGGCACTTTGCTATGCTGGACCTTAAGTTATTAGCTCGTATTGTTCTTTAACTTGGCACTTTGCTATGCTGGGCAAAAGGCCCGAGTCAAATGTTCATTTAAATACTTAGGCGTCAGTAAGATTTGAAAACACCCTGCCGATCCCTGAGAATTATTCAACAAAACATGCTACTAACCGAAACGTAACAATCATATGAAATAAGAATTTTGTTCTAAATATTGGTGAAAATAATGTTTATTTAAAAAATGTCATTAATCTGCAGGAATTGTTCTGGTGTCTAAAGGGTTATTTCAAGTATTTCACATTTCACAACTACGTCCTAAGCCCGCCGATCCGGGAGAGAGTTGTGTCTCGGCATCAAGCTGCGGTGTGGAAGACAGCCATGAATGTGGTGCGACAAGTTCTTGAGGCGAACAGCCATTAATATGAACAACGTCACACCAAATGCAGTCGCGTGAGGCAAACGGCCACTATCAGACATTCAATCTCTGTTTGCACTGGAACAGTGCGCGAATTAGGGTTTGGCCACAGACGGGTAACGTGAAAGCGGGCCTCGCTAACCCCGAGGGGAGCTTACTGTTGGCGATGGAAAGAAATGCAAACCTCAGTCAAACATGCGACCCCATAAACGCGCATTGTGCCCGAGGCTGACTGTAAAAAAAGGGAAAATTTGGTTGAAAAACTAAGCATTTATAGGGAAAGCATTTGGTTGAATGTAGTGCTTCCTTCTTCAACCAAGGAGGGAACTAATTGAAATCACTAAGCATTTATAGGTTCCGCTATAGACTGTTATATTGACAATTTCTTTTATAATCCAGTTAGATCAATATTGTGGCGAGTGGGGGATTCTCTGAGGCTTGAAGAGCTAATTTGCTGGATGTGGGACCCTAATCCTGCTCTCCCACTCCATAGAGCAGTGACAGTGACTTATCACAAAAAAAGGCTGGGCTTCTTGTTGAGGCGGAGTGTCCTGCTACAACACCTTTCTTAGTGTCTGACAGGCATGCCGCATGATCACTGTCATATGCAAAAAAGATAATTGTACGGTAAACTTCTGATAAATGCTGATAGCTACAGTCAAGAATAACATTGTACGGTAAACTATTCATAAATGTTGATAACTACAGGCAAGAAAAACATTGTAGTTGTAACAATTTTTATAGATGCCTATCGACGTGCTCCTGTTGTTTGATTTGGGGACTGGTGGCAAAAACCTTTCTCACACCGCACTTGCAGTTGATGTGGTAGTGCCACAATTTGGCTTCCTTGACACCAAGTGCCTTGGAGCTCTCTGACCCATACCCTAGCATTTATAATTTTGTTCTGCATATTGTTCTGCACATTATCAATCAATCAAGAATGATGCTTAGAGGACCCAAAGTGGTGCCACCGGTAAAGGCACTTGTTCTAAGTGCAGGAGACCCACTGCTGCCTGGTTTCGAGCGCAGGCTGGGAGTCCCTTTCGGGGGCGGCAATTGACTGTCTGCGCCCAGGCGGTAGGGAAGCCAGCATGAGTTTGCCATGTGGAAGCGGCTCTGTGTGTGTCAGAGTTACAGTCGAAAGCTTGGTGAGTTCCGTTTAGGAGAAAAAAACAGAAATTAATTTAGATAAAAGAAAGAAAAAAAAGTTCTGTGTGCACTGGCACATCCTCTCTTCAGAGAACAAAGCGTAACAGTGTGTGCCTGTGTATATGCATATAAGAGTGCGTGTGTGCTTGATTATGTGATTCTGATATCACACTGATACTCTTGTTCACAGGTGCAAAGCATCACCAGCTGTGTTAAATATGACCAGCAGTATCATCTAGCGACTCGCTGGCCTCAAGCAGACCATGGTGCCCACAGGTACAAACCTGCTAACTGATATGAGATTAGCTCCCTTAAGGGGAGGGGGTCCCCAGTTTGGGAACCCCTGTGCTATCACACAGATGCGATAACCGTTATCCCGTCTTTCTGCCAGGAGGGGGCGCATCTTCGCTTCTCGGCCCTGACATCTTCCGCAGCGTCCAGGCCATTCTACAAGAGCTGGACTGCCAAAACCCCTCCTCCTCATGCCACAAAGGTACACAGCCATTATGACATCACCCCTCCTCCTAACACCATGAAGGTACCTGTCCACAAGTCCCCAATTGTCTTTGGAATACATTTTCATAATAGCTTGGACACCAGGAACTAATGGGGTCAACAGATTCATCTACCTTAGAGGGAGGTGGTAATCGGTTTCACAGTAATCATTAATAATAATAAAAAATTACAAGGTAGAAAAAAACAATGCTGTATTCATTATAGCAATGTTCAGTAAGATCATGCTCAGTCACGTACTCAACCCCCTTGTGAATTTGTCCCTGTTACTCTGGGTCTACTCATTCGGGGGATTCTGTTAAAAATGGACGCCATCCCCCACCCCAGCAATGTGCATAATGCAAAAGTGGTCAGGCTTGGAGTACCTGGAGGCAAAACCACTGCATCGAAAATAAGGTTTTCCACATCCTGTCTTTGGGCCCTAATGTTGCCCCAAATGTAGACAAATGGTGACTGGGGTATTTTTTGTCAAAGAGTTATTTTTTATTCATATTTTTTTCTGAGCCTTTTTTTTAATGTACGTAGGCCTACAACTCCAAGGCGACAGAGGGGTCTAAATGTAGACCTGAGAGTGGGTGTGGTTGGTCCGGTGTGTCCTTTTGTTGTTCATCATGTTGTCTTTCACGAAGGGCTGCTGAGGTGGACACTACACAAGAAGGTTGAGAAGGATCCGTCCAGTGGTGCTGTGTTGGTGGAGGTGCTCGTGAAGGAGCTGGAGAGGGTATGTTACCTGTATCTGCAAGGGAACGTTCATGTCACCAGTGCCTGCAAGGACACAATCATGTCACCAGTGCCTGCAAGGACACATTCATGTCACCAGTGCCTGCAAGGGCACAATCATGTCACCAGTGCCTGCAAGGACACATTCATGTCACCAGTGCCTACAAGGGCACAGTCATGTCACCAGTGCCTACAATCGTGTTACCAGTGCCTGCGAGAGCACATTCACTAATCACGGACACTGTGGAATGGCCTCAACAAATGAACCCCTCCCTCGAAATCTGAGCTGAAATCCCTCATGAAAATAAACACTATTCCCTCAAAGTCGCCTGGCCCTTACAACAGGCAATTAGCGATATGTGGCGTAACGAAGTGGCGCAATGACACATACTATCGGCTGTGTAATGAATGTCTCGGAATGTCTCTCGCTTAACCTCTTTTGTATTAACTTTTGTCGTTCTATGTAAATACCTCTTTTCAAGATTATTAATAACCACATTAACATGAATAATTGCAGCCTTATATTGCATGACATTAATTTTCCAATCTAACAGCCAGTGATATTGTAACAAGGAGTTCAATTGCACTGTAGGCACAGTCAACCATCCCGACAAACGCAATCAACTAGCTGGCCAACAAGTGCCAGAAATGAGGATTGGGGAATTTTCACTTGAGAGTTGGGGACTTGGCGGGACAATGGGATTCAGCGATATGCAGTGTGATGGGTGAAGTTACAGAGTAACTTCTGTGCTCAGCTTACTGCTGAGTGGCTCTTGGTCAAAAGTTATGTTCTGTTACTCTTAATACACGCCTTTATCCAAAGCGTATGTGGCCCCAGTGGGGATTGAACCCACAACCTAAGCGTTGCCAACGCTGTGCTCTACCAACTGAGCCACAGAGAACCACTCTTTCTGTTCTAATGTTGCTCTTGTTGCTGTAATGTTCCTCTTACTGCTCTGTTGCTTCTCTTTTTGTTGTAATGTTTCTGCTGATGCTCTAATGTTTCTCTTTTTGCCTTGTTGTTCTTATTCTCGATGCTCTGGTGTTTCTATTTTGGCCATAAAGGCTCTCTTATTGCTCAAATGTTTCTCTTATTGCTCAAGTGTTATTACCCATATGACTCTTTCGTGCTCTAGGTGCATAGGGTGGACTCTAAGGGACATGTCATTCCACTGCTCCTGACACTCATCTATGCGGTTATTCAGGTCAGATCTTTTCACGATATCTACAGTGTATGTGGGAAGATAGTGCCCACATTGTCATTGCCGCAGTACAAGATGAAATGCTTCATCTTCCTCATAATTCTTCATTCCGGTATGACACGTATAGACTGCTCACTGCTTATCTGCTCGGAAATTTGATCTCAGTTCCTGTTTGTTTTGTCTGGAATTCCACGTCATTGTTACACTATGGTAGAGAGGTATGACTGGCAGGATTGAGCTGTTGTAATCTACATTGCCGTATATTTGATTGTCTGTAAAATCATGATTGATCAGAGAGATTCATTTCAAGCCATTTTCACAAAAGACCTCAGTAGAATGCTTATGTATATGGTTCCTCATATGAAACAGCTGGGAGTTTTGATGTTTTGGTGTGTTTAAATACCTAACGTATCAGATCTACAGTAGTTTATTGGGTGGTTGTTTTATTTCTTCGGTTTGGTTGTTTATGTTCCAGTCTGTACACATTCCTGATGACCTGTACAAGAAGGCGTATGACTCATGCAGGAGCTTTCTGACGCTGCCCCAGCCGTACTGCGTCATAGGCCTCAGCTGTGCCAGGCGGATGCATACGGAGCGGTCCACGCCGGGTACGGCGCCCAGTCCGTTCACCTTTCAGGTTCTGACGTATCCCTCCACCAAAGCAAAACTGAGATGTGGCACAGTGTGGTGTGTGTGGGGGCATGGCCACCGTGCCAGCTGGTGTGTGGAAAAAGAGGACACTCAAAATAATGAGAGAAACGACAAATACACCTCGTTCTTTTATTTCTCCTTCAGAGGGGGAAAAACACAAAACTCAAAGACAAACACTTTAGGGCAGATCAAATAAAACAGTGCCCAAAGCACAACAGTGCCTTTATAACAGGCCTAAAGAAAGCAATGAGCAACACCTGCATTGAGTACCAATCAGCCTCAGCTGTGCTTGCCTGTAGGTGAGGCCTGCTTCTGTCCAAGGTCCTGTAGGCTCCCAGGCTGTGGAAGGGAGCAGGAACAGATGACAGTGGTCAAAAAGGAGGAGCAGCCCTCTGTGGTCTGTTGATTATATTGCATGGTATCGGACGTGTCTGTATTTGTTTACAATTTCAGGCGTGTATCCAGGATTGACACAGTTAACTTACAGTAGTTCCGGGTCTATGTCGATCTCGCTCACATGACTGATGTGGATCCACTTATGTTCTCCTGCATTGTAAGTCGCTCTTGAAAACAGTGTCTGCTAAGTCAATGTTATTCAATGTAATAGTTCCTGACAATTTAATTGTCCATTTAATTGAGTCCAGGGCCCAAATTCATAAAGCGTCTCAGAGTAGGAGTGCTGATCTGGGTTAAGTTTAGCCTTTTAGCTCATAATGGATAATTTTAGGACATGGACAGGGTAAAGTGATCCTAGATCAGCACTCCTGGGTACTCATTTATAAAAAAGTTGCGTAGAAACCATCCTACACTTGATCAAAGATCATTTCTGAAATGTGCGTATGTGTGATTCAGAGAAAATGAACGTACGCACAAAGAAACGTGCAGGGGTATATAGTGTTGAGCAAGTAGGCAGTGGTGATGACAGTTGGCTAGATGTACAGAATTCAGTGGTAGTGGAGTCTGAAAAGGTGGGTTTTGAGTCTCTTGCGGAAGATCGCAAGTGATTCCGCGGTCCTGACTGATTGCGGAAGGTCGTTCCTCCAGCGAGGGGTCAGGACAGAGAAGAGATGAGACCGCGAATACCTGCAGTACTCCAACATTGCCACAAGGAAATGTGCGTACGCCAAGTTGGAACCTGACGTGGAGCTAAGTACCTTTCCACGTCGAAGACGTGGACGTGTTTTATAAATGAGGCCCCTGGTCTGAGAAGCTTTATGAATAAGGTGCATGGAAGGTTTATTTGTGTGCTCAGTGTAGTAATTCTGTGTCCCTCTCAAGGTGTTCTGTACCAGCGGACAATCTGTGCGGAGCAGAACCTTCAGAAAGATTTTTGCATTCCAGGAAATGTGAGTGTATTTCCAATTTTCAACATGGATGTTAGCACACCCAATATATTGAACCAGAGTTAGCTCAAAAGGCTAATCTTCACCAGCTCTCTGGCTCCCCAAGCAGGGTGTTTGTGTTTGGCGACGCGGCTGTGTTCTCGGGCCCCCTGGGTGATGCCGTGCAGAGGGACCTGGAGCTGGCAGGGTCGCAGCGGGGGGTGACGCCCCTCGACCACATGCGCAGTGTTGTGCAGCACACCCTGCAGGCCGCGCTGGGAACCTGCTGCCACGGCAACACGCTCGCCCGTGCTCTGAAGGTCAGTGAAGGTCGGTCTGAAGGTTGATGAAGGTCATTCTTAAAGTTGGTGAAGGTCACTCCGAAGTACAATGAAGATCGTTCTGAAGATCGGTGAAGGTCACTCTGAAGGGCAGGGAACGTTGCTCTTAAAGTCACTGAAGGTCATTCTGAAGGACAGTGAAGGGTGCCACTCTCCACCTGAGTTTGGATCATAAACTGAGTTTGGATCATAAACCTCAAGCGGTATCCTGGTATATGTGAAGCACCATTAAAACTTTGGGTATGCCTGCCTTAGTCCACACTAGTTGCTCAAAACATGGCTTTCAAAGCTGTTGCATTCCGTTTGCGAGTGGCACCAAGAGGCAGAGATGACAGGAAATGGCTATGCTCATCAACAGCACGAGCAGCATACAGACACACTCGTCTTGAGCGCATTGGCATTAACGACGTGTTTCCTGTGTGACAGGATGTGGGCCGACCAGTTGAGAGCTACTTCCAGGAAGTGGTGGAGGCCGTGGAGCAGAGTACAGAGGAAGTCGGGGACGAGGACAGGCGATATCGAGCCAGACTGCAGCGGCTTTACTTCCGCATCCTGTCCGCCGCGAGAGAACAGTCCGGTACGGTCAGGGCACCACAGCGAGCACCAAAAATGAGTAGGGAGAGGATGCTGATTGGACGGATACATTTGACAGCCGTTTCGCCACAGACCATGCAGCTCAATTTGTCCATTCCCATGTTTAAGAGTTATTATCACCATGGGGATGGTCTTTATTGTGTCTTTTTGCCAAACAACATATTACACACATGAAATATTTTTTTTAAACGTCAAAAACGAACCTAGAGGAGAACCCAGCCGGTAAAGACACTTGTTCTGTGCAGTTTGCCCACTGCGGCCCGGGTTCAATCCCAGCCCAGCTCTGGCAGGGAGCCCTGTTCAGGAGGCAGCGATTTGCATGAGTTTGCCACGTGCAAAGTGCTTCTGTGTGTGAGCTCCAGTCGACGACAGGTGGGTTTCCTGTCAGAGGAGGCAGTTCAGTTCACCCTCGGGTTGAATTAGAAGAGGTACAAGTGGCCACCAAAGTGGGAGAAAAATAATTAAAAAAACAGAACAATGATAAGATATACTTGAAAGTTCTAAAGCCTGACATCTCAAAACCATTCTACCGGCAGACAGAACCCTGCAATTTTAAACCGCCGGAAACTGATTATCATGGAGGACGGCCAGGAAACGCCTTGTTTTTTTTCAGGCTTTGTTATAATTGTCTCTTCTTGGTTCTCACACCTGTCCAGGTAAGCTGTCCGGGGGCTCCCTCTGCAGCACTCCTCTCCCCGCCCCTGAGGTGAGGTTTCATCTGTGGAGGGAGGATGCAGAGTTATGTGAGTATTGGTATTGGTCTTTGAAATTGGCTCATTTAAATCAATTTTGATTCCATGAAGTAAGAAGATAAAATGTGAAAAATGCCACTGTACACGCACATAGACACACAAACAGACTTACACACACATGCACATGTATGAACACAAACAGGCACAAGCACACACCCACACACACGCACACACACACACACACCACTGCTATTGCAGGGTTGTTTAACAAATCTGGTGGAATAACCATTGAGTGAATAACATCACATCTCCACGCTCACCCAGGGCTCCAGCTGAACAGATTCATCCGACAGAGATGGGCAGGCACAACAGCGGACTCTCAGCGGGCCTCCCAGCTGTCTACGGACAGTGGCATTGAGAGGGACCTGCCCGAGAGCAAGGCCTCAGAGGCGCCCCCTGACGGCAGTGGCTGGAGGAACAGTTTGAAGAGTCCCTCAAGGGCAAACAGCGTTGATAAGGGCAGGGGTGACAGCGAGGCACAGGGGAACTCAGGGAACAGCGGCACTGCCCCCCCTAAAGAGTCACACCAATTCACTGCCTGCCTTGTGGTGATGGGGGATGACAGGGTGCTGGGGAGGCTGGCCAAGGCCTATCACATGCTCAGGTACAGCATCCCTGCGTACAGGTATACTACAATACAACATCTCCCCTCACTGCCCTGTGTACAGGTATACTACCACATCTTTCTTTACCACCCTGTGGTTTCTTTGATCTACGATCCTCTGTTTTTTACTCAAAGGTTGTCATGGTGACTCAGCAGTTTTCTGTGGTGTATCTGCTTGGCATTCTCTCTTATCACCGCAACGTTTCCGTCTTTCAGAAACCTGAACCTGCAAGTTGCAAATCGACAACAGACTCCCAAATGTCTCCCTCCTGTCGGTCTGCACTCACACTGCACACATACTCTTATTGAACTGTAATAACTGTCCACGGATGACATACCGCACTGTGAAATCCCAAAGTATATAAGTAGCCATAGTAATGTATTTTGACATGTCCAAATATGCAACATACTTGTCTTGAGTATCTTTACGGCATATTCTCTGGCATTTGGATCCTATATTGAAACACGTGTGACTTTTTTTGTCAGGGGGAAAATGAATTAAACCTGCATTGTGAGGGGAAATGAATTAAACGTGCTTTGTGATACGGTCTCGTTCTTTCGATGGGAACACTCAACACGCTGCGGTTTCTCGTGCCCAGGACGGGGAGGGTGAGGTGCCGTTTCCTCACACCGAGAGTGAACCTGGAGATGTTTTACGTTCCCGTCACAGACCAGTGCTCCACCAGCTCACCTTTAGAGGTGAGAACAAACGCTCTTATCCTGGACTGCATCCGAGCAGGTAGCGCAGAGAGGCCACCTTGTCAAACAGAAAACAATAAGGATGATTTATTAGCTCATGGTTTCCAGGTTAGCCCACAGCGGGTAACAGTGTAACAGCACTGTTGTTCTGTAACAGTGCAGAACAAAATCGAAAAGCTCAAGCAGCCAATAGAAATGACCCAGTTCCTTTTTCATTATTAAAAATATATATTTTATTATTTATGAATGTAAAATAAAACTTTGGGCTCATCCTTGTTTTCACTAATGAAACCTTAAACTGAGGTCCAACAAAGCTTTCACTGGCAGGGAATGTTGACTTAGAAATGACTTCAAATTAGAGTTATTAGACACAAGGCCCACGGGCTAAACCAAGTACTGCGGACCCCCACCATCCCTAGGAATATAACAAAGAGAAAACTGAGAGAGGTGAGAGAGAGGTGAAGGAGAAGTGGAAGAAGCTTCATCCATTACTAATTTTTAAGTCTCAGCTGAAAACTCATTTGTTAAAGATGACGCTTCTGTAATTTTTTATTTTAATTTTTTATGTATTTTACCCTTGTCATGTTTTGTATTTTAGCACTTTGGGCTGCTTGTTCCTACAAATAAAGTTTATTATTATTGTTCTTATTGTTCTTATTATTATAAAGTTAGTTTGTGTATTTACTTCAAGCCAAAAATTTCCAACATCCCCAGTAGAGGAAACTTTGTTGGGACTGTTTCATTGATCTGATGTTAAAGCCAGAGGCGTCACAATGTGAGTTTTTCTCTCTCTCTGTTTACAGGGGCGGAGCTACCTGGATTTGGCTTCATACCTGGGAAAGGTGGACCCATGGTATGAGAGCAATGTCAACAGCCTGGTGCACATGATCCCGACACTGACGCAAACGGTGAGGGTTTTAGACACCCTTTTACTTGTCCAAACACTGCTGCCAAACCAGAACTATTCCGGTTGTTTTTACCAGGTTACTTCCTGTTTGGCGCTAAGTCAAATCAAATCAAATCAAATGTATTTGTATAGTGCTTTTTACAATATATATTGTCACAAAAATGCTTAAATAACCAAGGCCTACCCCCCCCCACCCAAAAGCCAGCCTAAGACAACAGTGGCAAGGAAAAAGTCCCTTGGTTGAAAGGACAGGGAGAAACCTTGGGAGGAACCAAACTAAAGGGGTGGGCCTATGCTCCTCTGGCCAGCACAGGGTGTGTCCAAAAAAAGACCAATCAATCAACGTATTGGCATCAGTCCGCCAGCGTGGATATGTAACCCTGGAGCTGCCACACCTGCTAATCACAGATTCAGAAAGGATTTCAGCGCTCCGGGCCCTGGGTTTGCCTTTCAATTGGCCAATCATTTTTGTGTGGCGCCTTTCACAGGATTGTTGCAGGAGGCACCCACCGGCCCATCCCCCTTTACACAAATATATCTGGTTGGTACTGGTTGGCCTCCTAAAATCAGAAAGTATCTTGGGCCTACCAAGACAAACAGGCTTTGGGGGAATGGTCTTATGGGACCATTGTACGTCCAACAGTCACTGTAAGCCAAGATTAAAAACAAACAAACAGAGGCACAGCTGTTATTTCAGTGAAGTTAATGAGGCTTTGAGGCTTTAATAACATTAGCAAAAACGATAACGATATTGTCAGTGATGACGGCAGTGTTTGTCTGGCTTGATCAGGGGAATAACTTCCCCACATAGGCTCAAAGGTTGTTTTTTTTACTGCTTTGCTTTTCAACCGTCTGCACTGTGCAGTGTCTTGTGTACAACCCAATTGTAAATAGCACTATGAAATATAAATACTGATTAAGAATATGAGAAAAAAATTATATATAATGATGAGAACCATCCATTCACCCTGTCTAGGCTCGTCATTTACCTATATTGATTGAACGATTGGTTGGTTGGTTTGTGGGTTGAATGACTGGTTGTTTAATTGATTGATTCATTTATTGATTGATTGATTGTCGACTGATTTGCTGATTGACCTGTTTATTGATTCATTTATTGGTTGTTTGATTTATCGACTGGTTGATTGGTTGATGAGTTAATTGATTACTTTACATTACATTACATTACATTGCAGGCATTTGGCAGACGCTCTTATCCAAAGCGACGTACAACAAAGTGTTAACTGGTACTTGTGGTACTTGTGGTACAAAGTGGTACTTAATATATAATAATAATATAATATATGCCATTTAGCAGACGCTTTTATCCAAAACGACTTACAGTAGTGTATGCATACATTTTCAGTATATGTGGCCCCAGTGGGGATTGAACCCACAACCTAAGCGTTGCCAACGCTGTGCTCTACCTACTGAGCCACAGAGAACCACATTTGAATCTGTTCTCATGCCGCTGCAGCACACCAGCGCCAGCGTGTCATCGGATCCCAGCCCCTTCCTGCTGGACGTCCTGTCCAACTACACCCGCATGGCCCAGCAACCAATCCATTTCGCCATCTACGCCATCAAGGTCAGTAGCTTTTGCCTGTTGGGATAACTCTACTACCTAACCCTAAGCCAATCACAGGCAGGCTGCTCAGAATGACCCACTACTGCCAGGGTAGCCAACCCAGGTGCTGGAGAGCCACAGGGGTCTGCTGGTTTTTGGTTTTCACTCTAAAATCAGTAACCAGTTCAGATCAAAGAAACCAGGCGAGTTAACTGTGTAAACAAATGCTGTAATTGATCAGTTAAGTCCTGAGCAACAAAGAAAAGCAGCAAGAGCCAATGGCTCCCCATGACCAGGCTAGCCACCACTGCTTCAAACAGGATGAGGCTGGGAAATAGGACTGAGTGTTTGGGATCTGTAATTCTTATTCCACAATCTCCTCCACACACCTGGTCTAAGCAGCTGATGTTTATGAAGAATCCACCCTCCAAGGTGCTCTAGGGAAGAAAAGAAGACATCAGCAGTTTATCTTTACCTCAAAATTGTTAATGTAATTATTTGAATATGGAACTTTAAATAAAAAAAAGTTTCCTCAAAAGACATCATGAAGCAGTTGAAAATGACCTTCACAGAATGTGGGTCTACAGCAGGGTTCCTCAAATCTGGTCCATGAATCCAAACAATTAATGCAATTGATTGAGGCCAGACTGTCTTCACACCTGACTCCCAGGTAAAGGAAGGGTGGAAAAACAGCAGCGTTCAGCCCACGAGAAGCGTGATTTTGGGGAACCCTGGTCTACAGGATCTGTGGTATCACTCTCCTCATGGTCCTGTGAACCTTTTAATCAAGACGACAAATAACAAGACCCCTGACTCACCCCCCCACGCAGATCACATTCTCTGACCTGACCAGGAGTCCGGAGGAGGACATGTTTCTCACACACCTGGAGGTGGACTTTCCGGAGTGCATAGACGCCAGAGCCACGCTGAAAGGTAGGCGGCAGGTATGGTCAACGTACCTGGGTAACGCTGTATGACTCATACAACCTGAAAACTACTGTAGTCACCAGACTGATCCCGTCACCCTGTAAAAGTGCTGCCTTATTTTCACAGTATGTTTATGTTTATCGAGCTGTTCTTTTCTGCAATTTATCATTTTCCAGGAGTTAAGCCTGTTCGCCTTTAAGGGAATTGGGGAATCATTGTTTTTCTCAAATTGGCTCGATCAGGTTTTTTTTTTTTATGTCCATTGTGAAGCGCTGTGAGACAAGCGCTGTTTGTGAATGGTGCTATACAAAAATAAGGTTGATTGATTGATTGATTTACTGATTTGTTGGTTGATTGATTGATTGCTTTATTGCTTGATTGATTGACTGACTGACGCTCAAGGTGGCGTGCGGTGCCATGCGTTGAACGCACGCCAGTAGTGGATGGTGTATTGGTCTCTGATTTGTCACTTCTCATCTTCTCAGGACAATATTCTAAGCGCAAGAAGACGATCCCTAAAATATGTGGGCCAGTTGTTTCCATAAAATATACAAAGGTAATATTATTTTAGTTTTTATCAGGATCATTTTACAATACATACATGCATGTGGTTTTCTTGTTTGTTTGCTCAGCAGATGCTGTTGTCCAGGGCAGCTTACAAATATAATAATTTCACATATATTTCATTTACAATATACAACTGGATATTTGCAGAGCAATTCAGGTTGAATACCTTTGCAGTGCCACATCTGAGAATTGAACCTTTGGTTTATAAGACCAGTTCCTCAATTACCCACTTTCTTATATACACACATTTACATCATACATCACGCATACACATACAAACAATATAATACAATGCCAAACATGAAAATATGAATGTTGTGTGTGTTAGATACAGGTATTGCTCTTTGCACCAAGTTGTAAGCAACCTTTCGATGGACAATCATACTTAAGTATACACCTAAGTTCTTTATTTGCAGGTGTCTCTAAGCAACAGAGAGGTGGATAGCGGGCTGTCGCTCAGAACATCTGGGATTCTGGTCAGTGCTATTCCCTCCAGCGACACTGAAGGTACACTTATATTTAGGCCTTTAGCAGATGTCCTTTTTCTTTTGTTCACCCCATCTGTGCTCGTCATATCCTAGTGTAAAGAATATCCAGTACTGCATCAAGCCTGGAATAACACAAGTGTTTCTACCTCAACTACCTGACCTGGCAAGCTCTACCAGGCATTGACAACTCTGTAAAAAAGAAAAGAAAAAAACATCCTAATATCCGTGTGGAATTTGCCTTTGACTAATTTCAACCTGTGTCCTCTTGTTCTGCTAACCACGCTTATTTAAAAAAAAATCTTTGGCAGTTCACTTTGTTAATCCGTTTTAGGAATTTAAAAACCTCAATCAAGTCTCTGTTTGCTAAGCTTGAATAGATTGAGCGTCTTAAGTCTTTCCTTTCCGTAGCTTTTACCTTTCATTGGTACCTGGACCAATTTATTTGCCCTTCATTGTACTTTTTCAAGAGCTTTTATATCAGTCTTGTAATGTGGGGCACAGAACTGCACACAGTACTCTAAGTGAGATCTTAGAAAGGCATTATACAACATCAATATAGCCCTCTTTGATTTATAGTCAATACTTTTTGTTATATATCCCAGCATCCTGTTATATATATAAAAGAAAAGAAAATTAGCTTTTTTCACTGTCGCGGCGCACTGCTTAGATGAGGATAGATTATGATCAACTACAACTCCTAAGTCTTGAACACCTTCTCATTTTTCCCAATGAAAAATGGCACAATGCAGCTGTACCCCTCCGGTTCAGGTGTACCCCGTCATGCTTGTACAGGTCACCCCTGTTCCAAAAGGAGTCCCAGTGCCCCATAAGCCTGCACCCCTCTTTCCTACACCAGGTGTGTAGCCACGTGCTAAACCTCCTTATACAATTCTGCTTCCCTTTACCAGCACGTGGCACTTGCAGAATTCCAGAGAAGACCACCGCAGAGGTTTTGCTCCTGGTCTTTGATCCTAATTCTATAAATTTGTCCTGCAGAACCTCAAACCCATCCTTGCCTGTGTTGAATGGCCCAGCATGCTCTCATGGCAAGCACCTTCACTGACAGGGTCAATCGGGAGCCCCAATTTGAGTCTCAAACTGCAGAATTGTTACCTTTTTTTTGTAAAGGGGAGACAATTATTTTAATGCTTTTCCCCCTTTTTCTCCCCATTTTCAATGCCCAATCGTATTCCTAAGCTGCACTATCAGTTCAGAATAAGCTCAGACAAGCACGCGCTACCTGCAGTTCACAACTTGAGCTCACGCCAGGACATCAGAGGAAGTCACTCTGTGCGCTAGATTGTGGGCATGCCATTCATCAGCGGAGGTCGCTGGTGACCAACGAGACATGGGCACCTGGCTCACTGAATCCCTCCCTCCCTGGACTATGCTATCAACGATTATGCGGGGTGGCTGCCCACAGTCAGCACACTGGCACGGTCTGGAAGATGACACGTTCTTAAATTTGTGACTCTGTCTTTAGAGCAAAGCAGCTACATTTTGACTGAATTCAAGGCAGGGAGGTTGCATTGTGGGGCGTTTGCATGCTGGCACAAGCTACAGTTGGCATTTAGAATTCAGTTCACTGCCCACCTCTTAAAATTAATTAAAGCGTCTTCCAGAAGAGGTGATCCTATTCTGTATCAAATTATGAAACGGACAACACTTCATCTTGATTATCAGTTAACATTTCGGATTCGACGACTCTGTCAATTTCGTCTTTGTAGGAAAAGCACCTAGACATCGGTCGCTTCAGTATGTCCGACTCTGGGCTCTCATCCACTCCACGCTGGAGACAAAACAATGCTTCATTGTAAATCCATAACCGGAGTGTATCTGTCATTAACCGGACATGGTGGTTATGTTCAGATTATGTGAGATTGGAAAGATTGTGTTGATTTGAGTTGCAGTGAGGGGAAGGTGGTGCATTAGGAAAAAGCAGTTGCCTTTTTTTTTTTTTAAAATATTTTTTTCTCTTCTAATTGCGGATATTCCTTCTTCTCCCAATATGGAACACTCAATATTCACAACAGAAAATCTAATCAAATTTATTTGTATAGCACTTTTTACAAATACATTGTCACACAACGCAAAAAAAGAACCCAGGCCTAGACCCCCCAAAGAAAAAGCAGGCCTAAGGTAAGGTAACAGTGGCAATGAAAATAAAGAAAAGGGAACAATTGACCACCAAATTGGAAGAAAATGGGGGGGGATCTGAAATAAATCAAATATTTTTTAAAGAAACAGCGGCAGTTAGATCTATCAGCACACCAAATCTATTGTGACCCAGGTTTTAGCTGGTGCACTGAAATTCTCTTGTTCATGAGCTGTACATGGAATTGGAAGAAAAATGTGTTTCAAGTATTTAAACAGTTGCACAGCCTTTTTTCTAATGCTATGTTATTTTAAAGGAAAATGTTGACTCTCGGTGCTCCTCCTGTGTTGCAGGGGCTCTCAGACTCAACCCCAAAGGGTTCATGCAGGGTTAAAGCAACCCCAAAGGGTTCATGCAGGGTTAAAGCCTTTTTTTAAATGTCTAATAAAGAGCAAATAATAGCTCATTAATCTTCAGGAATTGCAGTTATGGTTGGAATGAGAACCTGGAGCCGTGACTGTGTTTGAGATTCATGACAGGCAGGCAGTGTGGTGTAATGGTTAGGGAGCTGGGCTTGAAACGTTAAGGTTGCAGGTTCAATCCCCAGGTGGGACACTGCCGTTGTACCCTTGAGCTAAAGGTACTTAACCTGAATTGCTTCAGTTAATAACCAGCTGTATAAATGGATTGTAAAGAAATGTAAACTGTAAGTCGCTCTGGATAAGAGCGTCTGCTAAATGCCTGTAATGTAATGTAATGTAATGATTCATTCCTCTTGTGGGAATGCAGCATCATGCTACTGTCCAAACTAACATCTGTGTTTCTCTGACTGCCACAGATCTTGAACGGCTTACTGTACGTTTTAAGGAAACTCTACCAAGTGCAGGCAAGGTGAATGTGCATTTGATTATTATTATTATTATAAATAATTAACTGTCAAAACAAAGGAAACACAAACATAAAGTGTCTTAATAGGGCCTCCACGAGCCGCCAGAACAACTTCAGTGCGCCTGGGCATAGATTCTACAAGTGTCTGGAACTGGAGGGATGCAATGCTATTCTTCCACGAGAAATGCCATCATGGTGTTTTGTTGATGGTGGTGGAAAAACAATGTCACAAGCGCCACTCTAGAATCTCCCATAAGTGTTAAATTGTGTTGAGTTCTGTTGACTGACACGGCTATAGCATATGGTTTTTACATAGTTTTCAAACCTTTCAGTGATCACTAATGCCCTGTGGATGGGGGCATTGTCCTCCTGGAAGAGGGCACTCCCATCAGGATAGAAAGGATATAAATGTGTATTTATTCACATTTACCTTGCCCTCTAAGGGGTTGAGTGGACCTAAACCATGCCAGGAAAATGCACCCCACAGCACAATTTACTCAAGTGCTTCCTTTATGTTGGCAGTTACCTGCATGTCTTCATTGTACAGTACTGAGGTCCATGTGAGTGGTTGTAGTAAATCCTGCTTTAAGTCATTACCAGCTTTTTAAACACAATTTTACAGTTGTGTCAAGCATTTCAGATAAGAGTGTGGCGCTCCTGCATTGTGTCATTTACAGGAGCCTCTGATCAGGACCCGTAACATGAGAATCTGGACCCTGGAGCAGAGAACTTTCAATGTGTGTTTGGACAAAAACTCTCACAGGACTTACAAAGATGTTCAGAGGTGAAACGAAGACGGACGAAAAGGTTCTTCCTAAATCAAGGATCTCAAACTCCAGTCCTGGAGGGCCGCGGTGTCTGCAAGTTTTTGTGGTTTCCTTTCGATCAGCAGCCAAATGCATGCCTTTAGTGTGGACCCTTTTGGACCCGAAAATAATTTAGCCAATTGATGTCTTAAATTAAAGTTTGCAAACATTCAATTGACTTATTATTTATTTTCCCAAACCTCAGACACTGCAGCCCTCCAGGCATTTGAGTTTAGCCAATTGATGTCTTAAATTAAGTTGAAACAATGAAATGAACAGCAGGGACATTTCCAGGATTTGAGTTTGTGGTTACTGCTCTAAATGAAATGAACAGGGGGACATTTGAGGAAAGGTGCCATAGCCGCTGAGAGTTTCTTGCACAAAGTGTTCCCGAAAACTTTCCAAGCCCAAGATACACTTAATGTTGAACAGGTTTTCTGTGTCTTGGCAGTTATTAAAAATGTAGCCTGGCAGTATGTTCAAATGCGGAAATGAAATATTTTTGTATACATGCCAAAAATGCATGCAGGTGCACAAATCAGTGAAGCGTTCAAGTTAAGATTAATGTTAGTGTCTATGGAAGGAGAATAACACAAGCTTTTGCATGTTGCATGACCAAAGTCAACCCCTCTGATGACCCGGCAGTGGGTAGTGACCCACAGTTTGGGAATCAATCTCTTACACAGTACAATCATGGTTGTCCCTGTGTTTGTAGACCAGGAAACCATGAACGAGGATTCTTTCATTACTTGCAGTCAAAGCTTGCTCAGTGCTTCTTCATGCTACAGTTCCCGACAATTATTCATAGAATCATACTTTGGGGATGTTATGTAAATGAATTGAATCCAAAAACAAAATGTGTATATATTTTCCAGCACTGTCCACCAGATGGTGAATTTGGGTTTCTTGGAGTCGTAATCTATGGTTCTATTTGGAGAGGTTTCTGTTACAAAATCCCCCTCCATTCAAACCTCAAAAGTTAACTCAAAGGTTTCTATGACCACAAATAACAAAAATGGAAAATGCACACGTTTTGATCAAATCTTTTCAATTTGTTAACCATAACAAAAAAGCCTGTCAACCCTGTTGTAGAGATGCATTTTAAATGTAAAAATGCTTTGGATAGCCAAACGGAATGTTCATGAAAATCTGGTTCTAAAGTGTTTTATTCCCTCTTTGTAGCATTGAAATTTCTCCATGTCCGGACCCTGATTTCCTGCAGAATGCCAACATGTCGGGCCTGGGTGTGGAAAAAGAGGCGGGGCTTTGCAAGCACGTGACCAAGGGTCTGCTTCTGCCAATCAACACCTTCTCTGGCATCATCCAATGACTCGGGGGGGGTGGCCTAACCTATCTTGAGAAATGGACGGGGATGTTTATAGTGGCCAAAGGCACTTCGGCAGCTCTCTGGGACTAAGTAACTAAGGCTGCCAGTCCGAGAAAAGAGTCTGTAAAGGGCCTTGAGGGGCCTTTGGTTTAGAGACTAAAACCCATGGAAAATGTTTGGTTGGACAGACCCGATGACTGAAACTGCAAGGGTTTGACTTATGCCAACCAAACTTGACAAAAATACAATAAAACTTTATTTATACAACAGTACAAAACAAGACATGAATGCAAGGACTGCCATACAAGGTCAAATGTAGGCAGTACATAAACCATAAAAGGTAAATTGCTTCCACATATACAGGTAACTGCCAAAATAAAGGCAACACTTTTGTAATCCTGGAGGGACACTCAAACAGCCCTGGCTAGGAGAGTCCCAGCTGGGTGAAGGGGGGAGGGGAGGTCAGCATTGGATTGCTGAGGATTGAAACACCCTATCACAGGGGTGTCAAACTCATTCCATCGAGGGCCGAGTGTGTGCAGGTTTCTGTTGTAACCAATGCATTACACCAGGTGATTTCAATTAGGTTTCCTCCTTAGTTGAGGAGAAGTGAGCTAATTAGTGAAATCACTTGGTGTAGTGCATTGGTTGCAACAAAAACCTGCATACACTCGGCCCTCGATGGAATGAGTTTGACACCTGTGCCCTATCAGAACAGCCTGATGTGTTGACATCAGAGACTGTTATCCTGTCCTAACTGTAAATAACACAGCTACTGTATATAGGTAATGATCACTATTACTCACCTTAAAATAAATTAAAATACACTTTTAAAAGGAGGAGTATTCCAAATATTACAGCAGAGAGAGGTTCAAATGAAACCCAGGAACGGATCACCCATTGCAGCGTTCCTCGAATCACGGTTCTTGTGGGCTGAGTGCTGTTTTTCCACCCTTCATCTGGGAGTCAGGTTTGAATACACTCTGGCCAATCATCCAATCAATTGCATTAATTGTTCAATGAACTATCTGTGAGAAAGGAAAACCAGGACTGGATTTGGATTCGTGTGCCAAACTTGAGGAACCCTGACCCCAGTGGCTCAAAAATCCATTGTTGGCTATCATGAAAAAAAAAACCTCCAAGTTGCTTCAAAGGGAGTTTACCGACTCGACTGGGTTGTTCTGATGCCGTTTTGATACATACAATTCTGAAATCATGCTAATTCATAATTCTCATGGAAATATTCTATGGTCTTTTTGTAATTAATTAGTATGCTACAGTGGGATACTGTTTGTTTGTTTTGTTTTTTTCAAGTAGCCCATATAACAAAATACAAAATGATACAAATTATTTACATTTTATGCAAGACTCAAAATGATTTTCATTACATTCGTTCATATATGTTTTGAAAGTGGTTAGTTTTAGATGCCAATAAATACATTAAATGGACCTTTAACACCCCTTATAGCCATGTACTGGATCATGTGTGGATCTATGTACTGTTTGTTTTAGTTTTTTTACAATAAATGAAACTAATAATGTAAATGCAGTGATCAGAATCATAGTGCATCTCATAGCCTACCTAAAGGGACACGTGTGCGCGAATTATATTTTGTATGTATCTAGTAATGTATTATTGGCCTTTTTATTATCATAAGAGATTCAAGTTGAAATTTAGCGAGATAAAAAAGTATTCCACTATGTAGCCTATTGATGTTGTAACACCTCTGTCACGTGCTGATTAAAATTGAATCGCGGAATCACATGGGAGTGCTACGTGTTTACCTTTCTTCTGTTGACATGGCTTCTCATATCATGGCTTACAGTATTTTTGTATAACCAGAACCAACTAAAATAAACCTGCTTGACGGCAGTTTTGACAGCATTCGCATCCGGCCCGTGATTCATTGTGACCACGTCACGCGGAGCGTGCGGCCGCTCACCTGAAACCCTGGCGTGAACGCACCTGTTGCTGCTCGTGCAGTGGTCATCCTTGCACGCGGAGGGCGCTGCGGCAAGTGGAACGGTGATCTCCGGAGTCTTGCTTTTCCGTTGTCGCGAGTGGGCAGTCGCACACAGAAGTTCCTCAAAAAAATTATCAGTCAGATTAAGCGAACTATTTTCCGTAAGCAATGCAGACGTTTATTGTTATTTGAGCGGACGTGAGAAAGTAAGTGCGTTATTTGTATTTGTAGTGTTTACGACACATGACGTGGCTGTATTGAAACGCGTAGTGCAGGTTTCAAAACAGGTGCAGGTGCATAGGTGCATAGGTACATTGGGCAGGGAGTAATTAGTGCTTTTCTGCGTTATTAGTTTGCGGAAACTTTCCATCGGGAAGTCAACAGGTACGTTGTTTTAAAATGATATAGATCAGATTAGATATAAACTATATAGTCAGAATATTTGTCATTGTTATTCCGTGTAAAGCGTCTGTTTGACTGTCGTCAGAAAAGACCGCACGAGGCTTTCAAGCAGTGTGGTTCGTTTAGAAGCGAATGATCACGTTTTACACTTTATTTTATGGTGGGGGGTTCTTGTGTATTTTTTTTTCATTACTAGTGTAGGGACTATTGTTTTGTGCTGAGAGAGGAATGTAAGCTACTTTCATATCAATTATTAAATTGACAAGTTAAAGTTAAGGCGCAACTTTGTCGCAATCCACAAACTCTTCTCCTCTCTTTACCTCTGTATTTATAGGACAAAAGTCAAAACGATTAGGTAAATACTGTAATTTTGAGATCAGGCTTTACAATGTGCAAGTCTCATATTACAGCATTTTTGTATTGTAACTGTGTTCGTTTTATAATATTTTAAACACCTGAAATGACTTCTTTAATCAGTTGTACAGGAACAAAGAGAGCACTCGCATTTTAACAACAGATTTCTTTGACCAAAAATGTCAAGTACAACGAATAGTCCTGAACTCACGATCATAAATCTTCTTTTTTAAATTTATTTTTTACTTAGCGTTGTTTCTGAGCGTGAGTGAGAGAGAGCGAGACCGGGCTGGTGAGCCATGCAGAGGAACGACGGGCAATGGGACGTGACAGCGGCGTCAGCTCTCGCCGGGACCTTCCACTTCCTGTACTCCTGCAGCCGGGCATGCCTGTTCCCCTTCCTCACCTTGTACCTACGCCACCTGGGGCTCACCGCCACAATGGTGGGTGTCGTCATGGCAACGAGGCACCTGATCATCCTGGCCTGGGGCCCCGTCTCGGCCCACCTGGCCCGACACTACAACCAGCGGCGGGTGGTGGTGACGGGCTCGCTGCTGTGCTCGGTGGCTGTCAGCCTGCTCTTCCTCCTCATCCCACCCACTGACATGGCGGTGGCCAACCGTCATTGCAACATCACCCGGCTCTGGGCCGATGCTGAGGATTCTGGGTACCCTGGGAACGTCACAGCCATGGCGGGCTACCACATGGCACCGGTGTCCTGGGATACTGCGGACAGAACTCTCACGGTTACCGGGGGTGACGGCATATCGAGGACCGAGGTCACCGTAACACGCACATCTAACGCCGGCGCATCTAATACTGTCGCCGCTCCCGCCATCAACTACATACAGGAAATCAACGGCACATTGCACACGGCTAACAGGGCCGATGGTGGTCGGCGGATTTTGGAAGGACCGCAAACTCCTGCTCCTAATTCGAGTGTCGGCTTCGGGCGGGGGCAACGAGTCACTGGAGCTTCAGCGGGGAACATTTCCCGTTCTTCTTCACCGAGGAAGGGGATCCGATCGATGGTGAAGAGGGAGTCGAAGCTGGAGGAGGAGGAGGAGGAGGTGGTGGCGCGGTACGAGTTCCTCGGCAGCCTAAAGGTCATGGACGCCCCACACCAGCTCTTCTTCCTGGTTCTGATGGGCGTGGCTCTGTGGGAGGGCGTGGCCACACCCCTGGAGCGGGCAGCGGACGACGGGCTCTACGAGTACCTGGATTTCGTCGATGCTGCCGAGCGGCAAGGGGCGGCGCGCGTGTGGGGCCTCCTGGGGGCGGCAGGCGGGGTGTGCGGGACGGGCGTTCTGGTGGGGGGGCTGGGCTGCCTCATCGGTGCCCGAACGCCCCGGAGCGCCGTACACTTCTTCGCCTACGCCCTGCTGAATCTCTTCGCCATCCCCGCTGCTGTCTTCCTGCCCATGTACCTGAGTACGAAGCGGGAGCCCGCGGGGCGGGCGCTGAAGGTGCTCCAGCAAGTTCGGGCTGACCCCCGGGCGATGCTCTGCGTCGCCACGGCCTTCCTGGCCGGTGCAGCCGGGTCCGCCATTGACGACTTCCTCCTGTGGCAGATGCAGGACCGCGGGAGCAGCGAGCTGCACATGGGCGTGGCCCTGGGCGTGGCCCTGCTCTCCCAGGTGCTCTTCCACCTGCTGGCCTCCGCGCGGGTGTCCCGGCTCCTGAGCCACGGCACGGCAATGGCAGTGGGCGTGGCCTGTCTCGGGCTGCAGTGCCTGTACTACTCCTTCCTGTGGTCGGCCTGGTCGGTGCTCCCCGCGCAGGCCCTGAGCGTTGCCAGCGCAGGCGCCCTCTGGTGGGCGGTGGAGGGGCAGTGCAAGGGCGTGGCCACGCCGGAGACGGAGCGGTGCGTTCGAGGGGCGGTGCGGGAGGTCGCCGCCCGCGTCGGGGCGGGACTCGGGAGCCTGGTGGCGGGGTTGGTGGTGGAGCGGTTCACCGTGGCCATCCTGTTCCAGGGCGCGGCCGTGGTCCTGTTGCCGTGGGGACTGGGCCTGCCTGCGGTGCTGTGCCGGCTGCCGCAGCGGAGGCGGGTCAACTACTCGCGCCTCCTGGCGGCGGACGGCAGCGAGCAGAGTGAGTCAGAGTCGGAGGCGGAGAAGGACTGGCTCGTCAAGGCCATGCAGGAAGACAAGAACAGGAACAACAACAACAGCCGCGACAACGGCTGGTAAACGAGGAAACCAGTTCTGCCTCCAGCAGAGGGGAGAGGGAAGAGCGAAGCACACCCTGAAAGGATGATGGAGTTGGATCATTTCTGTTTCATGTTTATTCTGGCCAAAAAAAGTCTGGGAACTAGTCTTTCTCCAAAGTGGGACAAGTGGCAGATGCCAGATATCAAGGTGTGCATGATGCAGTGTCAGAGGGACCGAACTCCCCAAACTTTTTTTTGCCACCCATTACCCTCTGTGGTGCAGCTAATGCCAGAACCAATGCAGGTGTGGATGACTCTGTTTTTGGAGGGCCTGTTTGTGCAGGTTTTTTTGTTTTCACTGATCACCCTGGCCCAATTGGCTAATCGGCTGTATGCTGTGTTGAACGTTGGTTCACTAAAAGATAAGACTAAATTAAAATGTTACACATAAGGACACAACAGTCTTCAGCTGTTATTTGTGAAGTTATCACAAAATGTTGCTAAAATGCCGGATCAGACGTTAATGAGCCCAAGCGATAAGATCGGAGCAATAAGGGTGGAATTTACTCCCTGTGTTAACCGATTACTCATGTTTTGTCCCCTGCAACCTGCCCCCCCCCCCCCCCGTGCACAAAATACTTTCATTTTTCTTTCAGCAAACGCAAAGCCTGAGCGACACATCCTTGGTTTCTGGCTGCTCTCAGGGTTTGTTGATAAACTGTTATTTGCATGAGTTATTGTGGGAGTTTGCCTATGCAGTCATAGTGCATCATATGACTTTGTGAACACACACACACACACACACACACACACACACACACAAACGTGGCTATGTAGTATCAGTAAACTTATGATGTCCGGTACCAATCGGACAGCATAACATTACTAGCTCACTTATGCTATGCTAATGCTTTGCACCTGGGAATTTGCATGTTTCTCTGATGTGAAATCTGCTCTGGGTTAAAGATGAAAGGCCTTGCACAGGTATGTGTAATAGTCCCCAGTATGGGCGTAGTACTAGGCTATATGTCAAAGGTTTGTCCTTTTGGAAAGGACTGTGAAGTTGGAGGCACACAGTTGCTGTGTATAACCCTCACCCTAACTCACAGAATCTGGATGCCTTTAGACTTACTAACCGTTTACTTATAAAACAGTATCATTGACTGTAAAGTCAAGTCGGGTGTGAAGAATGTTTTAAGGCTCCTGTCTCGATCATCAGATTATTATATATATATATATTTTTTTTTAACTGTGTTATTGTCACAGTGCCATTGGCAACAGAAACTGGACAATGTGAATCTATGGAGAGTGCATTTACCAGACCCATGTTCCAGAATTAAGTTAGCCAAACTTGCAATTCCAGTTTGTTGCATTACTGTGGAGTTTTTGTACTTGCAGTTTAGGCCTAGCCATGCGTCACAAGCTTTGTGACGCATGGCTAGGCCTAAACTGCAAGTACAATCCATTCCTCGCATTCATGCAAAAGAAGGGGAAGCTCTATAAAATAGACTGATAATTTAGCACACACCTCCTGCTAGTGTTGAAGGGCACAAAGATGAATCAAATTTGTCATGTGGCAATGCATTACATAACCTCATTTCAAAAAAGGCAAAGGTAAGTGATTTTACAGCGGTCTCTGTCACTCAGTCTATAATGTAAACATTAACCTCTATCAGTTGTGCGATTTATAACCCTGCTTTGCTATGATAAGGCATTATTAGTTGGAATCTGCACTGCATTCTGTATGTTTGTTCTTTGCCTAGAACAAGTGGTTACACCCACATCTTACCTACCTGTCCTCCGTTTACACACAAATGTGCTCAACCCAAAAGCTGTTTTCTTCAATTGAGGAGGAGGGAGGTGAGGTGATTCCTCTAAAGAGCTGTTGGTTTTTCATTGAGGTTCCAAAAGTTGTACATTAATGCCTTTTTAGGGCCCAGCCTTGGTGAACGTTTGATTGGGAAAAAAATGTGTGTTGAATAACCATAAATGTCTTAAAGCAAATTAAGCTCAGTCCTATTAAAGCGGGTGAAAATGCAAACTCTCTAAATCCCTTTCATTTGCGCGTGTTCCAGTTTGGAGACTGAATTGTTCCCCTTGGGACTTGGCTGTGCCTGTAAGCCGCTGGCTCGTGAGGTAATCTGGTGGTTCTCTGTGGCTCAGTTGGTAGAGCACAGCGTTGGCAATGCTTAGGTTGTGGGTTCAATCCCCACTGGGGCCACATATACTGAAAATGTATGCATTCACTACTGTAAGTCGCTTTGGATAAAAGCGTCTGCTAAATGGCGTATATTATTTATATTAATCCATTTTTGGCCCTGGGTTGCGTCAGGAACTGCACCTGAGACAGGGCTTGGGGACCCGGTTCTGGAGGCAGCGCGAAGGGGCACGGTCGCTTCTCCCGGAGCGGTCCTAGCAAGGACGTCTGAGTCACACCAGGTATCCGAAATCAGACCGTCCAGAGGGGGCAGGTGAAGTGCTCGTTAACCCAGGCAGCAGGTGGTCGGCCTGGTTGGAATGACTACGGTATATTTGCAGGCATGTGCGTAAATTGGCAGCCTACCCCACCTGTAATAAAACAAACGGGATAGACAGATATGTTTGCTGGACCAATGATGAGTTCAAGATGATATAAATAAAATAAAGATTTGGCTTAGAGCTATCGAGGCGTTTCTATCTGTCTCTTGCTCTCATTCTTGCTCCCCAAATCCCAGCTGTCATTGAACATTGAACACGTCTCTGCTTGAAACTTCGAACATAATAGATCACCGGACACAGGTCATACATCACAGGGTCACCTGTGTTTGATTTACTTTTTATTTTTTGCTCCAGTGTGCTCCTATTGATTAAACGACATTGAACCTGCTATGCAGTACGTCATCTTAGACATTGATTTATGTTTTCATGTCGGAAGAATGTATTTTTGCGTTTTCCCTTCAACGACAGATTTCACGTTTGCTTTAAAACACGGTGTTACATCGCAAGCGCAGCATTGTACGACTTGTAACTATGCATAACAATAATTATGATACAGATGACTATGAGGATAATTATGATACGGGTGACTATATGTATTAATATATTTGAATTAAAACCTGCTCTGCACAAACGTGAGAAGACAATGACATGACACATTAACAAAATGGCTCAATTCAGCGATGCTGCTGAAAATATGGTTTCTGACATGTGGCCTATCCTAAATATTCTGTTTCTTTGCGCTTCTTACAACGTCGTGGTAATTTCGCAAGGTGGCGCCTTCACATAACATGAACCGAAGTCCATTTTTTCCCCCTCTAGCGATATCCTCAACTGCCCAATCCTACACACCCATAGCAACGGCTGAGGCGATGCGAGGACCCGCAGTTGTCAGCGCTACGATTCTCCAAACCCTCAGCGATGAATTCTCCGCAATGTTCTGACCGTTTCTGTAAACAACGTGCAACGTAACCTACAGCGATAAGGGAAGAAAACACACACACACACGCATAGTTTTGCTGTTGTAATTTGCTGAACCCTTTACAGCTGTTTGGAGTGGCGTGAAGAAATGGAGAAAGAGACCAAGCAATCGCCCAAGCAATATGGATCTCTCGAATGCACGAAAAGGAATGCAGACGCAGCCAATACAGGTATACCTACTACAACCACGCATAAAATCGTAATTTCGCCTGTCATAGTTTTTTGGTCGTTTTTTAAGTGTTAGCTTAGATACGCTCAGTGAAACCCGCATTGAAGTGTGTCACTGAGTAGCTAACTACTTTTTAGGCAATCCATACAGATTGATTTTGTATGAGAAGGCTCTCATTGTTAGTATAAAAGTACACGCTACACCTGCTGGCCTTTGTTGTAACAGTTATCGTTTTAGTCATACAAGCAGTGCGCAGGTTATGGCTGCTCACTGGGAATTGCGCTCGGATATAAAATTCATAGATACGGATATAGACGCTACTACTATAGCTACTATACAACCGATCCCACATAATTAGTCTAACTTCAAATCCGAGTTAGGCTAAGCTTTGTGACAGGACACCTGGGTTCTTTTTGTAGCTCGTTTCTTTTGTCATCTCGCTTGCGGTGATTTTTTGGAACTTGGAAAATCATCCAGTCGCTGTATGCGCACGTGCACATTTCATAGATGCATGACGTGAGATGCATGGCTTTGCGAGTCCTTTCTTTCGAGATTAGGTTAATAATGCATAAGCACGTTTTCAACGTTTTGCAGCTTTTCAAAAGGATTTTTAACTGTATATATGGATGTATGCTATTTTAGTATTGCGATTCTTAATGCGCCCATATCTTCCATTCGTGTGTTAGTATTGCATATTTAATGTCTAGCCTATATTCCTCTATAGTATAGTTGAGTAACTTATTGGTTTTCTGGCTTGGCCTTAATTTGTATGTATGTATGTATGTATTTATTTTTATTTTTTATTTTTTTTGTCACGTCTTATGTTTTTATGTGCAATGTTGTGTAAATCTACTCCGGGACATCACTTAAAAGTACCATGTTGGATAACTTGGGTGCAATGCATTGCATGCTTGTCTTTAATGTTTTTAATAATGAATAAATATAATGAATACATTTGTATCAAAGAAAATTGATTTGTGGTCAATTTCTTGCCTTACAATGTATTGCAAATATATCCAATTTCACTTAAATATGCCTCACACAGAGGGCCATAATCAGCTCAATATTCTTGCAATGTGCGTCCAATGTGATGCAGATGTGAATATTCATGAAGGGGGCGTGTCCAAGGGCAATACTTTGCCATGCCAACGGATGTTATGTGCTTGGGTACCGCTCTTCCTCAATAGAATAATTGAGAAAACTCCCGTTGCCAACTGGAAACTCCTGTACTTGAGAGCATGGTTTAGAGGACGGAAGGAACGCTGGAGTGGCCCATATGTTTATGTAGTGGAGCTCCGGTACATACGTTAACACAGGGTTACTCAAATCACGGTCCTCGTGGGCCGAGTACTGCTGTTTTCCCGCCCTCCCCTTTCCTGGGATTCAGGTGTGAAGACATTGGCCAATCATTTGCACTAATTGTTCAATTACCTACCAGAGAGAAAAGAAAAACAGAAACGAATTTGGATTCGCGGGCCAGATTTGACTAACCCTGCGTTAACACGTGAGCGTCCACTACAGAATGTGACATCACTCCTTGAGAAGCAATACGAGTATGATTAGTTCTTGGAGTTGGGGACCCAGGTATTTAGTTCAACGGGCTAGTAATGTATCCTGTTGTGTGTTGTATGGGGCGGCCTGTCTGGGGCTGCAGTTCCAGTCTCCTCGGCAGCGAACCTACGCCGCCTAACCTACTTTTTAGTGTGTAGAATGTGTGGTGGAACCAAAACGGATGGACAAGAAGTGGATTAGAATGTATAACTAGTGAAGAACAGAATGGACAGATGTGTTCTGCAAAACAAAAAACAAGATTCTAATGAATTGTATCACTACAATTAGTATATCAGAATTACACAGAACTATGACAGAAGGTTACAACCATTAATATTTCAAGTACATATAGCCTACCTTATTTCGAGTAATTGAATATGATAAACGAACCCCAGTGTAGACAAACCAGAAATAGTTATATATATATAAGAAAAAAGTTAAACTATTCCTTTACGATTACTGAATACAACATGCAATGCAACCAAAATAAATTAACGTTTGGCGTTCACAGTGTGAACAGAGGCGACAAACAGCCTCTTCTCACAGTGAGCATCTGTAGCTATCGCAGCGGGCGTCAAAATGACACTGCCGTGACTGGCAGCCCATATGAGTGTGAAATAGGAAGCGCATCAAGTCACGTGGGGTAACATTACTCCCCAGTTGAGTCAGCGTTTTTCTGTTTTTGCTGTTTGTTTTGAGCTCACTTTCAGCAACTGCGCGTGTAGTGGTTCACCGAGTTCGAGTGTTTTATCACAAGAAATCATGCTGTGGGAGTTAAACAGCAAAGAATTGCACTGTTTTTAAAGGACTGGGGGCAGAGAGGCAGCCCCGAATCTCCAGGGAATTAGGAGCTAAACAAAAAAAAATCAATTAAAAAAAAGCAGACCGAGAGAGGATGAAGACACAACACCTGCGCTCTGATGTATTAAGAATGGGGTTTTCGGCCTCCCGCGTGGTCTAGTGGTTTCAACGTCCGACACTGGCCACAGCGACTGGGGTTTGATTCCCCATCTCGCCAGAGTCGGCTCTGGCCAGAAGTGCCACCGGGCAGCAATTGGCTGTCCGCCCCAGGGAGGGGGGAGGGAAGCCGACACAGTTCGCTGCGCAAAGGAGTGGTTCTGGGGTGCCGGAATTACAGTCGACAGCACGACGAGTGCTGTCTTGGAGGAGGTAGTGCTTCGCCATTGTCACTGCCGGTCACAGGGCTATGGCAGTGAATTACGAGGGAGGGGATTGAACTAAGACTAGTGGGAGTAATTGGCTACCAAATTGGGGGTAAAATCGGAAAAATGTATTTATATATTTTTTTAAAAAAAAAAAGAATGGGGTTTTCGTCACCTGCCAGGCTTCGCGGGTTCGGGCTTCGGGCAAACCATCATCAGCCGCTGAAGGTAAACCCATGCCTGCTACTATGAGTACTGGTGCTATCCAGTGATAGGATCATTCTGCACCTGTACAGAAACGTGACATCAGGACTGGGAGTCTTCAGCTGCGATTTGACATTGGTCTTGACTATCCGCAAGTCCAAATACACACTACCCATGCTGCCCCATGGTTGTTGTCAATCAATCAAGGGGAGTGAGTGGGGCTGGATGAGAACAATCCTGTAGACCAAAACCCTCTCTCCCTGGGTGATACTATGGTCAGGATTCGATACAAAGCCATGGGGGTTCAACGCTACACTGAACCAGTCCCTTTAACAGGATGGCCCACCCAGCAGCCCCCCTACATTAGCGCTTTTAATGTAGACCTGAAAACTGAAGACTGCGTCCGAATCCCAGACAAAATTCAATATAGGCTGTTCCATAGGAGAGGATTTTTTTTAAACTCTTGGAACAATAAAGCAGTTAGCCTGTAGTGAAGTAGTCAGGGGGGGACTGTAAATAAGGCGAGGCTAACAGTTTTATAGGCGAGGAGCAGCAGTTTGAAATCAACCCTGTATTTTAGTGAAGTGAAGCTACACTGCTGCACCATGGTAAATAAAATAAATAAATAATAATAGTAATAATTAAATAAAATTTAACCAGGATCCAAGCAGCATCATTCCCATATCAGAGCGTCAGGAGTACATTTCATCTATTAGTACATCTATTAACAAAAATGTGAATTTAAAAATCAGAACTGTGGTTTCTGTGCTACCATTTTCATTTTCATCGTATTTTTATCCAGCATTTTTGTGCAATTAAGCCAGTGCTTTTGGGTGTCTCACACCCCCTGCGTTGATTCAGCTCATTCAGCTCATTTTTCATTAGAAATTTCCCCCCCTCCCTTTTCAGATACTTCAGTAAACCGGGGAGTCTGTTCACTGTTGTGGATGAGTCATGTGTTTCATATAGATTGCGGGGTGCAGTGCATTGTTTTGTATCCAGCTGCGGCAGCGGAAATGTGTGGAATTCCCTCTCATATATCTTATGTTTACACCCCTACCTCCCAACCTGTTCAGAAACAACATGCATATTTCAGCAGTTTTAGTTTCGTGCGTGTTAAAGGTGACGTTCACTTTTTATGTCGAGATCTAGTGAAAGTATTGCACAGCGCAGTTATTCATTTCATTGCTTATGATGATGATTATGATCGTGATGGTTATTATTTTAATTTTATGTGAGAAGCTTTTTCAATGTCTCCAGTCTTATCAAGGCTTTTGTTTATTATTAAAAATAACAGATTTCTTCCTTCATCCCTTAAAAATGTCAGGAGGTCAGGATCATTTTTGTCTGGGCGTTAGTTCATTAGTTCTCCGTTCAGATGCTGAGGGTGTGGAGATGAGGCAGGCAATCACCATGGAGACGGGGTGGGGCGGGTGGGGGGGGGGGATCCAGCTGAACAGGATGGCATGACAGATCCATTGGGGGCCACTGATGTCTGAATGTGTTCCAGGTTCTAGTTCTGGAACTGGTTCTTGGTTCCAGGTTTCTGGTTCCAGGTTCCAGGTTCCACGTTAACCCTTTTGAGGAGTACCGTCTGAGCTCTTCCATCAGTCCCTGGTAGATCGGCAGGGATTAGCTGTTCCTGATACAGACGCCTGATATCACAGAGTGCGTCAGTACTCAGCACCGCCGAGGGAACAGAAGCGTGTACATTTTAAGATCTTTCAGATCTGACTGCGACAGCTGTTCTCACAGTTTTTTGTTTTTTTGCTATGTGCCTTTGGAAAACATCAAAAGGTTGCACGCTTGCCAGGTTTCGGTCACCTTTTTAAACGGAGGATTTTAAACAGTGCTGTGTCCCTGGTGGCGTTTTTGTTGTTATTTATACCATAAGTGAGGAGTTCATCTTTTCAGCTTTACAGGTAATTGTGTAACAGAAATTTCAACAACAGATCAAAAAAATCACCATCCATTACGTTTAGAATATACAGTAGCAAAAGTGACCGGCATAAGATTAATCTTTCAAAGAAAAGTTTGTCTTGTGTTTGCATCTTTCCAGACATAAACACGGTGGAAATTTGACTTAATAAAAATAAATGCTGAGAGAGAATTTTAATTTAATCTGTTAAAACCGAATTTTTATTTCAAAATTGAGATCAATTATGTATGCGATCATACAAGGATTAATGTATTTATTTCTCTTCTCTCTCTCTCTCTCTCTCTCTTTCTAATCCAATCTTACCTGGAAAAAAACATTTGTTCTTAGCGCTAAAACACCCGATTCACCAAATCAAGGTCTTGATTGACGACAAAAATGAGTTGATTAGTTGAGTCAGGTGTTTTAGCGCTGGGCCAGAACAAAAGCCTGCACCCACACACCGGCGCTTATTTGATAAGACTGGATGCACCCAATCTAATGCACCTGGCTATTCGCAGAGGCACTGCACCGACAAGGTAGCCATGGAGTTGTCCGGAGCATAATTATTTCTTCTTGTGATGGATGCTGAAGTGGGAGCACCATCGGCTCAGAGGGTCAGAGTTCCCATAATGCAACAGAAACAGACACGGTGAGGCCTTGGGGGCGCTTTGCCCAAAGCTCTTTCACTTTCACTCTTTCATTTAGCCAGGGGAGTCATGAGAGGGAGAGGTGCAAAATCTCATTAAACATTGACTTAATTTCTGACCTCTTTTGCTAATATTCAGGATTTGGAGGAAGATAACCCTCAAGGGTTTTTGGTGAAGGGGTGAAAAATTTTTATTTTTATACATTGTTATAAATGTATGAAGGCGCATGCTCTCGAGTGCAGGCTGAGCCTTGTGGGATAACCTCGACATCGGTAGTTCTAGTCTGGATTATGTCATTCGCTCACTATGACTGGGAGACACAACTGGCTTCATCCTGTCATGGTAGGCTGGTCTTAAACAAGGGTTCCTATGGTTACCGCCCTAGCTACTTGCACCCCCTCTAGCACACCCTAGCTACTTGCCTGAAATGAGACACACCCACATAGAGACACGCCCACATAGACATAAGCCCATATAGAGACACGCCCACAGATACATCTGCATACAGCCCACATAGAGACATGCCCACATAGATATAAGCCCATATAGAGACATGCCCACAGATACATCTGCATAGACACGCCCATATAGACACACCCACATGGAGACACGCCCACATAGATATAAGCCCATATAGAGACACGCCCACAGATACATCTGCATAGACACGCCCATATAGACACACCCACATGGAGGCACGCCCGGTAGACTCAGTCAGCCGTTAGTTCCTTTCCCACCAAGCCCCACTGAGCTTCGGTGTTTGGCAAGTGAAGGAAACGGGGTGGCAGTATGTTATGCAAAAACAGATAAAGCTACCGCTTGGGGAACCATGTCCTTGAATAAATACCGACAGCAGGAGTCTGGAGTCTTTTGTCTCTGTTGGCATTCCAGTAAATCTGTAGTCGACATTTCTTTCCCCATTATTTGTTGCCGTTTCGTTCTCCGTTTTTTGGTGTTTGCAGACAGCAGAGCAATAACAATGACTCACCCGCCAGAAACATCAGCCAATTGAATTCACTCCCGGCCTTTCCATCCAACCCCCCCCCCCCGACTACACCTCACAGACACCTTCCAGCCTCACATAGGCCTAAATGTTCAGAACCGGCTCCGGATTTGATAAGGGTTCCTCCGGATGATTTTGATAAATTCTATATATGGACCAAGCATTATATATATTTTTTTTTTTAAATTTTTTATATTTTGTATATTTATATTTGTATATATAGTGGGTAGAAAAAGTATTCACCCCTTTGGCATTTTTCACATTCTATTTCCCCCAAACAGGATGCAGTTGGGGATCGAACCCAGGCTGCAGTGGCCAACCTGCACTTAAAAAAAGAAAAATAATAATAATATTCATATTCACTTTTTTTCATTGAATTCATTCCTTTTAATCAGCTTTGGAGAAAAATACATTATAATATTTAAATAATGAAATATTCTTGTTAACTAGTGAGGCTTAACTTAGCAGGTCTTTGTATGCAGTGTTTAGAACTTGGCTTGTAAACCAGAGGGTTGAAGGTTCAGACCTCCTCCTCCAGTGGAGTCTTGCAGCTGCACCCTTTAGCATGACACCTGCAATCTATTTACATTTCATGAAACATAAGTATACAATAGTTTGTATTTTGTCTATGCATCATGTATATGAAGATCTGTATTTCAAAGGTGTGTTGTCATGATGTAGTTCTGTACATTCTTCACTCCCAGGCCTGTCATTACCGCAGCAGCTGGGAGGTGCCATGGTTGTATGTGGGCATTCGCACCATATGGGGTAACCAGCAGGGCAGGAACCACTCCAGTGGCCCCACGCTCTCGCATAATTACCGGCAGGTCAAGAGGGAGTCAACTGCTGCTCTGTGGTGACATCGTTTGTGATGTCAGAAACCATTGCTATGGTGATGATTCATAGAGGTGCAGGGGTGGGGGTTAGTCTGTGATGGGAGTCGAGCTGTCAATCATAAAGGGATCCAATAGGAAAGTGGGGAGTGGCATGGAGGTGCCATGGAGGTGGAGGTGGGCATGGTGAGGTGGGGTGAGGTCGGGTGGGGTGGGGCAGGGGTGAGGTGAGGGGAATGTGCTAGGGCTACACCTGGAGACCTGCGTTGAGTAGAGGGGATTTGAAACGCATGGACACCCAACTGTAACTTCTTGCACTGTAAAGCTCTGTTATACCTCCAGCAGGACTACCACCTCCAGCTGCCTGGCACTAAGCCAGTCCTGCTCCTCTTCATTAACCATTACTACCTGGCTCATTTTGAACAACTGCTTTGAATATTGAGTCATTGACTGCTGTTGTTCAGTACAAATCAGACCCTAAGTCAGCCAGAGTAGGATGGTCTCCCCCCTCTTCAATAGAAGAAAGAAGATTTTTTCCATTGCCACTAGGCTTGCCTTTGTGTGGGTTCGGGCCAGGGTCTGCTGTGTGAAATTAGCTGCACAAAAACATTTTATTTCATTTGATGCTTCAACCGTCAAGTCTCACATGGCTTGTTTTGTTAAGACATGTTAAGTCATGCAGGAATAGCATACATTTTGCTTTGTGAAAGAAAGGTTTTGGATCTCGGGCAATCTCCTTATTGGATTTTAAAATGTGCAAATCAAGTCTTCCCACGAATACTAATTGCTCCAATGGTTCTTAACATGCACACTTCTTCTTTTGAGAGGGGGAGAGTTGTAATTAATTTAATTAATGTTCCAGAAACAATCTGGGGGCTGTGGATTGAAACAGTGTGCTGGCTCTATCGTTTAGGCAAAATTGAAAAAACAACTGAAAATATTGAAAATATTAGTTATGCTGAACTGATCCCCACAATGAAGCCGATTTCTTTTAAATAAAGCCTTCAGTCACAAGATAATTAAAATAATAATCAAGAATACCTGAGTCAAGGTGCTGTCAGCCTCTTACTGTTTCCTGATGATGCTGATGGTTATGACATTTTAATAGATTGGAATACTAGATCAGACATCCCAAAGTAATCTAAGAACAAGAAGATAAGAAAGTTGATGACAAAACAGGCCACACAGCCCCTCTAGGTGTGTTTTAATTGTTCATTGTTTAATCCTTCCATCTTCTCTGCTTCTTAATAGTTGGACTGCTCAATGGGCTCATGGACTGGACCTGGACTAACTCACGGGCCTGACGACATTTAAGCTTGAGTTGAATAATATTCTGACCAAGAAGAACACATTTATATATATATTGTGTAATATATAAACACAATATATATATATTTTGCTCATCTTCACCAAGGGTGCCAGTACTTCTGGAGGGCACTGAATATATATATATATATATATATATATATATATATATATATATATATACACACACACACAGTATATATGGTATATATACATATATATATATATATATATATTCAGTGCCCTCCAGAAGTACTGGCACCCTTGGTGAAGATGAGCAAAAAAGGTTATGAAAAATGTATGATGTTGTTCATCAGCTTGATCTTATACTCAAAATATGAGATAAATCTAACCTTTAATTGAAGTAAAATTATTCAAAGAAAGAAAATGTGACGTGTTACAATTATTTGCACCCCTGCATTTAGTACTTTGTGCACCCTCCCCTTGCCAAGATTACAGCACTGAGTCTTTTCCTATAATACTTGATGACATGGAAGAACACATAGCAGGAGATCTGAGACCATTCCTCCATATGGAATCTCTCCAGATCCTTCAGAGTCTTTGGTCCTCGCTTGTGGACTCTCCTCTTCAGCTCACCCCACAGGTTTTCAGTGGGGTTTAGGGGACTGGGATGGCCATTGCAAAAGCTTGATTCTGTGGTCAATGAACCATTTTTGCATGGATTTAGAGGTATGCTTTGGATCATTGTCCTGCTGGAAGATCCAACCACGACCCAGTTTTAGCCTCCTGACAGAGGCAGCCAGATATTGATCTAAAATCTCCTGGTACTTGATGGAGTCCATTATGCCATGTATCCTAATAAGGTTCCCAGGGCCTTTGGAATTAAAACAACCCCACAACAGCACGGAAGCACCACTATACTTCACAATGGGGATTAGGTTATTTTCTGCATAACCATCCCTCTTTTTACACCAAACTCACCTCTGGTGTTTATTGCCAAAAAGCTCTATTTTTGTCTCATCTGTCCATAGAACCCAGTTCCATTCATTGTTCCTGTGACGTTTAACAAACTCCAGGTGCTTACATTTGTGGTTTGATGACAGCAGAGGCTTTCTCCTGGCAAGCCTTCCAAATAGCTTGTTGACATGGAGGTGGTGTGTAATTGTAGTTTTGGAGACTTGGTGACCCAAAAATGCAACCAACTTCTGCAATTCTCCAACTGTGATCCGTGGATACATTTTTGCCTCTCGAACCATCCTCCGAACTGTACGTGTGGGCAAAATACACTTGCGTCCTCTTCCAGGCAGGTTCATCACAGCTCCAGTTGTTTTAAACTTCTTAATTATTGCCCTAATAGTGGAGATGGGTTTTTTCCTTTTCTGCTGGTCTGCGGCTACGTAACCCCATATGCAGCAAGCTGCAATGCACTGTGTGTTCTTACATAGCCAACATTTAGTTTTTCAGCAATTTGTGCTACAGTAGCTCTTCTGTGGGATCGGACCAGACGGGCTAGCCTTCGCTCCCCAATGAGCCTTGGGCGCCCATGACCCTGTCACCGATTCACCGGTTGTCTTTTCTTGGACCACTTTTGGTAGGTACTAACCACTGCATACCGGGAACACCCCACAAGACCTGCCATTTTGGAGATGCTCTGACCCAGTCGTCTAGCCATCACAATTTGGCCCTCGTCAAAGTCGCTCAGATCCTTACACTTGCCCATTTTTCCTGCTTCCAATACATCAATTTCAAGAACTGACTGTTCCCATCCCTTGACAGGTGTCATTGTAATGAGATGATCAATGTTATTCACTTCACCTGTCAGTGGTTTTAATGTTGTGGCTGATCGGTGTATATACATATTTCCTGTGCAATATTTCCAGTGCAGAACATCCATTGCTACAGAATTATAGTTGTTCATGCCCCCTTCATGAATATTCATGGAGAACGACAAATTGGAACGGTTTGGCTTCGATGGCACAGGAGACAGAACTTGCAATTTTAAGAACGTGGAGCTTTGGTGTCTGCTGAGTAATTATTTAGACTCACCAGGTAATAAAGCTCCACATGACTTGGCCACACAGGACAGCTTAGAGAACTGCGCACTAGATCAGACGTTATGTCAGATCTCGTGGTTCTGTCCCTGCGTTGCTGATGGGCGTAAGGGGGTGTGTCTTCCATTTACATTTTTATATTTTAATTATTTAGCAGACACTCTTATCCAGAGCGACTTACAAGATGTGCATTAATACATGGTAGGGACAATCATAGTTAGCGCATGAGATAAGTGCAGGAATACAGCAATAGACATCATTGCAGGCATCTGCGTGCCATACCTGTAACACCGGGAAGGAAAAGGTTAGTGAATTATTTTTATTTTTTGGGGGAGTATAGTGTTGAACAAGTAAACAGTGGTGAAGACAATTTAGCTAGATGGACAGAGTTCAGTGGTAGTGTGCGGTATGAGTGTGAGTATACACGGTATGAGTGTGCGGTAACCCCCGCTTCACCTCCTGTCTCCCAACACAGAGGAAGAGGACGTCGTCTCCATGGCGGACTCCACCATCACGATAGACGACATCGAGGGGGAGCTCTTCAAAATCGAGCGGATACGGGACGTCCTGGTGCGGAGGGAGTCGGAGCTGAGATACATGTGAGCTGCGGCCCGTCCCCAGGGACCAAATAACTGGCAGTGTCGTCATCGGCCAGGGAGGGAGGGTTTGAGTCGGCAGGTTACTCCCTGCCTCCTCGCTCGGTAGCGGCGACTCTGATCGATCGTGCGCCTGCCAGAGGGGTTCTCCCTCGGCTAAGTAACCGTAAGCAACGGTGCACCTCAGCCACCGGATTGCATGTGTTAAAAAGTTGCAACAGCTGGTTGCACGTTGCGCTCATGTGTGCCCTCCCGAATTGACAGACAGACACGTTTGGGACGGGCCTACGGTTAAATGGGCATTCCAAATTGGGGGGGAAGAGAACAAAAACTTTATTTATTTATTCATGTGCCAATCATCCAGTCCTCCGATGTGATAAGTGTGCAGTTCAGTGAGTAGGTTGCAGGGCAAATAGAAGCAGCAGCTGGCTGGGCTCATGTGTGTCCCGCCTGGAAAGATGGAGGACGTTCCGGTAATACGAAGTGCCTTCAGTTATTATTGGGCATTCCAAATGGGGGGGCAATATGGAATTCAAAGTTGTTAAAAAAATAATAAAGTCCGTTCCTGCCAGCTCCTCACGTTTGGGGGTTTAGTTGGCCCCTCCACAGCCCGTCTCTCTCTCTTAGTTGAAGGAAAACACGACGAGACCGAGGCAGCTGGAGGCGAGCTTCCAACAAATTTTGGAGTGAAACTTGCATGAAATAAAATGTTTAAAAAATCTTGAATAATCAACTAGCGGAGAGCTGCTCTAGCTCATATGAGAGTGAAGGCACTCTTGTGGTTTGGAGGTGGAGATTAGAAAACTTTTCATTTTGGGCAGCAATGTGGTTGTTTTGTAACGGTTTCTCTGCTGTGCTCCCACAATGTCAGCAGCTAAAGTTAATAAAAAATACATTTTAAAAATGTAAAAAGGCAAACCAGGAAACCGGGGACAGATACCGTGTGATTCGGAAAAAGCCCAGTTATGACTCACCATCGGCTCGGAAACTGAGTGGAGCTAGCAATACTGCAGACCATTGATTGGATGGTTCATCATGTACCATACTGTACTGTATTGTGTGCGGTGGAAAAGCGCCATACTCCACGTGGCGGGGGTACACTGTGGTTCCCTGGTGCAGGTGGGCTGAAATCCTATGGTTTGTGTGGGGAATGAATGGCATTCCCTCAAACCCATCCTCCCTTATAATCAATGCCCATGGATGGTCAAAGCATTGAAAGGCGATGTACTTTTACAGGGTTGCGGGTTCGAATCATTCAAATTATGGAGCAGAAATTCTCAAGCGGAAATATGTACAGCAGACAGAGCACTTTACAGGGTACTTTACAACTCTCTATACCACTTGCTTGGCAAACATTCTTCCCTGTTCCAGTGTGGTTTCCACTGACTCTTTCCTGCTGGATTTAGGAATATGGGATTTGACACGTGTCCCAGAGGAAGACCTAATGCTCTGGAAATCTGTACTTGGGAGCAAAAGGAGCTTGTTTGTGAGTCACAGCTGGGGCTCAACGTGCACTAAAAATTGATTCAGCTACGTGGTTATTTTTCACCTCATTTAATCACCAAGATGCAATTTGAGTACCCTCTGTGAGTGTTAATTTCCCTTGTTCTTTTCCACTTGGATGGATTTGAACAGAGCAAGCTCCTCCAGCCCACTCTGTGAGCATGAGTAATTCGCTGCCATCAGATTTGTAACCCACAAACATTTGATTTGACAAAGGGAAGTTCCTTCTTGGAAAAAATTGTGTCCTCTTTTAAAAGCAAAATGTAAAAATGTAAAAAAATACTTATATAAGTATCTGTCATCTGGTTGAATACACACACACACACACACACACACACACAACACACACACACACACACACACACACACACACACACACACACACACACACACACACACACACAAATACAAATACAGCTGGAGGAACAAATTAATTGGATTGAGAACCCGCAAACAGTGAAAAAAGGTACCAGGGTCAGGTTCCTGAAGAATGTGTTAAAAATACTTACATAGGTATCTGTCCTTCTGCTGGTCTAATATATATCATTTGGAGCTGCTTGGGGCCTCATCTTGATCCAGTGTGCGGATGGACCCCACAGTCTAGTATTAAATATGGACCGTGCCAGTGCCAACTGCGTGAGGCAATGCATAATTGATTTTGCCATCGCCCAGGGAGACATGCTTTCAGTCAGCAGGATAGTCCACATCTTATTGGACTGCAGCAACCTCCTCTTGTTGATCAGGCGCCTGCAGTTCAGCCCCAATGCAATGACTGTGCATCGAAATTCATTATACCCTGTTTAAGTGAGTTTACTCCTGTATCACACCTCAGTGACTGTAATGTTTTTGTTAGCAGAGTGCTAATGAGATAAAATGCCACAAAACCAATCGTTAAGAACTACCAATGTCCAGTTCTTAATTGTTTCCATCTCCAATTATATTTTAAAGAAGCATTGGGAGTCGATGAAAGAAAAGCTGCGTTCTCTTTCCCTGGCGGTAGGGCCAGCGTTTGTCTCCAGTGACCATTTTACACCCAAACAGTGCTACAGGAGAACCAGTCATTTTACACAGGAGAGCTAGTGACCAGAGCCAGTGACACACCATACAGGCCACACACAGTCCTACAGGAGAGCTAGTGACCATTTTACACCATACAGGCCACACACAGTCCTACAAGAGAGCCAGTGACTATTTTACACCACACAGGCCACACACAGTACTACAGGAGAGCCAGTGACCATTTTACACCATACAGGCCACACACAGTCCTACAGGAGAGCCAGTGACCATTTTACACCCTACAGGCCACACACAGTACTACAGGAGAGAGCTAGCTATCAGACACAAGGCTGTCTTACTGATGATAACTGTTAGGCTGTGGGCACATGCCATGTCATTGGGAGGAACCAATGTGGCGATAAACCTAAACCCACCCTACCCCTGGCGGGACGAGGCCAAGTGTGTCCTGCCACTGCTCACTCTGTCATAGTCAGGCCACTCGGGAGCCACTGCTACAAAATCCTATGTGTTTTTTTATGATTTCTCTGCAGGATGGATGACATTCAGCTGTGCAAGGAGATAACACGACTGAAACAGGAGCTCCAGAAATTGGTGTCCATTCCAGGTAGTGTCCAAAGTCCTCTGTCATATGCATTTATTTTCCATCTGTAGTCAAATTACAAAAAATGGCAGGTGACATATAGTGGAAATATTGAGGAATAATGTTTGTGTGCACCAAGGTGTTTTTCATACCTTGTCAGGTGTCATTGGAAAAAGGGGCCTTCACGGTTTATTACTTTGTGCTTTTTTGAAACCGGTGATGGCCGTTTCGGCAGAGCGCTTTGTTATATTCGCAGCAGTATGAGATGCTTCCAAGCTGGAGGGGTGTGCCAGCTGTAAAGCATTTAGGCACATAACCATCTGTGAGATTTGTTCATTTGCTCTGTCAGTGTGAAAAAAGGATGCGTATATATTAACTTCAAAATGGGGCTCGCAGGGTGGTGTATGCAGTTGAGGATTGAGGATCCAGTCGAGGAATGCAATCATTCTTATTGCAGCGATGCGACCCTCATTCCGGATCAACTCCCGTCTGTGTCAGTGGTAACTCTTGCTAGGCAGCCCACAGCATTGACGCTTAATTGGCCATAGCATCGCCAAGGAAGGGAACGTTTTCACGCGAGATCACACAATTATGCAACTGTACAATCCTCAACCCTGGTTCTGGAGGGCTGCAATATCTGTCTGGTTTTCTTTTTAGCAAGGCTCTTAACCACCACATTAACCAAAACAAAAAATGTTTAGCATCCCTGCATGGAAAGTCCAGTGTGGAGGGCCCCACGCACACAAAAAAGTCATTTTGGGGAGGGAACGGTGGATTTTTTCAACTTTTCCAAGGAAAGCATACATATTTCACATAATTAAAATTTTTGGAGGGGGGGGGGGATGAGAAACATACTACATAAAATTGATACCTAATACCTAAATACCTTAAGGCAATATTTTCATCTGGAACCCCACCCTGCACTGCATGCTGTGTTCATTCTTAAATGTGCAGGTCTTAAAGTGTGCCTTTGCTTGTCTCTTTGAAGTATCGATTCAGGTGCTCTCTCTCTCTCCTTCGTTCCCCCCGTCACAGATAAAGACAAGTCGAATGAGGACAGGCAGAAGGAGGAAGAGCTGCTCCAACAGATTCACAAGCTGGTGGAGACCAGGGACTTCCTTGTGGACGATGTGGAGTTCGAGCGGCTGAGGTGACGACCCTTTTTTTTGTTGAAAAAAACCCCCGACAATGGCGGCGAATTAATGCCTGAATATACTTCAAGTTAAATACGTGTGCTCGAGAATGAATGCGACACGTAGGCAAGGTGCAATACAGACATAAATCGTGGGGCAGTATATCACGTGTGATGTCCTGTCTGCGACAATAAGAAAGCGAAGAAGAAAAAGGTTGACAGAGCTGGTCCACAATTACACGCATCTCTACGATGTGTCATTGCCGCTCCAAAGAGACAAATATGCATGCCAGAATAGCTGGTGAGAAATTTCCAACATTTTAAGCCTGGACATGAAAACATGTCGGGACATTTCGTTTGAAGTATACTGAGGCCTTAATACAAAGTTCTGCCTCTGCCTAGACCCTGTAGGTCTGCCTACCAGTCAAGGCCCTCCTTAAGCTTACATCACACTCATCACGTATAGGCCTGTATGTCATCAACCATATACAGTATGTCTACAATTAGAGCCTGAGAGTAGCTAATGTCTCAACGTTTTTTTTTTTCATAGACCGAGTGTGTTTTGAGTCTGTGTTTATGGATATAAGCCACATTTACTAAAGGTTTTAGCGTGTGGTAAAAGGTGTTAGCTCCAGCAATATTAAAAAAAAGTTTTATTTCAAGATTTGTTTTTCATTGCTAAATTCTTGTATTTGTCCCCGAGTGAATTTGTCCCCTTGTGAGGCGTGCAGTGACTTGATCAAACCTAATCCACTGTTTCTGGGTTTTATTTGGGAATAGGTGAAAGTACATGGCTGACCCCCTGTGTAATCAGGCCTGGTGTTTGTGAGACAGGAGAGGTCGATGCACAGTATAGCAATGCTTTCCAAGGCAGTATGAGAGGTTACAGTGGAGGCCCCAGCCAGCTAATAATTGAGATTCTGATTGGTGTGAGGAGAAGCACACGGGGAGAGTGTGAGAAACATTCAGGCAAACAGGATGAAGGATAAAACAGCGTGGTGTGTGTGTGTGCAACTGGCCGATTTTCATCTGCCTCCATGTTGTGTGTGCTTCTCTGTAGGCCTATGCATGTGTATGTGGATGTGTGTGTGTGTGTTTGTGGATATTTTGCGTGTATGAGTGCACGTGCAAGCATGGGTGTGTGCGTGCACATTTGAGTGTGGAAGTGTATGTGAATGTGTGTGTCTGTATGGGGGATATGAAATATGATAAAAAACCTGCCATCTCCATGGTTACTGTGGTGAACGCATCCTCTGTGGTTACAGTAGTGAACCTGTTCTCCACACTCACCGTGGCGATTCTGCTCCGACAGGGAAAGGGAGGAAGACAAAGAAATGGCCGACTTCCTGCAGTCGAAACTTCCCAAAAGCATGAAGAAAAAGAGTAGGTGTCTGTTCTTACATTGTATGCTGTAAGACCTTTAAAACCTTGGGCACTTACTTGTGCACATGCTGGTGATGAAGAAGATGATGGTGATGATGAAGAAGGTGATGTTAATGAAGGCGTGCCTGTGGCTGCCATGCATCCATCCTCAAGAAAAGGCATAAAGGAACAGTTAACTGTTTCCAAAAATAAACAAAATAGTAAGACAATATATCAAAGACAATGAACAAAAGAAGATAATGAGGGCCAGATTTGAAAGGATTGCAACTTCTTTTCAAACACGAAAACATTCACTACAAGGTCACAATATCTACGTCGCATTTACATAACAGTCACAAGGGGTATTTTGCTGAGCGCTGATATAGCCTAGCTCACATACTATAAACTCTTCAAAGAATGTGGCCACAATAATTTGATTGGGCAGCGTCCCAGATATAGACCCCTCCCCCTCTGCTCATGTGCTGCCCCTTCCTTCCCACCACAAGGGTATACAGTTTTATATCTTATGTCTCATTTTATCAGTGCCAGGGCCCATGTGCAAATACGGAAAACCATATAACACTTATTTGAGACAAAATGCTTTCTTTCTCTCTCTCCCTAATAATGAGAGAAAAAAACATTGGACATTTTTCTGAGCATTTGTTAGCTGTCCCACAGGGTAAAGTACATTTTCAAAAGCTTGAAAATCCCTTGGTTTCTCAAGTCACGGCTTTCCGCCCTGCAGAGCACATTTAAGCACCCCTGCTCTCACAGTTTTTCACATTGTGTGAGAGTTACATGAATCTCCGTAGTGAGTTTCAGGCTTGGCTGTTGGCTCGCTCCTGTCTCTAACAAAATGTTTGTTTCTTCCCCTAGGCACTGGTAAGGGCAGGAAGGTGACTTCCCGAGCCCAGCAGACCTCTTCGCCATTTGTCGCCAAAACCGGGCTCACCCTGCTGAAGGAGTGCTGCGGCTTCACCTGTTCCATCATGTAGAGTGCCTCCCAGTGGCCATATGTGGGAGGACCAAAACAAAAACGGAGGTGTTTATTTGAGGACTGGAAGGACTTGCAGGGGGCAAGGGCCCAGGTAGACTGCAGCTCCTACAGCAGCCAGGGGAGAGGAGGCTGGGGGGCTGGCAACGTCTGTAACCCGTAATCTGTCTCGGCTGCTGTGTGTGTGTCTGTGGCTGTTGTATGACTGTCCATCTTTTTTGTGTGCATTCGATCGGTGCTCCTTACGGACTCGCTGTCGGGTGCCCATCCATCCATCATCCATCCCTTGGAAAGCACGTCTCGCCGGCGCTCCTCCTAGGCCCTCTGTCGAGTCTTCGCCTGTCATCACTGCTCTGCCGGCTCACTGGCTGCACTACGTTTCCCATGAGGCACTCACTGAACCATCGCTTAACTCAACATGTCTTCAACTTAAGAGACTGTCAGTCATCGCTCAGAGAACCTGCTGATGAATCTGTGGGTCTTCAGATTTGCATTGGTCTCTGTCTATTACAGCACCTCCTACACTCCTGGAGGGATAATGACAGCTGAGCATCCCTACCTGTAACCAAAAAAAAAAATGTTTTTTCTGTCCAAACACTTTTTTTTTGTGAGCTTCATTTTGAATCCCTGTTGACCCAGAAAACCACCTCTTAGATATTTCTTGTCAACATAAAAGATACAAACAACATACCATCTTGGGGAGCAGGTTGAGAAGTTGAGGGAACTGTAAAAATACACCCTGAAAAAACAGCACAACTTAGATTTTATTTATATTATTTATCCAGGGGGGGACGGAACATTGAGATCAGCATCTCTTTTTCAACAGGGGACCTGGAAAAAGAGAACATTCATATTAAATATTAATTTTTAAATTGTCAGCTTTTCATAGAGGGCGTCCTTAGGTGCCCTGTGAATAGCTGTCAATGGGACCCTCCCAGTCTTTGCAGGAAAGCCAAAATGTTAGGCTCGTGTAAATTCCACATTATGCGAAACCAAGCGTTGAAAGTATCACCCATCAGTTCCATCCACACCGGCCTCACATCCTGCTCAACACTTTCCGCCTCATTGCTCTTGGCACTGACGCGGACAGATGGCTAACTGCTGGCCTGGGTTTATGAAGTGCGCTAATGGCTCCAGGTTTTAAATTGCTGTAATTACGCTGTGACAAGGACGCAACGCTGTGAGGTAGCTGTGTTTCTCCAAATCGGGAATTGCAAAAATGTGTTTCCGATGAACGCTCCTGCTATGTTTGGTTTGTCAATAGTTCCATAAGTCAACCTCCGATATGACGCCGGTTCTACTGCGCGCTCACCCCAGTGTGAGTATGCCGTAGCTACTCTCAGATTGCCACAGGCAATGATGGTTTGGCCCCACCAGTAATGATTCATTGCGTTATCACAGAGAGGGTAGTCTAAAGGAGTGCACTGGCTCTTCAGTTTTTCACCAGTCAGGATTCTCGAGGGATTTACCTGATGCTTGACTGCAGCAACCTTGTCAGTGCCTCCTCACTTATTGGTCAGGTCCTTATGCCTGCTCGCAGGGGATTGGCCGATATTAATTGGGGCGGTTGGGGGATTTCAGGTGGTACTCATAGGCACATAACAGACCTCCCTGTAAGATCAAGATTCCTATTTCTTATCAGTTGTGAATGGCAGCGAGTCCCCCCCTTCAATCGGTAGGTGTCATTAACAAGTGGGCAAGAAACGTCCCCTTTTGAAAGTTCTCGTGAATACTCTGCCTCTGTGTGGCTTCAAGGGGACCTGAATTTTTTTTTTTACACAGAGAGCATTGTGGGAGTTGAAGTCCAGCAGTTTTGAGTTCCGGAACCTCTGGACTCCATCCTCAATCAGCCCCCTTTGCGAGTTGTGGCGCAGCGCTGGATGTACCCCTGCTCTTGTGATCTCTGACAGAAAACACCTGGAAAAAACACAGAGAGCATCATGGGAGTTGAAATCCAGAGTTTTTAGTTCGTTTTTTTCTGTGTATTTGACAAGCACTGGACTCCTATCAGTCCCTTTGTGAGTTGTGTCGCAGTGCTGGATGTACCCCTGCTGTTGTGATCTCTGGTTCCTGAGACACACAGTATGTATGCTGGAGTTTGATTGCAGCTCTTTCTAATTAATCAGGATTGATTGAGCTGCTGTTTGAATACTGATTCGGGGGGGAGAGGGGGGTGTTTGTCTCCTGGGGGAGCCACGATAAAGGTCAACCGCGTTGGTCTTGGTCTTGGGACTGTTGATTTTGTCCTGTGAAAACAGCTTCTCTCTCAAACCCTTCCTCCTTCTTCTCCTCCTTCTTCCTCTCCACCACTCTCGTTTTCAAAGCTTACATGCAGCAATGTCCATCTCTATTCAGTTTGACTGTGTTGCTGCTCATCTTACAATACAAAGTCTGCAGCATCCCTTTAAACCGGAGGAGCACAGTAAAAGAGCATGGTAGCACAATCCCCATGTGAGATGTAACCCCACTACCCCAGTGACCCCCACTCTGGGTCACTGGGACTGGAGCCATTACTCCCCATGACAGTTGTTTGCCAGTCAGTTATTGTCCATTACAGTTTATGGTTTATACATTGCACAAGTACATTTGAATTGAGCACAATGGTAGATGGTAGTACCTCGGGATTCGAACCCACAACCTTCTGACTACAAGGTTCTTACCACAAGGCCACAGTAGCACCTAATCGGCGAGAGACTTGTGTGATTAAAAAAACAGAGGCATGAATGTTTTGGGTCCATGTCTGTGCCCAGTGCATTGTGGGAAAAAAGTCATTGCGTCTGACAGTCTGATTTCTGTCATTCATTTATTTTGTGTGCTAATTTTGTGAATTCATTCCCAAAGATTATGATTTTATTTTAAAATACTGTACTGCAGTATTTTTCAAATATCTTGTTCATTCGTCATTGTTTTGAGTTGCTTAAAAAACCAAGAGAATTGGGACCCTTGGAGAATTGAGTGGCAGGCAAATGCATTGAGCTTTGACCTGCATGATAAAATATGGGAAGAAACCGCTTCACGCTTGTACCAGTTGCTTATTAGTCATATCAGGAAATGCTTTTGATTGAAAAGTATGACAAGGGGGTCTCTCTGTGTTGCTTAGCAAGCGCCCTCCACAGCTAACTGCTACAGTGTCTGCATGCCCATATTTAAACTGTATTACTCAAAGCTGTCAAAAAAAATATACATGCAGTGTTCCCGTGACAACCTGTGACAGGAAGGGGGGGTTGCTGTCTCTGACCTCAGGTCAGACTCTTTAAATGCAAAGGATGACGGGCAGACTCTCCGCGGGTCTGCTTTAAAAAAATGTCTTCCTCCTCACCTATCTCGACTACCAGCACATCCAGACAAGTGCAAAAACATTGAAACTGTCAAGTTCCCCTCTGTCAAGTTCCCCTCTCGTGAAAATGTGTGAGTCCAGATTGTGTCGTGATGTAGCGTTCAATAGCACACAGTATGTGAGAAGTTTGCTGTTACAAACCTAACTGAGACGGGTGATGTAAAAAAACAAAAAATGCCATGTATTTTTATATTTGACAGGAAGTTGACACCTTTATTGCTTCAGAATAGTTTTTTTTAGCATTTAGGTTTTTTTTGTGTGTGCCATTTTTACTGTAGGTACAGTTGTATCTTGATCCACAAGACGTGGAATTGATTGATTGATTATTATTTAATGAATATTAATTCAATATTGTGACGAATTGGTGATGCCGTCTCAGCCGCGCATGCTTGAATAAAACTGTTATTGGAATGCTTTGTGTTGGCCTGTGTATCTGTGCGCGGTGGCGCAGACAAACTGCACTGTCAACATGTCACTGTGTACCCGCCACCCCTCCTGTATCCCCCCTCCCTCCTTCCTGGGATTTCTACACAAATTAAACCTCCACGTGACCAATCAAACGCCCTTCAGTAGCAATGCAGTTGAAAATGCCAGTGAACATAAAAATTACCCTCTTTTCGGGGTAATTTTTATTACACAGGGATTTTCTGTGCAGTCCGGCGACGTGAGCGATGTTCCGACATGAGGTCAAAGTCAGACCGGTGCAGCAAAATATCTGAGGAGCTATGAATGTTTTATCTAGGTTGTTACACTTAATAAAGATTCATCATAATGGACTAATTCATCATAATTTGTTTGTGTCCAACTTTTTGATCCAAGTAATAGTGGCCTTTTCATTATTATCTATACAAATTTGAATGTATAATTCAAATTTAAATGTTGAGTGAATGTAGCCTGTGATTGGGTGCAGAATAAAGCAGCCATATGCTACTTTTTAGCTACTTGGTTGCTGTCCCCTTTTATCGTATTTACCCTTTAAAAAGCATTAAAGTGCACCATTCTGTATAGCTATTTAGAACATGGAGCAAACCTTCCACACATGAAGAGCAAGATGTGTGTGAAATCTCCCTGATGACTTAATGTTGTCAGGTGTGCTGTAGTACAGGTGTGGAACAATGGTAGGCAGCCCTTGTCCTAGAGTGCCAGAGGGTTTTTTCTGGTCTTGTTCATGAAACTGCATTGTTTTCTCCCAAAACTCTCATATAATTTGCATTTACATTTTAGGCATTGAGCAGATACTCTTATCCAGAGCGACTTACACAGTTTACATTCAATTCATTTATACAGCTGTATATTTTTACTGAAGCATTTCTGGTTAAGTAGCTTGTTCAAATGTATGGAAACTGCCCCCCTGGGAATCGAACCTGCAATCTCAAAGTTACAAGCCCCCAGTTCACTAACCACATTACCGCCCTTAGTTAAGTTGGTTTGCGTGTGCATCAATGCAATACAACAATTCAGGTCCCTTTATCCTTTAACAGGATGTGTGCTGGCAGTTTTTTTGGGGGGTGTTTCTTTTGTTTGTGTTTTTTTAGGTTGGACGGGGGGGTGTTCCAGTTTAAATCTGTCCCATGCGTCAGAACATTCTGCTCAGCCATTCTGCTCTGCTCACTTGGCCTTTGACCCGCCCCTGTCTAGAACCTACCACATCGCACCCAGTGCAATGGCAATCGTCATGACAACCGCCCACGTAACCCTGCGTCATGCCTTGCACATTAAATCCAGAGAAACCAGCTGTGGACAGTAATTTCTCTCCATCAACCCCCCACCTCCAAACATTTTCATTTCCCCTTCAGTTTCCTGCCCTGCGCAGAACGATGACTCATTCTGAGAACGGGCTTATTGTCATTCACAAGCGGCCTGCACTGCCTGAAAAACCTAAGTGGTGGAGATGACCTCAGCGACACCATAAACCCGCACGACAACAACAACATATTTTAAATATGACAAAATATGCATGTTTAAGATTTAAGAAAATATATGTATGGGGGGGGCTACCCATGGCACAACTTGACGGACACCCGTGGCATGTACTCGTTTAAAAGATCCCTCATTTATTCAAGTGTTGCCATTATTTGGGCATTTACCTGTATATATTATTGTGGAGGGCGTCAGTCTCGGCAAATAGGGGAAGAGCAGGGTTGTCTGTTTTGCCACAGGATGCCTGTGGATGACCCTGGGATAGTTACTTTCGGCGGCCAGGCTTGGCAATCTCGCAGTATGCAAGAGGGTGTGTATTATTGGTCAGGAATGCTAGTCCCAGATGTCTCAACTTATCAATGAATGTTGATTGGTGTGGATGTCAAGTGAAAATGTACTTGACTGATTGTGTTTGTGTGTGAGTATGTGAGTGAACAGCAGAGTGGGTGATTGCCTCACAAGCCCCATCTGAGCCGGACAATAATTAAGTGCAGGTGGGGCAACTAGGGCATTCAGAGTGTTGGTCTTGTCATTCATCTGTGCGTATCATCGGTGTGAGTTTTGTCATTCATGTGTGCTTGTCATACTCATTGTGAGTGGTGTCGTTCATGTGAGTTGTGTCGTACTGTGTGTGATTCCCCGGAAGGGGGTTTCCATCTCGGAGAAGGCGGAGTCTGTGTGTGTTTATTAAGAGTGACTGAGTAGAGTGCTTCCTGTGTGTGGTAGAGAGGGAGGGCTGAACATGCTGAACAGTGGGGAGTCTCTCTCTGTGTGATTGTGGGGAGAACTCTCACTAAAGGAGATGAGTGTCTTGGGGCTGATTGCCAGAGAACTGTGTTCAGGGAAAGAACTCTAACTGAGAAGTGACGAGTGTCTCTGTCGGAATCCAGACTGAAGAGGCACAGTGTCCTGTTAAATGTGAATGTGTGGAAGCGGACTGGAAAGCCGCTAAATGTCTGTGTTGTTGTTTGTTCAGTGTGTTGTTGTGTTCCCCGGAAGGGGATTTCCACCTCGGAGGAGGCAGACTTTTATTTTCGTTTGTTCATTTAGTTTGTTGTTTTCATCCGAAAGCTTATTCCTGCTCTCCCGCTGTTTCACTCTTCCATGTCTGGAAGAGAGATGTAAAAATAAGATTCGGTCCGGAGGCCGGCAAAATCCACTCCGGGTCACCATGCTGCACTGTTCACAGCCAGAGATTGTCACGTGGCATGTGATAATTATTTAGTGGATTTTTTTTTCAAAAGGGAACATTTGATTAATGTCAAATTAAATTCACTGGCTGTGTTGTGTCTTCAGCTCAGGCTTTTTTGGTGTTTGGTAACATGCTGTGCTCTCTGATAATCCTCTGATCTCCAGTTACAGTTTGGGAAAAATAAGAAAAATGTACCCATGGAGTCTGTTTTGTCTGTTATGAATTTTGATCAAGGCCTGCAATTTCAAAAGTAAGCACCAAAGATAACAAAACTTTTTTATATGCATGTACGTTCTTGGAAAAAGTTTTTTTTTAATCGAGGCTCGGAAAATGCAGCTACAAGCTCAACCTAAATGCTGCAGAGTTGAGCCTCAGACTTGCCTGCCAATGGTCAGTTTTGCCCAGTCCTGCAGTCCAGAGCAGTCCCCCCAGGGGTACAGTGGTTTTATGTCAATTTGTGTTTCTCCGGTTACCACTGCTTTCACTCCTCCCAATCATGTGCCAGGCAACCGTGGGCCAGAAAACGAGTGCCGCTCATCACGCCTTGTTTTAAATTCATATTTACATTTTAGGCATTTAGCAGACGCTCTTATCCAGAGCGACTTACAATGAGCGCATTTAAAATGGCAAGAACAATCACAGCTTGAGCAAGAGATCAGCATAGCAACAGTAATAACAGATGCCACTGTAGAGAGATGCATATGCCGCCTATTAAACGGGGAGAGAAAAGTTAGTACTTGTGTTTTTTTCATCAATATATTCAGTGGAAGTGTAGTCTGAAGAGGTGGGTTTTCAGTGTCTTGCGGAAGACGGCCAGCGTTTCTGCAGTCCTGACCGAGTCATTCCATCACTGGGGGGGTCAGGGCTGAGAAGAGGCGAGGCCGTGAGGAGCAGCTGCCAGGTGCCTGAAGGGACGGTACAGTCAATTTGCCAGATGATGCAGAGCGGAGATGTCTAGCTGTGGTGTGAGGTGTGATGAGTCTGGAGGTAGGGAGCAGCACTCCTCATGGCCTGGTATGCCAGCACTAGTGATTTTAATTGGATTCGGGCTGCTGTATAGAGCCAGTGAAGTGTGGTGAGCAGTGGAGTCACTGTGTGAATTTCAGTTGGTTGAAAACAAGATGTGTGGCAGCATTCTGGACTAGTTGTAGTGGCTTGATGGCACAGGCCGGTAAGCCATCCTGTAGACACTCAATCTCTGATACAACAATTCGCCTGGGCTGGTTTCTTAGATCTAAATTGATTGGGTGTCTGGAGTCGAAATTAGCAAACCAGTTAATGCCCGGAGTCCCCCTAGGACCAGAGTTGAGGACTAGTGTGTAGTGATTTACAGCATATCAGTAAGACCTAGGGTGGATTACCTGACACCGGAACGGATTCCGCTTTAGTGATTAATCAGGGAGTTTTGTGGCCTTATCAGACACCAATGAGCATGGCTCAGACAGGCAGAACAATATGCTAACTGAAGCACTACAGCAATCGTTGGGGAGATCAAAGCGCAGTTCAATAGGCCGGGTCTTCGGGAAGGTGTACATTAACCTAAACAGGAAATCCGTTAAAATGGTTAATTATGGCTGAAAGACTCTGGGGGATGTCACATCAGAACCCTTGCTCGAGGGGGGTTTAAAGGGGCACATCATATGCCCTCCCCCTGTCCATTGTTGCCAGGTAGATGGCAGATACCAGGATGGCAGGAAACCAAAATGGATGGGGCTACAATTAGCTGTCAATCACTATCTTTGTTTGAACCAATCAAAAGGTTTTGCTCTTCACAACAAAAACCAGTGAGTTACTGGTAGCATATGGTTGCTCTGTAATTGTCTTATTACCTGCATGAACACCACCTCTCTTGACCTATGAGGTGATGTAGAGATGATATGCAACTGTCAAAGATGATATAACAAAGATTATTATGTTGGACTGTCCTCCAAATTATGGTTCATTTCAGGGGTCCCCCAACCTGGTCCTGGAGAGCCACAGGGGTCTGCTGGTTTTTGTTTTTGCCCTAAACCTAGTTGAGGTGAGTTAACTGTGCAATGAACTGTTTTATTGATCAGTCAAGTTGACAAGTAACCGTGAACCAGCAGACCAGCCCCCTAGAACCAGGGTTGGTCACCCCTGAAATTGACAGTCTAACATAACAATCAAATGGATACTGAAACAGTATTCAACCACCCTCCTGGGATTTTGCGATTCAGTGGACATCTTTTTAAAATTTACGAGACTTGTTCCATCCCTCAAGCGTTTGATCTTAACGTGCCATACGTGGAGTTCGGAAGCACTGTAGAAATCGAAGGCACAGAGAAATGCCAGTTTATCTGCCCAGCATGCTAATGTTAGGTTCTCCATTTGAAGTTTGCCACACGCCATATGACACACCCCAGAGGAGAACAGAGCAGCAAGACACAAGGAATGGAGTTAATGGTCCAGAAATCGGAGAGAGAGAGAGAGAGAGAGAGAGAGAGAGAGAGAGAGAGAGAGAGAGAGAGAGCACAGCTGAATAAAACAAGTACAAATCTTCAGCCGTCACCCTCACGGGTTCAGGACACAAAACAATAAACGAAAACAACAAACTAAATCAAACACAACCTTTTGGCAAAACATTTAACACACACAGAGACGTTCGCAACCTTTTCAGTGGTACTCTCCAGCATCAGTGTTCTCGCTCTCGCCAGCCTTCTCCTCCTGTGTTCCAGACCCCTACTAAGAGAGCAGAGCAGTTTTATGCACACATTAGACAATGCAAGACAGGTGTGTACACTTTCTGCTCTGCCAGTAGGCATGGCTGCTAATCGCCCCGATTCCGCTGCTGAGACCAACGCCTTCCACAAATTTGTTTCTCAGTCTTAAGCTACAAATGTGTGAAAACCAGCAGACCTTCTCCAGCGGTTCTCCAGGACCAGGATTAACCACCCCTGCTCAAAGTGTATGGCGAATGTTCAATTAATCAAACTGATTGTCAACACACACAAAAAATGTCATACACAGCAATGGTCTCTATATAATTGCTATTCCTGTGCTCTCCAACATCAGGGCACACTTGGTAAATTGATTCATATGTTCACAGCTTCACTTCTGAAAAAGCTAGATTCAAATCAAATCAAATTAAATCAATTTTATTTGTATAGCGCTTTTCACAATTTAATTGTCACAAAACGTTTAACAGAGGGGGAACCCAGGCCTAGACCCCCCCAAAAGCAAGCCTAAAGGCAACAGTGGCAAGGAAAAACTCCCTTGATAGGGAGAAACCTTTGGAGGAACCAGACTAAAAGGGGGGAGCCCATCCTCTTCTGGCCAGCACAGGGTGTGTCCAAAAAAGACCATATCATGGTCAGTCCAAGGTGACTCAGGTCTGAATTACTTTGCGCCTCCTGAGTTAGGTAGTCAGTGGTGGGGGCTAAGCCATGTGAAGGGGGTCCAGATCCAGGAACTGGGGTAGGCGTCGGGGTGAGGGTTGATGGCGGCAGCTCACACTTCTCGCAGGATCTAGGGCTCGGGGGCAAGTGCCCCGAGTCAGAGGCCGAGGCAGAGAAGAAAACATGCAGTCAGAAAAAAAAGCAGTGCTATAGCCAGTAGCATTATGTAAGAGCAGGGGAGCACAAGCATAAGAAATATACAGATAGTCCCAACAGGTGTAAGCTATGGCAGCATACCTATTAGGAGAGGGACAGAGAATACACGCAGCCGAGAGAGTTCCAAACCATCCACACCCGATCAAGGATAAAGTATGGAAAGTTTCTCACTCTATAAGACACTAGGGCACGGCTAGACTATATTTGCCAATAGGCTAGGCTGAAAAGATATGTTTTTAATCTAGACTTAAAAATTGAAACTGTGTCTGAATCCCTAACATGCTTTGGTAAACCGTTCCACAACAGAGGAGCTCTAAAAGAGAAGGCTCTACCACCAGCTGTGCTTTTCAAAATTCTAGGGAGTAATAGATGGCCGGCTTCTTGTAAACGAAGCAGTCGTGTCAGCTTATAAGGGGCAATCATTTCAGTCAGATATATAGGTGCAAGTCCGTTCACTGCTTTAAAAGTTAGCAACAGTACTTTATAATCAGCCCAATATTTAACAGGAAGCCAATGTAGTGATGCTAACACAGGAGTAATATGCTCATACTTATTGGATCTAGTCAAAATACGTGCTGCTGTATTCTGTACTAGTTGAAGACTTAATAGAGCTACTAGAGGAGCCAGATAATAAGGCATTACAATAGTCTAGCCTTGATGCGACAAAAGCATGCATCAAGGTTTTTGCATCCTCTAATGACAGAATGTGCCTAATTTTAGCTATGTTTCTTAGGTGAAAGAAGGCTACTCTGGAAGTGTTTTTAATATGAGTGTCAAATGTAAGATCCTGATCAATAGTAAAACCAAGGTTCTTGACCATTAGACTTGATGCAACTATGCATCACCTGCATTTAACTGCAGATCCAACTTGTTCCTTAATTTTTGGGGGTTCATGGCCTATATATATATATATATATTTTTTTTTTTTTTTTTTTTGTGTGAAAGTATAAGCAACATGCTTTTATTGATATATGCAGTATCGTACAAGTTGGTTGTCTAAGAGACTTCATAAATAAATATGTGCTTTATAGTTGTGAGCGGCACCGGTGAGTGACAGCACCACTCTCCATTTCATTTGCTCACCGAAGAGCACATAATCAACTGAATATGTCACAGCGTTGAAGCACATCGTTGTCTTTTCGTTTTAATTGAAAGCTGGCTGTCTTAAAACGCGCCCGCTCGCACACCGCGGCTGCGGTATTTAAACAATCAAAGGCCCCCCGCCCTGCCTCCTCCAGCTCTCTGACGGTTGACCTTCTCCACGCTTCCTGCTGCTTTTTACAGCGCTGTTTTTCTTTGTGAAGGATGTTGCATAGCCCAGGCTCACGGCGCCAGAAAACTTAAAATCATTAAAATAGCAGCTTAATTTAGTGCCACACCTCGCTGCCCTCCCCGCCTTAACGGCAATCATGGGTTCTATGGGGGGGAATGAAACAACAGAGCTGATAAACGATCAGGATCAGGGAGTCACATTCCACCCAGAGACACAGTGAAGAGTAACCATACCATAATGACACGTATGTAACCAAGTGCTTTCATAGGCTCCAGCTACTGTTCCCTAGCAACATGGAATTAAGGGGGGGACCGTACACTGCACACTCCGATTGTAATTATCACGTCAGATGTAGGGGTCTGGCTGTTCTTCACACTATTCAGTTCATTAATAAAACAACATTTGTTCCAGTGAGTCTTTGTTTGTTGCCCTGATGAAAATAGGAAATATCTGTTTTTAACTTTCCCAGGGTTCTTATTGTGATTGAATTGGTCACACGCCAAGGCATTGATGGGGGCATATAGGCTGGTCCTCTGATACAAAGCCCAGGGGTAAAGTTTGGTATGTAAATTCAAGTTAATTGAATATGTTAATATATATATTTTAAATAATTTACTCATGTCAGGGGTCACTAATTTGCAAGTGCATTTGCTAATTTTCCAAAGTATCCATATGCACTGTAATTAGTGATGGGAGAGTGAGGTTTCATAAACCCTATAAAAAGTGAAGCTACAATGAGCTGTAAATCATTTACTTATTCTAACCAATCAAAATACTTTACTCACAGCTAAACACAATGATTGGTTGAAATCAGTGAGTCGCTGATAGCATACGATAAGCTCCGCCCAGTTCTCACCTCTCAGCAGGCCAGTGAGATGGGTTGCTGAGGGTTCAAATTACACTAGGGTGAACATTAATGCTGCCAGTGTTTGAGGTACCAAACCTGAGCATACCATCATATATACATTATCCTTAGAACCATGTCAAACATAAATTAATCTAGAATACTACAAAAAAGTGTTTCCATCCTTCAGCACAGAAGGGTATATAGGAGTGTTGGCAGAGTGGGTCATCACAAACCTCATAAAGGGGAGGGGACTACACCATATGCTGTCAAACATTGACTGGTATGAACCAATCAAATCTTTGCCCTCTAGCAAAACACTATGATTGGTTCAAATCAGTGGGCACATGATGGGGTTCATGAAGTCTCAACTCTCCTCACCTTCCCATCACCTGTAAATACCTTTCCACTGCATACGTCAACCCCAGACCGAACTTCCTGTACCTGTACATATTGCATTGCTAAATTGTTACAGTAATTACATTACGTTGGAGTTATTCCTCTCTTTTCAGGACCCACTGAATACCAGCAGAACAGGCTTGAATGAATTCAAAAGCAAAGTACCACAGGCTATATGTCTTGAAAGAGCTCCTTAAAGGGGGGTCTAATAATGTTGTTGATGTGAAAATGGCCAGGGTATTTTCTTTTGTGTTCTGTAGCTTTTGTGGAAGTCTGAGTGGAAGTGTAAACCTTTGAGGAACGGAAGAGATTGCCATTGATGTCAAACAAAAAAATATATATACACACATATGGGGCTTGTCTGATAATGTTGAAGATATGACATGGTTTCTGGTATGTATAGTGTTGTATATAGGTTTTGATAAATTGTGGGCTCAGCCACAGGGCAAGCCCACAATTTCTGCATGCTACAGTGCTTCTCCATTTTAAAATTCGAACAAACGATTATCTTATGTTCACGACAAATCTTTTGTTCACGCCACTCTACCTGATCTGGAATTGCAGGTTACCAGAATTAATATCAGATTTACATTTTACATTTTTACCTTTTTAGGCATTTAGCAGACGCTCTTATCCAGAGCGACTTACACAGTTTACATACAATCCATTTATACAGCTGGATATTTTACTGAAGCAATTCAGGTTAAGTACCTTGCTCAAGGGTACAACGGCAGTGCCCCACCCGGGAATTGAACCAGCAACCTCCAAGTCACAAGTCCAGTTCCCTAACCATTACACTACACTGTCTCCTTATGGTGATAACTCTGTATGTAAATTCAGATGAATAATTCTAGCCCCGAAGCCAAAAGGAGAACATCAAATCGAGTGAAGTGACATTTACCAAACAAAGGAATGAGATCGTATCAGCATGGAGGTCACGTTGTGCTAATGGGGAGTTTTTTCGCACCTCTGTTCTAATGTTTGTACTCTGGGTTGGTAGAATGTGAAGGTGTTAAATTCACCAAAGAGGCCAAAGCTGCAAGTAGGGCTTGTTAACACTCTTTTGTAAATGACCGCTGTCACATAATGGGAGTGAATTGTGGATATTTCTGGCACAGGTGTTTGATCCAGTGTTGGGAAGACAGCAGTGAGGAATTTCAATCACCATCAGTGATGGATTATGGATTATTTCCCTCAATGCATTACAGTGTAATATTTGAGTTACTGGGTATATGCACAACCTTCAGCAGTAATGTTTTTTTTTTTTTTTGTTTTTGTTTTTCCCCTTTTCTTACATTTTGGAATGCCCAGTCGCATCCACAAGCCACGCCCCTCCTGCAACCTCCCCTTCCAATCCAGGAGAGTGTAGACAAGCACACTCTCTCCTCCAAAATGCACAACGTCAGCCACGGCTTCCTTTCACACCACAAGTCCACAGGTTATGCAGTCCACAAGTTCATGATTAAAAATTCACAGCTGAGTAAGTGAATGGTCTAATTAAGAAATCAAGGGCCGAAAACTAGCCTGTAGTTTACACCCCCCACATGCCTACATCAAAGAGACCAACCTCATTGGTAGTTTTATTTAGCACGCAGCTACCTTTGCTAATGAATGAAGTTCAGCTTATTAGTAGAACCCTTTTGAAGTACTAAAGATGCCCACATCCTGATTCCATTTGGATTCACAGCATGTGTGAACCCGATGGCCAATCAACCGGGGTGGGCAGCCCTCTGCTGCTGATTGGCTCCAAAACGGGTCTCTGTGTAAGCCAATTAGGAAGGAGAGAAGTTTGGATGAGGTCACAAGGCAGAAGTTGGGGGCCACAGTTGTCATGCAACAGTAGCCGGGCCTCAATGTTCGGTCACCTCCCGCACAAGTGCGACAAAAACACAGAAAACAGCAAACAGCATTTTCACCAAATACACCGGGTGACTTTCCAAAAGTGGGAGACTTCCAAAGACCCAGGACAAAGGGACCTTAAAGGTGAATTTCACAATCTTGAAAAGTTAAATGGTCAAAGAGTAATCTGAACTGATCTCTGAAGGGTATCTAGCCCTTGGATCCTGATATCTAATCTATTTACCACAATTTACAATGGAACAAATGTTCAGTGCAAGCCAGGCAGAACTTCACAGTATATGCTGCCATGGCTTCAACCCAGGCTGCAGTAACCTGCACAAAAAACAAGTGTCTTCACTGGTTGCGCCACTCGTGGGGCAAACCACCTACATCTTGACTTGTGTTTTTTATAGCATTTAAAGAATCCACAGTGTCCTGTGATATATTCTTCTTTTTCACTACATGCTGCGGTAAAGCTGCATAACCTGTTCCCACGGCACCCACGGTCCTCCATCCAATGACACGCTTTCATTCAGTGCCACGGCTCTCAGCTCTTCTCCCTCTTTCTTCTTTTGATTAAGGCACAGCTCACTGCAGCTGACACAGCTGAACAAACTGAGTTAAATTAGAAAACCGCTGGACTGTGGCCAAAGCACAGATAGAATCAATAGCCGTGGGTTATAGCCTCTAAAATGTGACCTAGCCTCAGTCGATGGATCTGTTTCTCTCCCTCGGTCTCAGGACACTGGTGGTGTTAATTGAAAGCTAATTGAAAGCAAGCGCAAGATTAAGAACTAATTTTGTATTCGCAGTTTGTCCTCGCCTCTCGGCGGGAAGTATTCCGTAAAGCGGTGTTTTAAAAAGACGTCCATCGGCCATGCGGAATGCTTGTGAAGACGGCCACGCATAGGTTTATGTAGCGTGGCTCATTGAGTTCAGAGATTGGAGTGACACGTGAAAGAACGCCACGGAACGTGACGTCACCCCCTGGAGCTTCAAGGAGAGTGTAATTAGTTCCTTTGGCTGGGGAATTTAGTTCTTTTTTTTACCATTTTTATTTGTTTCAGATTTTTTCCTGTCTTTCTCCCAATTTAGTGGCCAATTATACCCTCTATTTATTTCAATTTGCCTTCCCCACATGACTTCGCCGCTCGTCTCTATGGTAATGAGAATGACATTCACATTTTGTATACATCAAGGGCCCCAAAATCAGATAACATGAAAGACATCTAAAAAAACCAGACCAACAAAAGGGCAGTCCAGAAGAATGAGGAAACGGGTACAGAAACACTGTACTTCCACTACCTTCAGTTGTTTGTGTAATTCAATGGTGTAGAATTCATACGACTTGATTCATCCCTCAAGCATTTTATCCTAATGTACCATGAATGTAGTTCTGAAGCACTGGGGAAAGTCAAAGGCAGAGAGAGAAATGTCACACTTTATCTCACCAGCATGGCAATGTTGGGTTCGGCACTTTCCGCTTGTTTTGCAATCAAGCCACAATATGTCAAGTTTGATACCTGAATCAATTGAGTATGCTGTTTCGCGGTGTGAAATGATTTTTTTTTAAATGGGAGCTTTGAAAAGATTAAATGAATGCAGCATGTACAGTAAGTGTGGTGCTAAATGTCACTGTGAACCAGGTGATGTCACCAGCAAGGCCAGACTAAGATCCCATAGGCTCATGTTTACACAAGAAAATAACACACACACACACACACACACACACACACATGTACACACAGACACACACGCACACACACTCAGTGTGAAGCCCCTTCCTCACACATGCTGTGTTGACTCAGTTGTGATGGAGGCTAGAGAATGCCGCAGTAGTAACACGCACACAGAGAAGCAGTTTTTTCTCACGAGGGATGAGTCATTCTGCAGGTCTGTCTTAGTCACTCCTGGCCATGGAGAAATGCAGTGACAAGCTACGCCTCAATCACAGGAATAACAAACTATGACGAGAAGAGCACACAGAATTTTTCAAAAGCAGCATCTTGTATGGTGTAGCGATACAGAACCTAATTTTGTGTGTGTTCAGACACTAAGACAAGACTAGTGTTAGTAAGTACATGTAAAGGTGTGTGTTGTGTGTGTGTGAGTCCACATGCATGTATGTGTGTGTGTGTGTGTGTGTGCGTGTGTGTGTGAGTCCGCATGCCTGTGTGTGTGTGTGAGTTTGCATGCATGCATGTGTGTATGTTTGTGTACATGTGCATATGTGCACGTGTGCATGTATTTGTGTCTGTGTGTGAATGTGTGTCTGTGTACGTGTGTATGTGTGTGTGTTTGAATGTGAGAGTAGCCTGTGATGCCAACCACACTCTACAGCAGGGTTACTCAAATCTGGCGCACAAATCCAAATCCGGTCCTGGTTTTCCTTTCTCCCAGGTAGTTAATTGAACAATCAGTGCAATTGATTGGCCAGAGTGTCTTCACACCTGACTCCTCAGGTAAAGGGAGTGTGGGAATACCAGCGGTGCTCGGCCCCATGAGGACCATGATTTGAGTAACCCCGCTCTGTGCAGAATGGCAGTTGTCCCTTTACAGTTTGCATTGTCTCTGAGTTGTGGGCGCAGTTCCACCGCCCTCACAGTGCGGGAGGCAGCTTGGCCTTGGGCCACACAAACAAGCCACTTTGGTCGCTGATCCTAAACAGTGACCAAAACAACATTGCTCCTCCTCCTGGAGATGTGCCATGTGCCCACATCTTTTTATTTTGTTTTATTTTATTATAAATACCTATATATATATATATATACATATTATTTTTAATTATTTTATCATAAAAACTTATATATATATAATTTTATTTTATTATAAAAATATATTTTTATTTTTGTATTATTATAAATACTTAGATATATATTTACATTTACATTTTGGCATTTAGCAGACGCTAAAGCAACTTACAAGATGTGCATTAATACATGGTGCGATCAGTCATAGTCAACACAATAGATCAGTCACATAATACAGTAATAGACATAATCGTTGGCAGCTGCATACTGTACCTGTAACACAGGGAAGGAAAAGTTAGTTTGGGGTTTTTTGGACAGTCATCAACATAGATACATATTACAAAATGCAGTATTGAACATGAAAACAGTGGTGATGAAAATGTACAGAGTCAGTGGTATTGGAGTCTGAAGAGGTGGGTTTTGAGTCTCTTACGGAAGATGGCCAGTGATTCTGTGGTCCTGACCGAGTGCGTGAAGATCGTTCCACCACCGTGGGGTCAGACCAAAGAAGAGGCGAGACCGCAAAGAGCGGCTGCCGGGTGCCCCGAAGGGAAGGTACAGTCAGTTTACCAGAGGAGGTGAAGCGGAGGGATCTGGCTGGGGTGTAGGGAGTGATGAGTGACTGGAGGTAGGAGGGAGCAGTTCCTCTAGCAGCTGGATAGGCCAACACCAGTGATTTAAATTTGATGTGTGCTGCAATAGGGAGCCAGTGCAGAGAGGTGAGTAGAGGGGTGACGTGTGTGAACTTGGGTTGGTTGAACACCAGATGTGCGGCAGCATTCTGGACCAGTTGCAGTGGCTTGATAGCACAGGCCGGTAGGCCTGCCAGCAAGGAATTGCACTAGTCCAGGCATGAGATCACCAGGGCCTGGACCAGGAGTTGTGTGGCCTTGGGTGAGGAACAGTCGGATCCTCTGGATGTTATGGAGGAAGAATTGGCAGGTCTGGATGATTGCTGCAATGTGACCCGAGAAGCACAGCTGGTCGTCCAGGGTCACTCCAAGACTCCTGGCAGACTGGGATGGAGACACTATGGAGCCTTCCATGGTGATTGAAGCATCAATCATCGGGGAGCCCTTCGCTGGGAGGAAGAGCAGCTTGGTCTTCCCCAGGTTCAGCTTCAGGTGGTGTGTGGACATCCAGGCAGAGATGTCTGCCAGACATGCAGAGATACTCGCTGGGACCTGGATCTCAGAAGGAGAGAAGGAGAGAAAGAATTGGGTGTCATCAGCATAACAGTGATATGAAACACCATGAGCAGAGATGACCAAACCAAGTGATTTAGTGTACAAGGACAATAGGAGGGGGCCTAGCACCGAGCCCTGCGGGACTCTGGTAGATAGGGATCCTCTGCAGGCCACCTGGTAGGACCTGTAAGCCAGGTATGATTTAACCCATCTTGGCGAGAGATGAGAGCAGGATCTGGTGGTCCACGGTGTGGAATGCAGCTGACAGGTCAAGGAAGAGGAGGACAGAGCTGAGTGATTGAGATTTTGCCACTTGTAGAGCCTCGGTGACCGCATGTCATTCTGTAGGAGATATACAGACAGTTGATTATATACAGTGCGCTCTAAGGTTTTGGAAAGGAATGAGAGGATAGAGGTAAGTAGGTAATTAAAAATGACAGCAAGATTCAGAGAGGGTTTTTTGAGGAGGGGGATGATATGGGCCCTTTTTGAGGGAGACAGGACAGAGCCAGAGGAAAGAGAGGAGTTGATAACATTGGAGACAAAGGGGAGGATGTCCATAGCAATGAACTGGAAAAGGAGGGAAGGAATGGGATTGAGAGGGCAGGTGGTAAAACGATGGGAGTGAACAAGTTGTGAGATGTCGGAGTCAGGGAGGGGTGACAAGGAAAACAGGGAGGCTTTGGTAGGTTTTGGTAGCCAGATGGGTGAGGGAGGGTTAGGTGTGGGAGGGGTTTGGGAGAAGTGAATGTCATCGACCTCCTTGCCAAAGAAGGATGCAAAGTTATCCGCAGTTAGAGAGGACTGGGGCGGGGGAGGAGGAGGGATGAGGAGAAAGGAAAATATAGAGTACAGTTTGTGAGGGTTAGAAGCAGAAGATTTTTGGAGAAAGAAAAATGCAGATTTAGCATGTTGAAAATTCCTTTATTTGATTAAAAATACTAATATAATTTATTTTATTTTGTTATAAATACTTATATATATTTATTATTTTATTTATTATAAATACTTATATATATATTTAAATTATAAATGATTATTTATTTATTTATTATTGTATTTATTTCATTTTATTTTATTTTATTATAAGTACTTTTATATATATTTTTTTGTCTTGATCATAAATACTTATATATATACGTATATACGTAAACCCCAGGCCCCATGGTCTCCTGTGCCCCCTCATGTTTCTTTTATCTGTCCTCCCTACAAAAACGTGATTCTTAACCCGGGCGTAATGACCCATGACGTTTGACCCCCCCTCCCCCTTCATGTCCTCAATACAATACAATAACACAATACAATCACTTAGCAGACACTATCCAAAGCGACTTACAAAAAGTGCATTCAGCTCAAGTAAATGAACGCTCGATGCTAAAATGTCTAAGCACGTCGTTCATCAAGTACGCCACATAAACAACGCAGTGATAATTACACAGAAACGAGGTCCTGTTGGCAGCAATGACACCAAAAAACAGCACTGCTGTCAACAGACGCTAGGCAAAAATGGTTTTTAAATTCTATTGCAAATAGAATTGAACCGACCCAGCAACAGCAACCAGATACACACAATGTTACTTACTGCAGCACAGGTCTAATGCCTAGCAACTATGCACTTAAGACTATTAACTGGCAGAGTAATAAAGCACAAGAAAGATTTAGCAGCTATGACTATCAGAAAAATAACCTATACAATTTAAGTAGCCCTATGGTAAAGTTCCTCTTCAGAAGACAAAATGCATACCTTCCTGCCAAGCTCACCTCCCACCATTGGTTTCCCCTATACAGCTGCATGAACCTAAGATACCAATACCTCCATTTTGATTCCATGAAGTAAGAACATAAAATGTAAAAAAATTAAATGGGGGTGAATACTTTTTATACCCACTGTATGTGTATCTGGGGTTTATTCAGCTGTATAGATGGACCGTGGGGGTGTCGAGACTGTGAGCGTTGCCTCTTTGCATTCTCTCTCTCTCTCTCTAGAGAAACGCTTCTCTCTTGCCGCGGTATCGCTAAGAGCTGGCTGATCTGATCAAAAGGACACGAGTCCAGGAGAAACAGAGACAATCAAAAGCACATTTCTATGCAACTATACAAATTCTATTCCTCGTGGATACAAACTGAGCATGCTGGTTTCGAGTAGCTTAGTCTTTTAAGCATTTGCTGTTAAAACTCATTCTACTGATGGTGAGCTGCTCACATTTGAGTAAATAGCAAGCAAAGAAAAATCAAAGCTGGCAATCAAGCTTTGTTTCATTGCTTTTCGGTGTGAATGCCATTGGGGGGGAAACTATTTAACTAGTTATCAATGAAAAACATCACCTTGGACTTTTGGTCAACATAATAGATTTGCAGAGGAAAGTGCACAGGTTGTAACCTGAAACAGGGGGAAAACTAAAAGTCTGAAAATGGATTTGGAGAAAAAAATCCTTCCTTGTGTTGACAACTATATTGTACTGTATTGTGCTGTTAAGTATGTATACAACTCGATATTAAGCATGCAGCCAGTGGTGAAGCTCTTCTACACAATTGTAATTAATCAAATATAATTCATTCATTCATGAATTATAAATCCCCTCTAGAGTCTTCGCCCTCCCAGGCAGGTTTGTAAGAGGCGGAGACCTGGAGCAGGTAAGAGTTTAAATAAAACAGGTAGGTTAGCAGCACTGGAGCTGTACAGTGCAGGTCCTGATGAGCTCACAGACAGCAGTGGCCAGAGCCGTGGAAACAACTCATCCTGAGAGGCTGAATGAGTCACTCTCCTCCTCCCACCCCCACCCCCCTCCCCTCTACCCTCCCGCCTCCCCTACCACCACCTGCCCCCCTCCCCCTCTGCCTCCCCAACCGCCCCCTCCTCTCTTACCCTCCCCCTCCCCCCCCTCCCGCTCTCCCTCTCCTGTTTGCATTAACCCCTGATTCTCCCTGCTACTGTACTCTCTGCCCTAAGCCCCATTAAAAGAAAGGAGCCGACGGACAGTACATTCATCGTGCATTACTTACAGCACAAACATCCATAAAGGGATCTATTATCCCCCACAGAAATATATGGGTAGTAATACATAGACATATTTTTAGAATCTTAAATAAAAAAATTAAAAAAATGTTACAAAGATACGGTATTGTCACTTTCTGATATACTGGATTAGTCATGCCCTAATAATTATCCGGAATATGTTGTTTTGTGCAAATATTTAAATGTATATGGAAATATACACTTGTATAACCCTGCATTGATCTATTCAGTAACATATGTTGTATATTTATACATTTGCATATGTATTTATGAATATATACATATACATTTGTATATTTTGGCCATTCATATGGTGTTGATATATTCCTCTGAAGATGTCACATAAATTGGCCGAATTAGAGAGGAATGAAGGATGTGTTTCGCACATACTGTATCGCTGTGCCTGTCACTGTAAGATTGCTGGGGGTATTTTTCAAAGATTATTTGTAAATGAAAACAAATTGGAACAAAAACAAAACCACGTCTGCCCCCTGAGTGGAGCAGCCGGCAAAGGCACTTGTTGTTGCCCCTGTAAAATGCAGGTTGCCCACTGCCGCCTGGGTTCAAGCCCAGACTGGGCCTGCCGGAATCTGGCCATGAGTCCCGTTCGGCGATTGGCCACATTTAATTAAATGTGTGGGCCTGTATGTGGCCCATCCCTCTAAAGCCCTATTTCTCAGTGTATTCACGCAAATCCTGTCCCTGCCCGTGCTCAGCAGAGCCCTGAAATGCAAACCGCAAACCGATTAGTTTTTGTGCTTTTCTTAACGTTTTTTGTGTGCTTGTGTACCCCACAAGGCCGAAATTACCATATATATTGGGGGGGACACATCCCCCCCAATATTCAGATATGCTCAAAATGTCCCCCCCAATATATAGCCTAGCTGATATAAAAAATATAAATATCCCCCCCAATGTTGACTCCATGGTTACGGCCTTGGTACCCCTATCCTGAATTACAGGCCTACGAATGCGATTGAGCATTGAACTTTAGGAGAAAAGAAAATCATTATACGATTGTAAAAAAAAAAAGTAAAAGATCCTCAATTCTTTTCTTATCAGGACTCAAAAAGGCGATGTGTTTATGTGCAAAACGTTTCGGAGCGTTATCGCAGTGTGTGGATTCTACTTCCTTGTGAACAAAGGCAGTCATGATTAATAAGTGCGCTATGTTTCTATAACAAGTCATTTATAACTGTCTCTATAATAATAGACTCTATTCTGGGTGTCGCATTCAATGAACACCAGATAAAGGCTGGTTCAGTGATCAGACAACGCGACAAGTTGCGCAGAACCGAGTGTGTTTTACCATTTGAATGAACGCGCTTTATCATTTTTGATAATGAGTTAACAGGAGATGATTCGCTAAACCATTCGTGTTCTGACGGTTGGGTGGAGCTGCGTTCTGTGTTAAAGCCAAGACGAACTTGGCGAACGCGTTATGCTGCTGCCTTTTCTGTTGGAAACCCGCAGTTACTGTCTAATTGGAGCATTTCCTCTCCCCAAGAATGAAAATGCGGCTCGAGCCTTTGCGCTCCCCGCGTGACATAAATGGAAAGAAAAGGAGGACTACTGTCGGCTCCCAACCACCAATTCAACTAAAGTAATTGATAACTGTGAACCTTTTTCTTAGATGTAAGTCTTAAACATTTAACATGTGTTGCCAGTTTCCCTTGGAGGTATAACACATCTCTGCCCCTCTCTTATTTTGGCAATACCTTAGCAACTGTGTCTGGTTTCTGTAGAAGAGCAAGGCACCCCCACTTGCAGTCTTGCAATTCTTAGCCTACGTGTAGAATTCTGGGAGAACTAAACTAAATAAATGGTGCTAATAAAACCTTCTCGGCACCCTGAAAACTGTTTCTTCTCGTTATTTTTCTTCGTCTTAATACTGAATTTGTTTGCCATGTAAGAGATAGCGGAAAATATATTTATAGGCTACTGATGGTTGAAAACTTGATTCGATTTTTTGGAAATTTTGAGAAACCAGGCCGTGGTTTGATGTGCTGTGAAATTCATAGCATTGCATTAATAGACAGTTGATTTTGGCATTGTGTTAAAAAAGGTCTGTTCACGTATTCGAGATGAACTCACATAATAAATAAACATAGCTATATATAAATACAAACTCCAGTGTGCTCGTAAAGAATATATCAAAATACAGGAGAGCGGGTATTGTTCTGTCCATGATGTTGCCCTGCTCTCTGGTGGGGAGAAACGGAATTTATTTTTCAAGTTGCGCTGAAGTAATTACCTGAGCGAGTGGAACTCGTTCCGCCACGTCCCATAATTGTAGAATTGCAATGAGTGGACAGGAAGTAAGATCATCTATTATTGCCTGCTGGTTGAAAGGTAGCTGCGAATTGGCAGGGCATCCACCGTCCACCGAATGCTCAAATTTTCCAGTTGCCCAATGACGAACATCAACATTTTAAGATCACTGAATGACTGGCTCACCCCCATGTCTTTCTCATCTTTCTCTCATTTTGGAGGAAGTCCGCCAGAAGCGCTGTCTTGGAGGAGGTTTTGTATCCTCCTCTGGAGAGTTACCAGGTCCACAGTTCTGGTAGACCTCGATGTTCCTCGCCTCCCACAGGGCCTGCTTCACGATGTTAACGATCCTCCACTGGCGCTGCGGCACTGGATTATTGCATCGTGACATTGTCCATTTGATTACTGTTTTTGACCGTAAAGCCCCGGATGCCCTCCGCTGTCAGTCAGGACCTCAGCGAGGGCCTGTTAGGGGAGACAGAGGAGACAACATAGTGTGGAATGCTGCGGTACTGAGGAGTTTCCTAGCTAGTTAAATTGAACAATTTAAACAAGTCACATTTTGTCTGCGAATTATTCCCTTGCTACAACTGACTGTTCTGTAGGCCTATTTGAGATTGTAACCTAATGGCTCCCAACAAGACATTTAGCTTTTTTGAAATTCAAGGCGTTCCACAGTCATGTTGATTCAGGTCAGTAGCTACTACCACTCAGTCAGGTAGCAATGTGGTGGCGTCTCTGTTATGAACGCTAGAGGACAGTATTGTGCAAAGTATTCGTTGAAAATAAAAAATAATACATCATAAACTCATAAATGATCAATGCACACGATTTCACGCCAGTGGCAATTTTACTGTTACCAAGTGAAAAGTGGAGGACAGATGCGAAATATTTCAAAATAAAAAATATTATATTCTAGATACTGGCACTGGCGCGAAATCACACAAACAAATGGAGATTTCAAGGGAAGGCTTGGGACATACAGGTATATTGACAGGGAGAGCAGGTCGACCAGTCACCCTTGTGACTGGCCAGCTTCTACAGAGAGTCTGGCGAAGACACCCTTTGATTTTCTCATTAGGCCTCAGGTAGTCGGGCCAGAATGAATCCAGGTGCCCAGCTCTAAAGCATAGCCGTAGCAGAAGATGGAGCCCAGAAGCCCAACCTGCCACTTGCTGGTTAAAAAATGACAGTTTGCACCACAAACATAATAATATGTATTGACATTCTTGACCTGTCCACTATTTGGGCTCAGTGTAATGAGTCACATGGCTAAATATCACTGGTAAAACACATTTGCAGCATCCCAAAAAAATAAAAATAAAACTGTATCTTGCCCCATTATAACATAATTTGGCCTGCTGACTTTAATATATGAAAATTGAGAGATATATTAAAATGATATGGAACAGGGACCGCATTTTATCATGAATATCAGCATTGCCAGGAAGTTTGGTTGACCAATCAGCATCCAGGACTGGAACTATCAATTTATGGGAAGCTTGTGCTTGGGGCTTGTTCAGTTGCCAGTCGTTGTGTTTGGCTCTCCAATGTTTGGCTGTGCTTTGCAAAAGAAATGCTCATGGGGAGGCTAGCCTTTGCTTGTCTCACTGCTGGGTTTGCTGTGTGGAAGACAGAACGACACCCGACATTTTATCCATTGCTGTGTTGCCAGCACACTGGCTTTTTCTGATTTCACACTATTTATTTATTTTTTTGTGTCAACTTAATTAAAATAAAATGAGCAGTTTGAATCAAGATGGCAAGGTGGAGTTGGTTGTTTCTAAGCAGAGAAGGCAATGTCTATGTTTACTTAGTTGCTAGTGTTTTCTAAGAGGTCATTTGGCAGTTTGGTCTTTCTTTTATTTTTGAGGTGGGGGGAATTTTTTTCCCAAATTCCCAGTGTTAGGAGCATTGTTTTTTTACATTTTAATTGGCTGTGTAACATCACGGTTTTGGCTTTGGTGGCTTAAGGATTTGTCACTTTACTTTGCCTGACAACCCTGCTATATCTACTTATCTCCCCCCGGCACCTTGTGGTTTACACATTAAGCTCTAGTGTGGGCTGGCTGCTTTTGTTCACCATCCACATGGTGGGGGAAAAGCTGACTGATGGGGACAGGACACCTTAATCCGTGAGGAAGCCAGCGTTTTGAGTCCTGGCGTTTGCATTGATTAGACCCGCATTATCGATGGTGGCCTGCTGAGTCAAAACAAGAAAGGAGCCCTGAAGTTTTAGTTCTTTATACTTTATAGACCTCCCCCAGGCACACCAACACCAAAGAGCCAAAATGGCTTTTTGCCTTTAGCTTTCTTTACACGGACAGACTGAGCACTCTTCAGTCTATCTGTGAAAAAAAAACCTAAACTGCTGCGTTAGAGCCAAAATGTCCTGCGTTTGTTTGTTGCGTCATGGTTTTATTAAATTTGTGCATTTCTGGAAGATTCATTGGACGCTGAAAATTAAGTTATGATTTTGGCCAAGGGTCCTTAAACCTTTTCCCATCTCAAGGCAACCTAAAATGGCCATCCTGTGGCTGAGGACTCCCTACCTCTGTAAAATAGGTAATATTTGGACACCTTTACACAACACCCACTACAGGCTGCATTTAACACACTAATATATATGGAAGCTTAACTAAATCACAATGTCATTATATCATGGATCTTTGTGTGAGAAAAGTAGCTTTAGTACAATATAAATCTTTAACTATTACTCTGGTCACAATATTACCAAGGATGTGTAAAAAAAAGTGTGTTTGAGAGTCGTGATTTATTAAATATGGAAATATTATCAACTGTAATATGTTAATACATCAATCGGCGGGCGTGTAGCCTACATAAATAGAATGAGAAATTCTAGATTTGTAATAAAATATGTTGGAAGATATGGCACTGTTGTACAGACTTGCGTAGCCTATTTGCTAGAATGACTGCAACTTAAGAGTTAAATCATTTAACGGGGTTTTAAAAAATATACTTTACAGTTGTTTTAATTTATTGGAAGCATTCTAGTATCTCTATTTCTTTGTCGACACAGACATTCGTAGGCGGGAATAACAGTGTCGAGTTGATTCAATTGAGGAGGGGCCGGGTCTGTATCGTGGAGTATCACTGGCGCATAGAATAAGACCGTAGGACAGTGTGGCTGGAGGAAGAATTTCTTAACTGCGCTCAATACAAATTTTATTGTAGAGGGACATTTTTCGGAAAAGTTGCTCTTGTTTCCTTGTAGACTGCACTAGGTAAGTTGCAAATGTGTCTAGCACACTAGCAATTTCTTTTTATGAGGTAGCTAGAGTTTACATTAGCTGTCTAGCTCGCCGGCTAACGGATTTGCTCTGTTCAACGGCGGAGGTCAAGCTTGCCTTCTACTTGCTAGCGGACACAACTTAGCTCGCTAGCCACAGTAGTTAGCAAGGTGGCTTGCGCACTATGGAATTTACTATAATTTTTGACCAGATAGCCATGTAGCCAATGGTATTTTGAATTAAACTTAGTTTTTTTAGCTGTCATGTTTAGTCAGCTACATCTCAACTGTAGCTAAACCATGATGGAAATGTAAAATTTAACATTTGAGTAGCTAGCTAGTTGGCTAGCGTTTGCTGGCGGGCTAGCTGGCTAGATAGGGATGATTTCACATTATGTAGAATGTATCTAGGGATGATTTCACATTATGTAGAATGTATCTAGCTTGCTTGACAGAATGATATATGACACCTTGCTAGGTGCGACGTACCCATAACTAGCCACACACCTGCTTGGCTAGCTTGCCATCTAACGATATTATTTATTTGTTTATTTATTTGTCTACACCTATACTAGCAAGCCAGCTTTATGTCCGAGTTGCGAGATGGATAACTGGATTTCTAGTTTATTGATATCTGTCGCTAGCTGCCTAAGTTACTGTGGAAGATACAGTCAACAACTGGCGTTATCCAAACTGGCTTGCTAGCTAGGAAGTTAACAGAAACGCAAAGTGGAATAAGAAACTGGTCACTTAATATAAGTTGCTAAATTATAGCTCTTATAGCTAGCGAGTAGTTTTGGTCGTGTTTTTCACTTTAGCTACAGCAAGTGTCCTAGTGAGTTAGCCAGCCTGCTAGCTGGCATATGGAATATTCTTGCTGCTGTTGGGTGTATCTGCGGAGACGCACGGCCACCGTTTGCTTTGCAACGCTAAGCACGAACTCGGCTCAGTTTCACATACCCTGTGTTGCTTGGTCCATTCAATTTGTCCAAATAAACGGCGGCCACAAAACAGATGACTACCTACACGGTGTCCTCAAATATATATATATATATTTCCCTCAGGTCGTTGGTGGGCAGCTGCAGTAACGTTGGCTATCTGAGATTACGATTATATCATGTAGTTCGAGTACGTTATGTTCCCCGCAGAAAGCGCAAACTACACCTTCATCAAAAAAGAACTTGTAACTTATAGTTAATGCTGGTGAGTGACACGACCCATCTCAGATATCCCATGTTTTAACAGTTGCAAACTGGTAATGTTACTCTACTTCGTGGAGTTTACTCATGGAGACGGGTACCTCCAGAATTTCAGGGGTCTGACGTTTGACGCTCGAGTTGATACTAATCTAGACTGGATGTTCATTGCAGGGGAAATGATTGAGTCACTGGCACAGTTATAGCCATGAACAAGATATGCAACATTTGAGTTATGCCAAGTCCCATGTTCCACTACTTTGTCCTGCCACATTTCGTACGCGCTTTTCTTTTGGCGTACAAAAATGTGCATTCAAATATATTTTCTGTAAAACTAGTGCTAATACAGTATAGCGAGGTTGAGAAAGTCGTGAAGATAAAAATACTATCAATACCTTGCTTTTTGTGTTCTGTGTCGTATATGGGTAAAGAGTGGGTCAGGGAATGTTTTGTATGTCCTGGCTTCATGGAATATTTGTTATGCCTGGTATTACAAATATAAATAATACGAATTATTAAATTAATGTTTGGCATTTAAATCTGTGAGTACTGTTGAGTCTCTTAATAAAGAAATGGATGTGTGTTTTGCAACCGCTCCTTGCAGCTGAAATTCCTTGTGAACAGGTGCTAGGCAACAGATGGGCAAGAATTATGTAAACTCTCCGGTCACACAACAGTTCATTGAATGTATCAGTCGTAATTCATTTAATATGTGGGCATTTCATTTCAGTTTTTCAAGTCTTACATTTGTCAGCCTGCATGTTTTTTTCCTTTCGTGTGCGCTACCGGTTGAGAACGCAGAGCTTGCTGTCCGTAAAGAAATTGCCGCTGGTTCGCAAGACGCCGTCCGATAGCGATGATGACGTCATTGTTGTCCGCCGGTGGCCTGGCCCAGTACTTTAGCGACACACCTCCTGCACAGGGAGAGAGGTGTTTGTATTTGTATTCGCCATTATGTTATTGAATACCTCTGCCTGTTTAGGAGTCAAATACGGAGCTGTCGGGAGTGAGGTTAGCTGGAAGGTCTGGGAATGGCCAAGTGGTCCTGGCATTTAGAGCCACAGACCAGGGGTCCCCAAACCTGGTCCCGGAGAGCCACAGAGTCTGGTTCTTGTTATCACCTTAAAATAAGCAACAAAATGAAACCCAAGAAAGCAGGTGTGTTATCGACTGCCTTAATCGATTGATTGAGTGCCGAGTTTACAACAAAAACCATCAGGACCCCGGTTGGGGGACCCCTACAGCAGACACACTACCATGTGCCATCCTAGTCTTCTCACTCAACTTCTTCCCAAGTGCAAATGTTTTCTCTGCAGCAGTGAAGAAACGCAGCTGTGCAAGAAACCTCTGCTTTCCTCTCCTCCCTTTTTTTTTTTGTAAAAAAAAAAACCGGGATGTTCATCTTTGTGAGGTCTCTCCCCTTCTCCTCTCCCCTCTCTCCCTCTCTCCCGCTCTCTCTCTCTCTCCCTGCCAGGGTGCCAAGGTTATGCTCCGGGTTATGAAACAGTGCAAAGGAATGCGTGCATCAGAGCTAACGGTGATTTGCTGCAGGAGGAAAAGGCCTGGCACTCACAGACTGGCGCTCTGACGATATATATCGATTAGGTTGAAAATTGTGATTCTACGTTTCACGGCGTTGTATCGATACTCTGACCCCAAGTGTCGCTTATATGCCCATAATATGCGAACTGCAAGTTGTTGACGGTTGAACGGTTGACATTTTATGTATGCTACTCTGTTAAGATTACATAATTGAACACTGTTGTGTTCAGTGTTTACTTAAACTGTTGAACCCGAAGGTGCAGAAGATGCTTCTGTTTCATTCATTTCCTCAAGGCCTAATAAAAAAAGAACAGAAAGTTAAAGTAATTAAAACTTTTATTATGATTAGGCTGAGGCGTCAATGTTTTTTTTTCTTTTTTTTTTTCTTCAGATTTTCCTGTTTTTACTCCCAGTTTATTGACCAATTATACAGTATTTATTTCGATGTGCCAAACTCATATGAGCTGTGTGAAGAGGGGGGCTGGGGGTCATATTTGGGACTGAGCTATGATGTGTATACCTGTCTCTCACTCTCGGTCCAGGTGGCCCGTTCTGGTATCTGGAGATGGCGCAGCGAGGCCAGGAGGACCCAGAGCGGTACTTGTTTGTGGACCGGGCGGTGGTCTACAACCCAGCCAATCAGGCCGACTGGACCGCCAAGAAGCTGGTGTGGATCCCATCGGAGCGGCACGGGTTCGAGGCGGCCAGCATCCGCGAGGAGCGGGGTGATGAGGTGCTGGTGGAGCTGGCGGAGAATGGCAAAAAGGCCTCCGTCAACAAGGACGACATCCAGAAGATGAACCCGCCCAAGTTCAGCAAGGTGGAGGACATGGCCGAGCTCACCTGCCTGAACGAGGCATCTGTGCTGCACAACCTGAAGGAGAGATACTACTCCGGCCTTATCTATGTAAGTACCCCCAATACCTGACCCCCGATACTACTACAGCATCATCTATGTAAGTATGCCACCAAAAAAACCTTGTACCACCTATACCTGACCCCCGATACTACTCCGGCCTCATCTACATGGGTACCCCCAAAACCCCCCATACCCCTCCCACCCACTTCTCCAGCCTCAGTTATGTGACTACCCCCCCAAAAAAGTTGAGCTACTTCTCCAGGCTAAACAGCATGAGTGACCCCCCAAAAAAGCCCAACCCTACCCTCCCCTCCATTCCCCCCTCCAGCAGACAGGAAGAGGCTGTGCACTGCTCTGATCTCCTTGGACACCAGGCTCCTGCCGTGGCTCGGACTCTGCGGGCCCCAGGTCTCCGGGTGCGAAGCGTGCCGAACGAGAAGAAAAGCTAATGTGAAACGCGTCCTTTCAACGACTATCTATGACTGATGCTAGCAGCTCATGCGCACTGCAGTGGTACTGTCTTTGTTAATTGCTGATCAGGCAAAAAAAAAATGGTGGCTTTTGGCGAGTCTTTGGATTTCCATTTTGTGGCGACTCTAAAGCCGCAGAGAAGGAGTCCGTGTTCGATCAGCGAACACAGAAACGCGAGAGAAGTTCCTCGCGTGCACATCCAGAGATTGGGCCCTCTTAAAAAGAAAATTCCTGCAATGCCCGTTACATTGCCAGCTGCTGCTTGGGGAAACGGAAGCATGGTAAAGCGGCGGCTTGGTGATCTTGACCCAGTTTGTGACACGCTTTCAGGAATAGAAAGTGGGTTAGTGGTCACCTGAGACGCCGGGTGAGGGAGCCGGGAGGAGGAGGTGGTGTCCTCTGAGGGCTGCCTGGGGGAAACTCACTGAGGGCTGGAGGCCTGCTTGCCCTGCCTCACTTTTTTGTTAGAAATTTTGCCATTTTATAAGTCCCCTCTCTTTCTTTTTTGTTGGTTTTCCCCCCCACACATGCAGATGTATCTGAAAAACATTCAAAACACATAACCGCCCCCAAGCACACACTCAAAAAAAGAAAAATGAATCGTACAGAACCACACCGTGCCACGCTCCTGCTTGATGGATTCCCGTCAGCAGCAAACCAACCAACCAAAATGACCAATGTCTGTGGGGAGAGGAGGATGGGGGAAAAACATTTAAATTGCTTTATCGCAATGAGGAGCAAACCCTCCCAATGAGAGAGCCCCCACTGGGGATAGCGTGAGAGGTGAGCCCCTGGCCTGGTTCAGGTCTGGGCCGTTGGAAGGCCCCCGAGCCAGTTGGCTCTGCGGCATACCTCACCTCCCTGCAGAATCAGATGGCAGGGGCATGTGCTGAGTCATGGGCCACTGCTGGGCCTCTGCCCTGCGCCCCAGCCCTTTGTCTCTGCTGATAAGCCGCCGCGCAGCTGGCCGAATGTTTGGCGTATTTCTGACCCCTCAGTTCAGACCGTTACTCAGTTCGGGAAATGGCTCGGTGCCAGTTTACCCCTTTTTCTCTCTCCGTTGCCCTGCTCTGCCCCCCTCTTTTGTGCGTTCTCTCCCCCCTCCCCTCTCTTTCCTCTCATTCTTTGTCCTCTTCCTTTCCCATTCTTTGTCCTCCTTCCTTTCCCATCCTGTCTTCTCCTCTCTCTTTCTCTCTCTCTCTCTCTCTCTCTCTCTCTCTCTCTCTCTCTCTCTCTCTCTCTCCCCCTGTCTTTCTGTCTGCTTTACTCTTCAGTGAGCAGGATATCTGCCGTTCTCATTTGGTTTTACACTCCTGTCAGTGGTCATAATGGGCTGAGATTGTCAGTGCAGCTGGAAGTTGGAATCCGAACCAGGCCTGGCCAATATTGTTTTGCTTGGAGTGGTTGAGCATTACAATTGCACACTTAATTTGTTCTTGGTTCTTGTCTTGGCTTAATTGGCTCTAAGGAGAGAAATAATCATTTTATTTTGTTCAGCGATCACAAAACATTATGCATTCTAACTGCAGTGCGTTTCACCCACCTTGCGTTGCGAATTTAAGCATTACGTGTTTTGATAATCTGATCATATCACAAGTTTAGGAAAATTTGGAAGAATGCTGTCCAAGGAAATGTTGAATTTGTTCCCAGAAAGGCTTAGTGTATTGTGGGTGGGCTGAATTTTTGTTTTGGAAAAACTTTGGGGATAAAATATATTCGTGGGTTTGTCTGCGCAACATGTACAGAAGACAAAACTTGAACACAAATTCCATTCATGTTTTTGGAAAACTATTTAAAAAAATTGTTTTTAAAAGAAAGTCTAGCCTAACCCTCAAGAACGCTGGGTCTAGTCATTTGCTGTCCAGGCCCCCAGACTAAATGACATGTGTGTATTTTATTCTTAGAAGCCCTCCGTACAGTTCTCACGTTGTGGTTGATCCCCAGCCGTTACCATGGGTTTCTCACACACTTTACCACACGGCACCACCCTGTTTTGGGGTTGGCCTGTGGCCTCCCACACCCTCCGCATGTCATGCCTAGAGGCCCGCCGAGGGGTGACCAGATTCACACAGATAGCAGTCTGAATGCAGGATGGGCAGGGTGGATTTGCGGAAAAAATTATGAAAACAAAAACAGCGAGGGGGGCGGTGTGGGGATTGTACTCATAGCGTTACCATTTTTATTGCTCTCCCGTGTATGCACTTTGTTTGGGAATCACTTGGTTTCTGTTGTTCCCTTTTGAGATGATCCCCCCCCATCCATTTGATTCCCCTGCATCCTCCGACCCACTGGATCCCCCTGCACCCCGAGATCCACTGGATTCTCTTGCACCTTGAGATCCACTGGATTACCCTGTACCTTTAGATCCACTGGATCCCCCTGCTGTGTTCCACGGGGAAGTATCCCTCATCCTCTGGGTGGATTCTGTATCCCCTGAGAGAAGGAGGGAAAGAGGCGGGGGGGAGAGGAAAGGAAGGAGGGAAGGAGGGGGGAGGGAGGAGAAGGGAGAGGGAGAGAGAGGGGGGGAGTGGGGGGGGAAGGAAGGAAAGGATGGGGTGGACAGAGAACGAGGAAAAGCACAGGAGGAGACAGTGAGTGACAGCAAAAAAAGGAGAGAGACTGGTATTCACTAAGTCCTTTGTTATTGTTTCATGGACAAGATGAGCGACGGGGAGAATCTTTCCTATTTATTCCAGTTTCTGAGAACAGACGGTCTTTTTGTACAGTACAGCAGCTCACCCTGAGGCAAAACCACCAAACCCATGAAAGTGTCATCCTGCATCATTGGGATGATGTTTTGTCTTTCAGCCAAAGCACTCAAACAGCCCCCGTGACCAGACAGGACCTTCAGTTGGCGTAAAAACCCTCTGTCGTGCTCCGTGCTCTCCTGTCCTGCTGCAGCTCGGTTAATGGCCCACCGGAGAGGGGGGTGCGGGGTGCGGCATGACGCAGGTAACAGGGATGGGTGCAGGGCCTGACCCCTGACCCCTCGCTGCTCCGCGTCACGAAGCGTAAATGCTTTATTTTTAGCCCTCACCCCCCCCCCCCAGATCAGGGGGGAATACATTTTTAATTAGCCTCAAAACAGAGCAAGGTTTGAGTTACCAGGGGCCGCTAGACAAGGCTGCCTGGTTATCAGAACTGAGGAGTGCAGGCGGCCGCATTCTTGGACTCATCTGGACTCAAACACTCATCTGGACTCAAACTGAAAACCTGTCCTCCTGGCTGTGGCCCTGCTGGGCTGTGGCCCTGTCTGTTCCAGACTCCATTGCACCACTGGTCACCCATTCTGGGGGTGCGATGCCTCCAACCTTGGAGTCTGGACTCCATTTTGCACTATGGTAATGTTGCTAATGCGCTAACCATGTGCCTGGTGACCCACAGCGATACATTAACCTTGTCTGGTTGCCCACAGTGATGCCTTAAACTTGTGTCTGGTTGCAGATGGCGATGCCACAAACTTGTGTCTGGTTGCCCACGGCGATGCCCCAAACTTGTATGGTTGCCCGTGGCGATGCCCCGACCTTGCCTCTGGTTGCCCACAGAGGCAAGGTTAGTCCCCTGGCTGGCAGGCACCAGAGCTGATTAGGCAACTTGGGTTTAGGTCTTTGGGGTTTAAATGATGAAACATTTTAAAAGCCTCTTTTCATGAACTGCAGCCCTTGGGGGGGTGGGGTCTGTGACTGTAATGATCAGGGGGGAGCTGGGGGGGTCTGTCTTTACACCCATTGTGGTGGGATAGGGTCCTGAGAGTGTAACTCGTGGTAGCTGGTGTCATTTACAACCTCGGCCTGCGTTTTTCAAGTGCCCTCGCCCCTGTCTGGTATTGTCTGCATCTGGAACTGCTCCCCAGCGCCACTAATACTCCATCCCGGGGGACCTTGGAACAACAAACTCCCGTCCCGGCCTCGCGAGCTGAGTTTGTCGCCCTGGCTCCCGTCCAGGATGGAGAGCATTCTGGGGGTGGAAGGGGGGGAGGATTTGAGTGGGGGAAACAGGCCCACTCACTTGCCGTTTTTTGCACAACACGGTCCACGAACATCTCATACAGTGGCGTGGGGCGATGGCATGGAAACGGCACCAGACTGGCATGTAGTCTGTCTCAGGGAAGCGGGAACACCCAACCACCTACAGAGAGCCCCCCGAGTCTCCTTGGTGTCTCCCCGCCGCCATTGTTCCAGCTCAGTAACCGGGTTACCCCCCCCACATCCGCCCCCTTTCACCCGAAGCACCATATACACCATAATCACAGGAATGCGTTTTCAAGGCCCAGTCAGGCATGGAGAGCGAAAGAGGCAGGAGCAGATCCCTCTACAAAATTATGACTCATGTTCCAATCGTGTGATCGGTAATCAGTTAACGTCATTAAACTTATCAATATTATGATCATATTCAGTTGTTTTTGTCATATCATATCATCAATATTAATGCATTGGAGGACCCTGCACAAAATATAATTTATTGATGTTAAATTTTCTGCCGGAGCGAACGCAGGCCTGCTTGTAGCAAGTCATAATTGCTCACACAGATCGGACAATACAACACACGTCGTGCTGTGGGCGCAGAGGGAAAACCAGAGGGTCAGTCAGGTTTGTTGGGTTAGAGAATGAATGACGTTACGTTGTAAGTTATTGAGCACGTGATTTAAAATATTCAAGGATGTTCTGGAGCCGCTGGCATGTCCAACCAAATGGGTGTTATTTGCTCGTGGACATGCTCCTTTGACCGTACCACAGGTTTGCAGAATAGCCCACGTGACATTTCTCTGTACTGAAGGCGTCAAGCTCTTTCAGCTGTGAAGGTTCGGTTTGGCAACGGCCAAACCCTGAAAACAGATTATCTGGAAGGGCAATCATGAAGAAATAATACCATTATTGACGGACTTGAAGAATCCTCTATGGTCTTGAGTCGGAGGAGAAAGTCCGAAAACTGATTACGGAAAAACGACACCCATGGTAAAAAAACATTGAAATCGAGCGTGCGCACAGGGCAGGGAAAACCATGGCCAGCTCTGGGGGAAGGTCAAGGCCAAATTTCTCAGTTTCAAAGTCAAAGAGGCTGTTTTCAAAGTCAAAGAGGCTAACATTTTTCATGAGAAAGCCCCAAAGAAAAAACTTAAAAGGGTCTAACATTTACATGAATGAAGATTATCTCCCGAGGCAAGTGCGGCAACCAAAAGAAAATAACTTCTACCCGTGATGAAGGCTGCTCAGAAAATACTCTTGAATGAATGGATTATGTTGAACCTGAGCGCTTTGACGATGATAAAAATGAATTGTCCACCCCGCTTCTCAAAATCTCAGAAGAAGTGCGAGGGACAGGCCTTGGGGTTAATGGATTTCTAAGGGTCAACTCAAGCTGAATGCACTTTCTGTAATTAAAAGCGTTTGCTTAATGATTGTGTTGTATTGTAAGGAGAAATGTGAACTACCTTCAGAGCTGAACCCTGTGTGGGTGCAGCTTCAGAACATATTTCATGCTTTTTCTCCTTTTTTGTCGCTGAATTGTCTTTTTCTCTTTTTTTTTTCCTTTTCATTACTCCTCCCTCACTTTTCTCCAGACTTACTCAGGACTCTTCTGCGTGGTCATAAACCCCTATAAGAACCTCCCAATCTATGCTGACAACATCATCGAGATGTACCGGGGCAAGAAGAGGCATGAGATGCCCCCCCACATCTACGCCATCTCTGAGTCGGCCTACAGGTGCATGCTCCAAGGTAAGCCCCGAACGGAATGCCAGCGCACCCACGCGACCCGAATTCTGACCTGCCCCCACCCCTCCGTCACAGAAACGGAAGAGTGGAAGCTTGGGGACGAGGGGGGAGACTTTCGAAATGCTTACGATCAAGATTTATCATCTGGTTGGTAGATGGAACAGCGTGGAAGTGAGTGTGACTGGACAGTGACTTGAGTGACATTGTTGCACGTGAACATTCTCCTCATTGCTTACACTCTCCACATTGGGAAAAGATGATTGCTGTGAGTGTTTTTTTTATGGGGGGGGGGGCGATTATATGACCAAGTTTGTTATCGATATCTGCCTGAGGTTGGATTCCGTTGGTACCATAGCTTTCAGTTGGTACAGTTTCTGGTCTGGATGGATATACATAAGGTTTGGGGTCAGCAATCGCTTCAGTGCAGTAAACTGCTTATGATTCGGTTCCACAATTACTGGAGCTCCCCCAATCATCGGTTGACTCCAGTGCAATTTTTAAAGATTTCCCATTCATAACTCCTTTTAAAACCATTAATCTTCCACTGACTCCCATGCATTTTTTCCTATGAAATCTCACCCATAGCATTTTCAGACGACTCACTAAATATGGGTGGGGAGGAGGTAGGTTATAACCAACTCTGGCAACCCAGCAACAGAGTCGACCTTACGGGGTTTGTTAACGTAGAAGCAGGAAAGGACAGTAAAGCGAATAACAGCCAGTGGCGGTCTCTTCCCTGGTCTCTTCCCTCTCCTCTGGTAACGCTTTGCTGGCTACGGTTAGAGTCATCGGCTGTCTTTGTTCAGCGTCCAGTGTTATGTCCATTGATATGTGAAGCAGGTGGTTTCTCACTGAGGATTGCGCACAGATTGTTTCTGCATAATCCAGGAGATTACTCTGTGTGAAGGGGTCAAATCAAATGGGGGTCAGCCTGTCCCCTTCTATTCGATTTTACGAGGTGTGTGGGGAGGGCGTGGGGTGTAGCCACGGACAATTTGAAGCAAGATTTTATACAGACATACAATTTTATTCCCTCTGCCCTGTTTATATTTGATTTGCATTTGTTCAGTCTGCGCAAATGCATTTGTGGTACTGTACTTCAACGTTTGGGAACGCCTTTGCACTAGATAAAAAGACTCTGGTGGGAGGTTTTGGGGCCACTACTTGAAAAATAAACAAAGGCCAAAAAACAACAGAACAGGAATATATAAATTGATAGTGTGTCGGATTATGTGGTGACTGATGGCGGCCATATTAGTATCATGACACTGATAAGTTAAATGGAGATGAAGCTTGGCGTGTAGGCAGACAACTATGCTTGCCTCGAAAAACCTGCGATCGTATGACTACATGCATTTAAAAAAATGTAGAGCAATTGAGCAATTGCAGTTGCATTTTCACAAGTGGCACAGTGTTTTCATTCGCATTTGCATTTGACCAAATCTGTGGCCTCCACCTCCACACGACCAACATGCACTGCAGCTCTGTATAAGAACACGTCTAGCACAATGTTGCGAAATGAAATGCGACCCAAAGGTTAAAAGTTTCCGGTCGTGCCGCGGTGGCCGGGGTTGAGGGTGTTATATGCAGCTTTGCCCTGGCCCTCCACTCCCCTCAGGGAGGCAGCCAGTGTTGTGGAGCTGCCAGTCCCTGGCGATGACAGAGTGGTCTCGGGTTTCCAACCGGCCCGAATGAACACATAACAGGGATCGGATCACAGCCACCAGGGCCCTTTGATGGAGCCGGTGCCCGGCAGGACCAACACGGTGTGGCAGGGGGGGACTGAAACTAATTTACTGTCCCTTCTACTGCATGCAAATGTAGATAAAAACTGATGGATTCAAGCACGCACTTATAATGTCCCTAAAGGTGAGAGCGTCCAATAAATGCCTAAATGCGAATGTAATTCCCTCATCGGATCTCGTGCACTATCACAGCAGTGTCTCTTACCCGTGCACTGTTTTCGATCCATTGAGTTCCTGTTCAGTCGGGTGAAATCCTGAACCCTGGATCCCTGCCGACACCCACCCCCGCCGTCCCCCACAAATCTCATTTCCTGGCACCCCTGGAATGGCAGATATCCGCTCCAGGGCTGTCGCCAGCGAGGAATCCCACCCAGGAGTCTCCTCTCGCAGAACAGGCTGGGCTGGGAACACGGGGGAACGTGGGGAGGGAAAATTGAAATAACTCCCGCATCGACGCCACGGCCTCTCCTCAGATGCTTTCATTTCAGCCGTCCCGCGTACACGAGCTATGGTGATGAAGCAAAGAGGTGTCATTTACACCTCTATCCCCCGGTCTTTCGCAACATTAGCCTTTTTTAGGTTTCTGTTTGTTCGCCCGTCTCTCACCCTCGCGTCTGTTGCCGTGGAGGCTCGCTCGGAATAGCGGCGTCTTGTCTCGCGCTGCACCTGGTAGACGTTCCCGCAGGAAGCGAGAGTCTCATGCTCTTTTATGCCTGTGAAAACCCCCGTGTGTCACAGGAAACCTACAGGCCCCCCGAAGTGAAGCTCTAGATTTCCTGACTCAAGATATTTATAGCGGATCCAGGTGTATGTGTCCAGCCATGGGACCGCGGGTCGCGGCTGCTGAGCGAAGCAACGTCGAGAAAGAACTCTGTGAGGCATACCGTGACTCACCTCCTTCCTGCTTCCACATTCAGTTGTACTAGGCTCCTGACCCCTTAGCATGCAGGCAAACACATGTACTGTTAGTGTTTGCGGTTTTTTGCTGTTGCCATTTTGGAAGCGTGCTCCTTTTGGTACGGGACTGACAAGTGTGTCAGTTCTGGCAAGTTGCGTCTCTCTATTCTGTTCTGTTATTTTTATTTGTTTGCTAGGGCCTGCTGTTTACATCTCTGAATTTAAACAGGCTGTGGGCATAAACCCAGAACGCTCCACCCACCCTGGTGCCAAGGAGGATCCGGCCCCCAGATCTTGGTCTCCCGGCGACGCTCTGCACCCCGGCTTTCGCTTTGACCCTTTTTTAATGCCTTTTGTTTTGTTCCGGTTTGAGGAAAAGACCGCCTTTGGGACGCCAATGGCTTTGGCTGGGTTTGGAAAGCGCGGGTGACGGGTGGATGAGAAATTGATCTCAGGTGTTTGGCAGTTTTTTTCCCCTCTGCTTTTGTCCCTCCCCGAGGCTTGGACAGAGCAGAGCGAGCTTTCAGCGATGGCCACGGCGAGATCACAGCGGCCTCATTAGTCAATAACAAAGTGAGGGCTTTGGCAGCTTTCTATGTGTGCGTGTGTGTATGAGAGAGGGTGAGTGTGTCTGTGAGTGAGTGAGAGAGAGAGAGAGAGAATCTGAGAGCAAGTTAAAGAGAGAGTGTGTGTTTTCCTCTTTGCTGGTCCTTTGGAGTTTCCTCCTATCTGCTGCTGTGACTTCAGTTCAGCTTGTTTAAGTTTAAGAAGGGTCTACTAAGCATGCTCAGAACACAACACACATAAGGGGGTGTTCTCCGTTCTCTGCCCCGTTCTCCCAGCACCCCCTGCCTGTTGCCCCATCATCTCAGCACCCGTACTGGGGAAGCAAGGCAGACCCTGGAGATGTTTTGACTAGGCTGGGCAGTGCCCCCCCTCCACTCCACTCCAGACCAGAGAGAGGCAGAAAGGGTGGCCCTCATTGTGTGGGACAATTGGGGCTTTGTGTGGTTGGGAGGGGGCGCTTTGAGAAAAGCGGCCTTGTGTGTGCTCACACAGAGAGGCTTCCACAGACGACAGCCTGCCTTGAGCGATGGGACAGGTGGGTGGGTTTGGGGCTTTGATTGGACAGATGCCTGCGGTCTGAAGCTCTTGATAGGACAGGTGGGCAGTGTCCAGGGCTCTGATTGGACAGGTGGGCGAGGTGCAGGGCTCTGATTGGACAGGTGGGTGGGGTCCGGGGGCCTATGGGCCAAGCTGGGCCGGCCTGGGTTGAGGGTTAGATTAGATTAGATATACTTTATTGATGCCCAAAGGGGAAATTCATAAATTTGCCCTCCTGGGAGATTTGGGAGGTGGGTGCCAAGACCCACCATGAAAGCCTTCCCTATGGACCCTTCTCTTCTTCATATAGTTTTGGGATTCTCCACAGTCACTTGATTTACCCCCCCCCCCCCACACATACACATAAGCACATAGACACACAGACAGGGTACATAATATGAGCACAAATACACACACTGACCAACAAGCACACACAGACACTTTCCCCTTGTGGGTTGCAGCTGTGGAGATCTATAAGGACAGAGCGGTTTTTCTGTTGGTGGGTTTCTCTCCGGAGTCTGGGTCTCAAACAGCCATTTGCTAGTGGAGTTCTCTTATGAAAAAAAGTCTGTTGTCTTAAATTTTTCTTGTTCAAACGCCACTGTGGTTCTTCCCTCCCGGTCTTAAAAAGTGTCATCCTGTGGTCTCCACTGGGGAGGATGGAGTCATGGGACCCTGAAAGGGACCCTGCCACAACTTAGGGGACTGTTTACAAGTCTCACTACATAGTTGGAGACCTAGACTTGTAGGTTGGAGGTTGCAGGTTCGATTCCCAGGTTAGGCACTTGATTGTACAATGGAAACAATGGAAACTGTGTCACTCTGGATAAGAGCATGCAACCTCTTTCCCTGACCAGACTCAGACAGAGGCGTATCCCACCATGATTAAATGTGGAAAGAGAAGAGGATATAACGTCATGCCTGCTCTGCTAGCCCCCCGACTGTTTCTCAGTCCCTTCGAACATACCGGTTTCTGCAGGCCGAATAAATCTGTGCCGATTAATCTTTTTCTGCAGTGAGGGGGCACACGGGCACTAAGAGGACTCACTAAGCCTCCCTGGGGGAGGATGTCTGGTGATGGGGGGCGGGGGGTTCGGTGCTGTCACCCATCTGCAAATGTTTTCATTAGTCACACATAGTCCAGATAGCCGCAGGCCGGAGCCAGGGGATATAGTTTCTAGCGGGTCCTTAGTCACTCTATCAAATGGGCCTGGCTGCCCGCCACCGCCCCTGACCTGCCGACCTGCCAGCCCACCGAGGCTGGGATTTCAAACCTGCAGTGTCACTCTGAATCTAAAACGCCCCCCTTCTCCCTCCCTCCCTCCAGTGCTTCATTGAATGTATTATTTTAATGAGTGATGCCATTGCAATTCAGATTTAAATCATGCTGGTATTTGGGACTCGAAATGGCAGGCGTTTCATCCACACAGTGTAGAGACCTGCTGGTACAGATTGGTTATTTTCCTATGTGGTCCTGTAATCATGTTTTAAAAGCTGTGTATGTCTGTGTCTGTGTGTAGTACTGTATATTTCACGTTTCACAAGAAAATGGCAGTATTGTCATGAGGCCACTGCAGGTCTAATGGATAGGGGGGACTGTGCTTGATTTTAATGTTCAGAATGAATTCTGTAATGTTTATTTTGAACAAATGGTTTTGAGACAATAAATCCTGCAAACTCTGTAAGAAAATGCAAATGTTAAGATTTTCCAGCAGCAAAATGTTTAGATTTGACCTCCTCTGCATCACTGCAGAGAAATGCATTTGAGGCCTGGTATTTTGTTTTAGCCCTGAGCTTGAAGGGTTTGCTCATGCTGATGAATGATGGCATTAGCTTAATGCACAATTATATTGCGGCACATTTCCTGAACACAGGTATAGATGAATTATGTTTGGACTGGATGGCATACGGGTCAAAGGTCCTAGGGGGGCATGTTGGAGGCATCAAAGGTCCACAGGGGGCATGTTGGAGGCATCAGTAATTGCCCACACAGAGGGTTTGAGGAGGGGTAACTTTCACAAAGAGCGATTGTGGGCCCTTTCCTTACACGGAACCCCCCTCAGCCCCACATCTGCTATTTTGATTGGAACATGTTGTCAGGAAATGCGAATGTTCCCCCACCACCCCCATTTAAAAAATAAAACTTTTATTCTATCCCTCTTAAAACCTTGGGTTTTGGAAAAAACTTCAAAAAAAACCAGTGAGGTAACGTGCACTAATTTTAACATTTCTGGAACATGTTGTCAGGAAATGCGAATGTTCCTTTAAGCAAAGCCATCTGTTCGGAACGACGGAGCCGGCAGCCTCGGAACGAAGGCTGCGTCCAGTGAGCTGCCGGTGCCAGGTGCTCAGGAGGTTTTGCTCAACCTTTTACAAGGGATGGAGGGTCTCTGTGGAGAGTTAATTCCTCAGACGTTCCAGGAAGGTTTCAGATCAAATCCAGCAGTTTCTCAGTTCCCCCGAACATGCAGACGTTGTTTCTGCCATGTTTCTGCCATGTTTCTGCAGGCCAAAATTAAATCTGTTCCAAGCCACTTTAGTGAACATATACATCCTTACGTGGCCTTGAATTCATCCCACAGAATGCGTCACATGCTTCACATATCAGTGATGGGGGTTGAGGGCCGTGGGAGCCCGGTTTGAATTCCAGTGATGTCATAAGCAGGGGCCAGGCCGCGCATTCCAATCGTTCTGATATTCCGCAGCGACGTCATTAATCCATTCCATTGGATCAGGATTCAGTTCAAAATGTGTATATATATACGGTACCAGTCAAAGGTTTGAGTACACCTTCCATCTGGACTACGGCTAAGCGGGCACTCCTTCATTCTTGAGCAAGATAACGACCCGAAACACACCTTGAAGTTGTGCAAGAACTATCTGGTGAAGGGGGAACGTGAAGGACAACTCAAACTAAGGATCTGGCTTGCCCAGTGTCCAGACCTCAATCCCATAGAACTTGTATGGGATGAATTGGACAGAACAGTCAATTTCAGCAAAAGTCAGCAAAGCAACCCACAAGTGCCTCTGGGAATTGCTGCATTGCTGCAGGAGAGCTGGGAAGACATATCGGGTGATTTCCTGCTGAAACTTATTAACCGAATGGCCTGTGTTTGTGAGGATGTTATCACAGCAAAGGGTGGCTATTTTGAATCCAAGATTCAATTTTCAATTAAATCTTATTGAACATTGCTTTGATGTTCCTTTTGTTTAGTGTTACATGTGTTTTTTGTCATTTTCAAGTATTTAAAGAAACTTATATGGTGTAAAACATAGTCAATTATGCGATAAACCTAGTTTCCAGTGTACTCAAACTTTTGACTGGTACTGTATATTCACATTTTGTTTCAGATTTTTCCCTGTTTTACTCCCCAATTTGGAAGCCAATTATACCCTCTATTTATTTTGATTAACCCTCCCCCACGACCTCGCCGCCCATCTCTACGGGGCAAGCTACTCTCCGAGGACGGCGATGAGCCCCCTCCTTTGAGACGGAACACACCGACCCCCTTTCTGGAGACACCCTTACGTGCTTCACAGCGAGTTTGTGCTGACCACCCTCCCCCCCTCCCTCAGGAGCAGACAGCCAAATGCCAGTGCTGGTCTGGCGGAGACAGGTTTCGAACCGCATCCCTGGGATGCAGCTCACACTCATACAGGACCAGCCAAATACGGGTGCGTTACACCGCTACGCTATCCGTCAGCCTTTAATTGGGCTTAATTTTAAGGTTAGTTAATGCAGAATAGGAAGAATCAAGGTGTTGTCCCAATTCTCATCAGTATTTGCAAATGAGATTATAAGAACTCCTGCAGCACACTTCAGAATGGGATTCAGTCACCCCCCCCACCTCCACCCCTCAAGCACTCTATGCAACTCCAGGTTTAAGTCTTAAGTGGTGGCTGATACTTTTGGATCGAGTCATAATTAACAAGGAGTTAGAGTTGGAGGGGGGAGTGTGTGCACGAGGGGGGGGGTGGACTGGCTTACAAGGATATGATTGTTTGCTTGAATACTTGATCTCAGGAGCTGTACAATATCGGAATATCAAAATCAATGAACCTTTAGCGAGGTGGCTCTTATTTATTTTATTTCATTGTATTTATTTTTTCTTCTTTCTGTGTTGACGTGGAGCTGGTACTGTAGGAACTTGGCAGAGGCCTCTGCGTTCACTGAAGCATTGAGGATATTGGGCCTCAGAGCTAACCGGGTCATCTCTTTCTGTGTGCTCTGTGCTTCTGGAATCCCTGCAATAACTGGGCCAGCTGGTACCGCTAAAGCCCGCTACCAGCAATATTCGGTTTCATCACCAGATTATGCTTTGAAGCAAATCCAAGGCTTTCCCTCTTTCTGCCTTCATGCACCCTGGATGTATTCTGAACACACATAGGGTACAGATAGGTTAAGGTTATAGGGTTCATGTAGTGTAATAAACGCGCCGTTTAGTTTTTTCCTCAAAGCGTTTTCCAGTAAGCTTCAGAATGTTTTCCCACTGCCCGGGAGCGTAGTAATGAAAGCATACCGGCGCAGTCGTCTCCACCTCCGAAGATGTTTCTCGTTACTGCGATCCTGGCCTGACGGGAGTGCATTTGCATTCAGCCTGAGGGCAGGGGCGCGGGTTCGCTCCAGGAGAAATGCTGCTCTGTGTGTTGTTGTTGTTGTGTTGTGTTTTCCAGTTTCTTTGCCAGCTTAGTGTGCAATTTCACTGAACCTAAATAGAGGAGGTGTTGAATGTATGCGATGCTAAATAAGACTTGGGTGGGGGAAGTGTGCAGCTGGTGGCCACTTGTGTTTGCATGTATGTATGCGTATTCAAGCATACGTGTCCGTGTGTGTATGTGTACATGTGTACGTGTACGTGTGTGTGTGTTCAAGCATGCATGTGTGTGTTCAAGCATCCTCTGATCCTCTAAAAATATATATATATTTTTTACCCCAACGGGAACCACATGGTGCTCCAGACTGTGGATATGTAGAGGGTGTGAGCTGGAGCACAATGACCCCAAAAAATGCTGAACGTCCAGGAAACAACGGTGGAACATGAACATTGCGGCGCTCCACAACCCAAAGTGCTGGATTTTCTCATTCCGCACCTGTACAATCCCAGTCACCTCTCCGCACCCCCTTGCGTGATGAACCGCCTCGTAAATCCGCGCCAAAGGTGTAGGAATGTGGCCTTTTGATGTGGCGGCATCCCACCTCCACAACACCCTACCCGGGATGGCGGGAGAGTGGATGAGGTCAGGGGACGAAACACGTGTTCCGTGACTAACAGTAAGAACATCACCTCAAAACAACTACCACTGAATTCCTGGCCGGTGCAGTCAGGCAGCTGCTTACTGTTTAAAGGCCCCATCCTGAGCCATCATCTCATCTGCAAAATATTTCATCCATCAGGCTTCTCTCCCGCTCTCCTTTGTGGGAAGTCTCAGCAGTAACTGTTCAGAGAGAGAGAGCAGAGGTTTTGTCGAGATCTGTCCTGTTTGGAATCGGGCCTAGAGGCAGGTTGGAGCAGTGAGTCTAAGCCCCCAGCAGACCGCTTCCACCCAGCGTGCTACCCTGCTTCTTGTACAACTCGTAAGGACTCAAGCCGCTCTATTCATTGGAAGTGCTGTTAACATTCCCGCATTATGCAGAAATGCTGAATATCGTGAGACAATATGTGACCTTTTGCTCTTTTTTTCCCCCTCATAGTCACCTATTCCTTTTTTGTGGTACTTTGACTACCAAGTAGTGGACCGGTGGCCTCCCGCTCAAACGTGTAGAATAATGGGATATATTCGGGCTATTCCTTCCTCTCAGGTCAGGCTGGGATGCTGAACTCTGTCTTTAGTTTAGGGCCTGCAGAGTTCTCCACAGCGGGGGCTGTGGCCTCTAGAGTCCACACATGTTGCAATGGGAGCGCAAGGCACGGCCATGTGCCCCCCGTTGCCTGATTTCATCCATCCAGGCAGCACTGCACCGCACACAGAGACGAAACGTGGCTCTTCCAGACATCCCAAGCGCAATTGTTCAGATCCCGTAAACGCAGACGGAAATGAGATTCACGCCCAGTCTCCACCATACTGTACATCTGCGCTCGTAAAAAAAAAAAAACACTGCATTCCTCGATGGGTTTGCCCCACCATTAGGTGGCGGGTCAGAGCCAGCAGCGCATTTTAAGAGCGCAAGGAGACGCTTCTCCCTCCCGCACCTGATCGTTTTGGCGGATTCTTGGGAAATTCGTCTTGCCTTTTGGCGGGTGGAGCGCCCGGCAGCCTCCTGGGCTCAGTCTGGTTGATAACGGGTTAATGGCAGTCATAACTGTCTGTACATAATCATTGTTTATGCTGTGGTCCATTGTTGACACCGAGGGGCCCGAGTGCATGTTGGAAACGGGCCTCCTATACTAACGGCTCATGGTGACAGCTTAATGTGCGGCGGGAGAAGATCCATCGCTTTCCCTTTCGGCTTCCACCGTGGTCCCCGGGCTCTCCAAAGTGTTTTGCTTTGTTTGCGTTATCTCGATCGCTATGAGCCCGGTTGACAGTTACAAGGACCAGGAACCAGGAGAGGCGGTCCAAAAGTGGCGAGAGGTTTACTGTTTCCTGCCAGGGGGTGGGATTGGGGGGGGAATCCCGTGGTTGGGTCTGGCTCGGTCTCTACAAAGACAGTGGTGGCTGAGAGACCCCAGACGTGGCGGGGACCGATTAAGTTCAGGACTTTATGTTGGGGGGGGGTGCTTAAGCGCCCTGCTGGAATCCGGCCCGTCTTGTAAATGGCGGCCCCTATTTTGTATATATATTTTTTTAACGCTCAAATGAGCCGCGCTGATAGATTCTCCACGGCTCCTGGTCTCCGAACGAGGGTGGGAAAAGGGGCTGGAAATCAAGGGACAATGCGGCCGTTTGTGGGAAACCAGCGGAACGGAGCATAGCTGGGATTTCTGAAACATATGAAGTGGTTTCCATGGTGCTGGAGTTTCCCCGCCTCCTCAATTTGTTGTTTCTTATGACTTTTTTAGAAAAAAAATAATTTTTTTTAACAAGGAAGGGATAGACGGACGGGTAACATTTCAGGTCATGAGGGAGAGAAGCAGTTTTCTCCTCAGTCAGAGATTGCCCAAATGAGAGAATCTCACTTAAGGTTTCATTTCTCCTCAATTACGACCCCCCCCCCTCCAACCCCATGGTTACGTCTTCAGACAGGCCAGATGCAAATCCCATAATTCCTCCATTTCTTTGTCCATTCTCCCCCCATCCCCCCAAAACTTTTCTAATTTGAAGGAAGGTGAGAGACTGTTGATTAAGAACAGCATAATGTTTTTTTGTACACAGCCAGTTGTGAATTCATGCAAATAAAATAAAAGGGGGTGTACAGGTTGCGTGTAGAGGAGAGAAGTGTGTGCGTGTATGTGCACGTGTGTGTGCATGTGTGTGTGTGTGTGTTCACGGTGTGTGTGTGTGTGGGGTGGCATAGGTTGTGTGAAATTTTGGTTTGTGTGGGTTTGGGGTTGTCTGACAGGGATGTTGTCTGGAATGTGAGGATTGAGCTAGGTTGCTGCATTAATCCATTGGGGGGGATGATAAATTATTAGCAGTGAAGCAACCCTCCCCTCCCTGCAGCCTGAGGGAGGTCTGGCGGGGGTGCGGTCCTGACTGGACGTTTTACCGTCACGGCGATGAATCGGACAGTTTAGACGCCGCAGATCGATCGATCCACGCCGGGGTCCAGCCGAGGTCAGTCTCTGTCTGAATAAGATTCTGCTGCTGATTGGCAGAATGGCATTATGCTGGAGAAACATTGTTCAGTTTATTCTAGTCAAATACTAATGGATAGTGAAAGCAGGTTGCATGGTATGAAACGCCAAGCTTAAATGTGGCCTCAGTGTTTATTCAGTATTGTAACAGTCCAGTGTGCTTATTGAGCTCCATCCTTGGGAAGCTAATGAGACCACTGGGTTTTTTTTTTATGTAATTAAAAAAAAAAATTTTTACATTTATACATTTGTTGCTGATTTTCCCCCTTTTTCTCCCAATTTAGTAGTCAATTGCACCCTCTTTCTACTTTAACTGCCCCCACTCCCCTCGCACTACAAGCTCGCCGCTGCAGGTCTGGGACCGGCAGTGATAAACGCGAATGAACCGCCTCCTCCGAGACGGAACCCCGCCAAGCCATAGACAATAACTCCAGTACACACAGGGCCACTCTTGTAAAGCGTGTGCTCTTAAAAACTGCCCAAACGCGGCTTTCCCTGCTGGTGATCCTTGAGCGCCTGCGAGTGGCATAGATTGCTGCAGGATGTCAGAAAGTTTGGGAGCTGGGAGGGGGGGAATGGAAAGGACGGTTTCTAGCCATTGTGCCAGGCTACTTGAGTCCCACCTTCTTAAGAATATGAAGTCCTGGTTGGATTGTGTTTATTCATTTTTCACTCAGGGGGTGGGAAGTACAAACAGCACTGTTACATTTTACATTAAGGTCCCATCACCATCTGCCCTTTTCCTTCCCACCCCCTTCCTCAGTACCCCACCCAAGCAACTGTCTCCCACATCAATGCCCCCCCAACCTCCCCCCAAAGAACATTGTGTCCTGCTTGAGCAGACAGACCGAGCAACACCGTTCAGCTGTGTACAGTGATCTACACACGGGGCTGAGGCAGGCTGCCGTGATGGGGGGTGGGGGGTGCAGTGGTGTAGTAGCTGGTGCATAGGTGAGACTGGAACCAGGTTAGACTCATACTGGTTCTTCACTTGAGCGTGTGCTGTGTCTCTGTGTGTGTACAGAATGTTTAATAAAACTGCAGGGAGGTAGGGTGGGGGCTAGGGTTGGCTTTGGCATGTGTTGGGTTCACGATACCCCTGCATCATGACGCAATTGGGGTGCAGTCTCTGAAAATTGTTATTACCATTACCAACTTCCTCCCTCTGGTTTTATGCGTTTCCACTTCATGCATTTTCGACTTGACTACTATTTTAGACATCTCAAATACTAAACTTTTTTTTTTTTTTGGTTTTGTGTGGTTTCTTTTTTATTTTGAAAGTTGGTCTTTAATTCTTCCATCTGGTCTTGTGGGAACGTTTAGCCTGGTTTGTGTTGGACAGCCCCTGCACAACCGTGGCCCACTTCAGATTCGAGATGAATGTTCGCACTCCCATCGCTTCCCCTTTCTGCAGGCATTATCAATCAATGGCAGAGCTGCTTGGGCTCTGGGCCCAGCGGGGCCGCTGGCTCACAATGACCTCACTGTCGGGAGACAGAGAGCTCGTCTCCGGGACATTCCTCTCATGACCTCTTGAAAAAGAGAAGCGTTTTGTTCGCCGCTGGGCTGAGGCACTAACCTCTAAATTCATAGACGTGTGGTTTTTGACATTTACTCAAGATTTATGCCTTTTTAGCTCTCGGGATAAAGAAAAGAGCAGACAACAGTTGGCATAGTTATGAGGAAATGAGGAGGAGTGTGTCATGTGACAGAGTGCACAATAAGACTTATTCGAACGAGAAGATGATTTTCTGGAAATAATTGGTGGGAGTTATACTGTGTCTTTTGCCTACTGTTCAGAAATGAAAGGATAAGCTGGAGCCCATTTTCAAACTCGGTCTGTTCCCGCAGTGTTCGTTTTGTTCTCGTCGCAGCGAGATGACCCGTTTGTGACTATTTGGGTACCTAGATGTGATCTGTCCTGAATGACTCATTTGCCCCAGTGAACAGGCAGCTTAGCACTAGCTGCCTTTTGTCACAGAGCTAAAACCTGCACTGTCCACTTATGGGGAACTCAAAGCCTGAGGACCTGTTGTTGGCCAGGAGGAAATGAAGCATGGTTCAGTATGGAGGTGGGAGGGTAACGAGCTGGGTCTGGGTCTGGGTCTGGGTTTCCTCAGCAACAGCCTCGCACTGACATACCGTTGCAGATTTCCACCTATCACTGCCTCAAGTGCAGCGCCACAAGAACGATCCTGTCCCTCCTGTCCCCCCTCTCTCTTCTCTCTCTCTTCTCTCTCTCTCTGCCACATCAGGGCCAACCCTTCAGATGGTGCCCTCAGCCTGTTGTGCATGCTCTGAAACTTTCGGAAAGATTTTGACCTAATCTTGAGCTTAACTTGACAGCTGGACAACATTAATCTAACCAGACTTTAATACCGTGGATGACAGAGTCTGCAACTTTGGGGCTGCAAAAATTTGCATTGATTCATTCATTTAATTTACCTTTCTAGACATTGCCGGCTGCATGTTAGCAGTAAGTAAAATGTTCCATTTAAAAAAAAAAAAACATTCCATTCAGTCTGACAAACACTTCTGTTTGCTTCCCAGCGTAGTCCCAAGTTGGCATGGCACCCATGGTACCCCTGGCCCAAATATACCCCACATGCACTTCCCCTCTTCAACGTCCTGGGTGTACTCCCAGAATGTACTGAAGTAATTATCTGAAATACTTTTGAAAAACTCTTTTGAGTAAGTTTAAGTCAGTAAAACACTTCCGCAGTGTTACATTTTACAAGACGACTTATCCAGAAGGGTACTTGCATTGGTATGATCAATCATTGTTCACGCAAGAGATCAGTGCAGTAATACAGCGATAGATAGTTGTTGACAGCTGCATACTATACCTGTCACACAGGGAAGAATTTTTTATTTTATTTTTTTTTTAAGGAAGTATACAAGTATTTGAAACCTGGTCTGACTCAGAGAGCCCCAAGTAGTGCCCGTGAATCTTCAGAATCTTGAATTTTGGCAAGACTGCTGCTGTAAGCTCCTGTTCATGTCCCCTGTTACTCTGACCAATCGGCCCCTGCCCGTCCTCATGCCGGGAGTCATTGGCTTGTTATGCTAGAGGCTTAAAAGGGGATGGAGAGTGAGGCTTCATGAACTTCAAAAGGGGCGGGGCTATCATGTGCCATCAGTGTACTCGCTTATTGATTTGAACCAATGATGTCTTTTGCTATGGAATCTCTTGGTTTGGGTCATTCGAGGCTGTAATTCACAGCTGCTCCATCCTTACTGGAGACATTTCACTCTGACACCTGGAAGAAGGCCACCAGCACCCTTTGTGAGTGCCACAAATGCACCTCCGTCACTAACATGATTCTATTCACGGGAATGGCATTGCTCCACTGTAGTCGCACTGCTGTTGAGAAAGGGCAGACCTGCGAGAGGTGGGCCAAAAGAAACACTGGTTCAACTGAAATTCTATGATGGCTCAAAAGTGTTATTCAGTGATGGCAGTGGAAACTGAAATGGATATTTTGAGTCATACAATGCAGCAGGACTGGCCTGGGTTCTTCCTGGGAATGTGCCAGTACTTTTTAGCGGGAACCCATCAATCATCTTTGTTTTTACTACTTTTCTGTCTTTCCCCCCTAAAATTAAAAGGGAAAGGCATGGGCCCTGGGCAGAGAGGGCTATCAGCCACAACTGAAACGGAGAAGCCAAAGTCTCAAGACTGAAATCTTCCCTACACGGGTGATGAAGCTATAGCTAATTTGGCGTTGCCTCACGGGACTCCAGGCCATGTTCGGCACTGGCGTAGGCCGGACTTGATCTGGGCGGCTGGGCGTGCCACTGCAATAAGCACAAGTGTCTCAATCGGATACACCAATCAGGAGGCCCAGGGACTATTTTGGACAGTGCTGTGTTGTATCCACAGTCCCTTTTATATGGTGAACGTAAACCCCGCACATTACAGGAAACAAAGTGTCCTCAGTCTACCCCGGCATAGCTGAAGCACAGGGGAAGATTTGCAAGATTTGTGAATTCAGCAGAATGCTGGTCTGTTAGGCTAGCCGAAGATGGAGGCCAGAAGCACCAATAGATCTAGGTATTGCCTGGAGTGAGGACGATGTATTATGTTGAATTCCCTCCCGAATGGCGAACCCGACTACAACGGTGATGCGAACCACATGTGAATTAATCCCTACTGTGATAGAAACCAGATGTTAATGAGTCTCTGTGGTATGCTGCTCACAGAAGGATGACCTCAAGGTCATTTCAGAAGTCAAGATGTAGGCTTAAATGTATGGAAAGTAGCGTCTCTTGCTGAAATGTTATAGTTGAACTTTATGTTCAGCTGTTATAATTAATGCTGCCATTGTTTACACAGTCGTTCCGGTGGCAACTTATGGTTTATTTATGTATTTGTAACCAATTTTGATCCCCGATATATGTATATATATTTTTTTAATAAAGATTTTGCCAATGACTTCATGACACCAAGACTTCAAATGGCATTTCACCTATGCTATGCTTACTCTAAGCAGTTTGCGAGTCTTGCAACGATCTTTGAGATGTGTTTCCTCCTGTTTGGTTGGTGTGGCGGGGGTACTATGGGGTAACCATTGGTGCAACCAGAAGCAGCAAGTGACATATTTCAGAAACACGATACACAATCGCCCTACCAACAACCAGTTCAATACAGCACCGTTTCAGTCCATAAGTTAGCAAAGTTTGTCTCATCCTGCACACTGCCCAGAATATCAGTTTGTCTGGCTGAACTGTGCCATGTTTTATTACTCTTTGTATTTGGCAGCGAGTAAGGAATGATGTCGCTCTGAATGATGTCACTCCGAAACCTTCAGCTTATAGAAAGCCTGATGGAGCCAACTGACCGGTCGCTCACATTCTTCCGTTTCTACACATTTACATGCAGGTCCCTGCTTCTCTTGGATAGAATTTTTGGGACCCCCGACAGCAAAGCTCCCACGGGTCCAATATTTATTGAATCAGATGTCCCAGACACGGGGAGGCCGGCCGTTTAAGTAGAAGATTGAGTCTCCTGATGTCGATTAGGAAATAGATGGTAATCGTGGCCAGCTGGACAGCGCTGAAGCCAGAGGGGTTTGAGGGGGGGGGTTTAAAGACAGCGGACCCACCGTAATGACCCAACAATGGACACCCCAGCGATCTGTAAATACATATAAGGCCTAATACCCTTTTACCCTTATTCCGCTGGCCTGTGAACCAGATTAAAGGCCAGCTGTAATGGCCCAGCATTCCAGATCAACAGTGTACGGCTCCACATTTGTATTTTTTTGTTTTTATTGGACAGAAATTATTACAGCGGATTTCTTGTTCACTGGAAGATTATTGAAGTATTACAGCCTAATCCTGTCATAGTTGGGCAGGTCATCGTGTGTGTGTGTGTGTGTGTGTGTGTGTGTGTGTGTGTGTGTGTGTGTGTGTGTGTGTGTGTGTGTGTGTGTGTGTGTGTGTGTGTGTGTGTGTGTGTGTGTGTGTGTGTGTGTGTGTGTGTGTGTGTGTGTGTGTGTGTGTGTGTGTGTGTGTGTGTGTGTGTGTGTGTGTGTGTGTGTGTGTGTGTGTGTGTGTGTGTGTGTGTGGCAGTGTTCCTGAGGAAACTGATGGTGTGTGTGTTTCTCTGTGTGTGTGTATGTGTGTATGACAGTGTGTTTCTGTTTCTCCCACAGATCGTGAGGACCAATCCATCCTCTGCACGTGAGTAAAACACATCACTCTACTCTTCCTCCTACTCATAGGCCAATACTCTTAGCCAGTCACAATCAGATGCATGATATTCCATTGGACACTTGTGTTAGGTGCACTCAGTGGCCACTTTATTAGGTACACCTTTCTAATACTGGGTAGGACCCCCCTTTGCTCCCAGAACAGCCTGAATTCTTCATGGCATGGATTCAACAAGGTGCTGGAAACATTCCTCAGAGATTCTGGTCCATGTTGACATTATAGCATCACAGAGTTAGTGCAGAATTGTCGCCTACACATTCATGTTGCGAATCTCCCGTTCCACCACATCCCAAAGGTGCTCCATTGGTCTGAGATCTGGTGACTCTGGAGGCCATTGGAGTACACTGAACTCATTGTCATGTTTGTGGAACCAGCTTGAGATGACATGTGCTTTGTGACATGGAGCATTATCCTGCTGGAAGTAGCCATTATAAGATGGCTAGACTGTGGCCATAAAGGGATGCACATGGTCAGCAACAAGACTCAGGTAGGCTGTGGCATTTAAACGATGCTCAATTGGTATTAAGGGGCCTAATGTGTGCCAAGAAAACATTCTCCACACGATTACAACACCACCACCAACCTGAACCATTGACACAAGGCAGGATGGATGCATGGATTCATTACACCAAATTCTGACCCTACCATCTGCATGTCGCAGCAGAAATCGAGATTAGTCAGATCAGGCAATGTTTTTCCAATCTTCAACTGTCCAGTTTTGGTGAGCCTGTGCCCACTGTAGCCTCACTTTCCTGTTCTTAGCTGACAGGAGTGGAACCCGGTGTGGTCTTCTGCTGCTGTAGCCCATCCACTTCAAGGTTCGACGTGTTGTGCGTTCAGAGATGCTCTTCTGCATACCACTGTTGTAACGCGTGGTTATTTGAGTTACTGTCACCTTCCTGTCAGCTTGAACCAGTCTGGCCATTCTTGTCTGACCTCTCTCATTAACAAGGTGTTTTCGCCCACAGTACTGCCGCTCAATGGATGTTTTTTGTTTTTCGCACCATTCTCTCTAAACTCTAGAGACTGTTGTGCATGAAAAGCCCATGAGATCAGCAGTTTTTCTCACACCACCCTGTCTGGCACCAACAATCATTCCACGGTCAAAGTCACTTAGATCACATTTCTTCCCTATTTTTGGTCTGAAAAACAACTGAAACTCTTGACCATGTCTGCATGCTTTTATGCATTGAGTTGCTGCCACATGATTGGCTAGAATTGCATTAACGAGCAGGTGTACCTAATAAAGTGGCCACTGAGTGTATATTGTGCATGTATGTTTTAGTTATGTGACCATTTGGCCCTTTGTTTCTCTTCTAACTAAATGCCAACTTTGCTGATGTGGAACCAAATGAAAATTTGGGATTGTGTACACCAGGGGTTCTCAACCCTCACAGGGCTGGTGGCTGGTTTTTGTTTTCACGTTAAAAATCAGCAGCTAATTTACACGCATGAAACCAGATAAGGTGAGTTAACTATGTAATCAACTGCTTTAATTTATCTTTTTTGTGCTGTGTAACAATGAAAACCAGCACATCCTGCAGCACTCCAGGACCAGGATTGAGAACCCCCTGGCGTCTACTTTATTAAGGAAAGTAGTTCATCAGTTATTAGTGTGAAGTATCTTAAGTTTCAACTAATATTTCTATTGTGCCCTGTCATATACCCACTGACTGCTTTTCAGGAGAGCGCACTTTTCTTTCAGCTCTTATGTACTTATGTAGCGAGACACGCCCCGGTAAAACCAAGAAGTGGACCCCCCGTCCGCCAGCCTCCCGAACCCTTTCCTCACAGCACAAATGAGCTGTAGCTTTGCTGTCCAGTTTCATTTCCAGTCGTTTTTGAGGCACTAGGATTTCTGGAAGAGGTGCCGTAGATTTGCAGACCTGACTAACAAAAAACTGCCAGCCCACTGCTGAGGTGGAACTACATTTCCCAGAGTTCAGTAGTGCCACTGGCCTTGGCCTTCCCACTGAGGCTGTGAAGGTGGCCAGAGCTGAGTCAATTGTGCCATCTGGACAATAGAGCTCTCCCTTTAGAAATGGGTGTTTACATCATGTCATTTTTTAATTTGCACTCCCTGCCCAGGGGAAGATTTTTCTCACATTTGCACCTTTAGGGAGGGGAGTCTGAATAACATTCTCAGTGTTTGTTTAAGTCCTGAAAAGTGATGATGCACAGTTTCTCTCCCCAGTTATGATTCCTGGAGACGCACGAGGGAGAAATAAAGTTGACAAATCTTCGAGTTGTGAGTTTAATGGGACGGACGTGGCAGTATATTTAATCTGTGAGGTCAGTTTTGAAAAATAATAAATAAAAGAATGGAAAAAAAAAAAAAAAAAGCCAGTTGCCTTAAAATTGAGATTTTTACAGGATGGGGTTTTTGTGAACAGGAGAAGAACAGAAGCTGCTGTGCCTTTTATTCAGCCAAATTTTCACCTCAGTTTGGAAGGCTCAATCACAAGTATGGGTCCTGTCCCATTACTGCAACATTCTCTGTCAGTCCTGGAGGGCTGCATGCTAGCACCGGCATCCGGGATGCAGCAGGCTGATCCCTTAGGCCTCATTTACCTTGTCTTTTAATGCAACGTAAGTCCGATTCCTGATACAAATCCGTACAAATCCATACATGACGCGCTCGAACACAAGAAATTGCATATGGATCGGATTAGTCCAAATCCTCATCTGAACTTGCCTCTGGAGGTAGTCGGTTCAGATTCGCATGCATCCGGTTTCGGATTTGAATGCAACCGTTCCAGCGCGCATCTTCTCCCATCACCAGCATTCTGCTGATGAATGGCATCCCATAATAAGCGTGTTGGGAGTTGCGAGACAGCCTTGGTTGTCAGGTCAGATGGAACCTTGATCGTGACAACTAGGAGAAATACGATCTCCGTCTAAACGCACAGAATCGGATATATAGCGCGTAATAAATTGCGGCGTGTGAACAGACGACCGCGTATATCCGGTCTGATCTGTCAGCTTATTGGATATGAGCGTAAACCAGACCTCGTTCTCATGCTGCTGTCCGGCAAGACAAGCTGCTGCAGTGACTGCGCAGGGAAGCTAGTCACTAGTGAGTGACGAGGGGAGGGAACCCCGCCCACCGTGACCCTCCCTCCCTGGGCAATGGTACGGCCAGTCATTTATCTCCCCATGGGACCAGCGCCAGTACAGTCCGGATTCGATCAGTGCAGCAAGGTGAACCAGTGAACTCTGCACAAGGGAGCGGAGCTCTCAGAGTTGGTCCCAACACTGGGTCACGATGATGTCACGGTCAAGTTTTACACGCTGTTGACACAGTCGCTGCTGTGTTTGAGACTCATCGTTTTCCCTCCCCGACGAGCGCGAGAGGGAAAGGGAGAGAGGCCAACTGCCAACGGTGCCTTGGGCGTGCGCGTGATCTTTAAACCGCGCTCAAACAACCGTGTCAGCTCTCCGCACACTGCCCCCATTTTCAGCCTCAGTTATCGTCGCGGTGTTTGGAAGTCTGTTCTGGTATTTCGCGTCCGAGCACGAAGGAGCCATAACTGGGGAGAAAGCAAGACGAAAAAAATGTGCTCGGCAAAAAAAGAAAAGAAAAAGCCTAGCTGCGTTTCTGGGTTAAACCGTTAGAAGCTGAAGATTCTGCTTGGAGTGCTAATAGCTGCTTCTTGTAAAGCCACTGGCATGTGCTGTGTGGTGACTCCAAGCCTCTCCTGCCGCTGAGATGTGAGCAGTTTGCCTCGCGGAATAGTTTTAGCCTTTCTGCGGACGACTGCTGTCCTGTCTGGCCTGGGCCCCGTCATTCCTGTGGGCCCAAAGGGCTGGCCGAGCCTGGCCATAAACCACGGCTGTTGAATAAAAAGCAAAAACAACAAATATGCACAAAGATGTAAGATTATCTGTGTGTGTGTACATTTACATTTTAAACATTTAGCAGATGCTCTTATCCAGAGCGACAAGATGTGCATTAATACATGGTAAGAACAATCATAGTTCAGAGGGCGTAGGCAAGTGCAATAACACTGAGGAGAGTAATATCAGTGCAGTAATACAGCGATAGACATCATTGCAGGCAGCTCCAAGCGTTGTCCAGTCCGTAATACCTGTAACACCAGGAAGGAAAAGGTTAGTAAATTTGTGTGTGTGTATTCTTGTCGTTTCCCTTACATTTATGGTTTAAGAGCCTTGCTGAGAGTTTTGCCTCTTGGGCATCAGCCCAGCCTTTGAAATGGCTTTCAGCTGTTTGTTAATCTGACTTGGTTCATGGCATGCTGGGAAAGGTTAACGGTTTGTTTTGGCAGACGCGGGGCAACTTGCAAGGCTTACTCTTTTTTTGACGGCTGGATGTTTACTGAAATGGTTGTGTAGCAGTAGCAAGGTTAACGGTTTTTGTTTTGGCAGACGCGGGGCAACCCCTGAAATGGTTGAGTTGCACAACCTACTGGTCCCCCAACCCCCAACTGATATGGTACAATTTTCACGTCAAATGTGAAAACGTGACAAATACAAAGGCCTGGTTTGAGTCATCTCTCCCTTTCCCTCTCCCTCCCTCTCTTCCTCGCTCTCTCCCCCTCTCTCTCTGTATCCCTCCCTCTCTCTGTCTCTCTTTCTCCTGCTTCCTCAGAGGTGAGTCTGGTGCAGGTAAGACAGAGAACACCAAGAAAGTTATCCAGTACCTGGCTCACGTCGCCTCCTCCCACAAAGGACGGAAAGACCACAGCATTCCGGTAAGTTCTACAACCCCCTTCCCTTCTTCCTCATCTTCCATGTCTGTTTCGTGGCCGACACCAAAAACGATCAGGGGGCACTTTCATAACCAAGAGGAAACCAACCATCTCCCCTTGCTCCTTGGCTTTCAACATTATTACAGAGACCGAGAGTGTCCACCAGTGCTGTTAAGGCCTACCCAGGAGGACAAAGTTAAACTGAGTGACGTGATGCAGGGACAGCCGTCTTACCGGTCTCTCTCTGGCTCTGAGGCCTTCACAGCTGAGAACAGATGTGCAAAATGTGGAGGCAAATTTCTTTCATAAATGTAAGTTTTCATACATTGTGTGCCTGAAATGTGCCTCTTCATGATCCTGGGCAGAGCTACCGCCTACTACCAGTGACTCACTGATTTGAACCAATCGTAACAGAGCCAAGTCCTCTGATTGGCTCAGCTAAGTCAATGATTGACAGCTCATGGTCGCTCTGCCCTATTTTTAGGTACAGCATATCAGGCCAGCGACAATGGGCTGTCACTGTAGCTATTTTAAAGTTTGGCACGTCCAACAGACCGTCCACTCTTAAATCTCCTTACAACACTTGCTTAATTACGTCCAGTGAGGTGCACAAATTAAATGTAACGAGCGAAGTGAAGCAGGAGTGTTGGCGTGAAGCAGAGAGCACAACGCTCAAAGTGGGGGCGGGTACGGATTGATCGCACCGCTGCGTGCGAACGCCCGAATGACTAACATCTGCATTTTGTTTATTTGCAAACAAACAGCCTGACTCACCTAAGCCAGCCAAGCACCAGGCAAGTCCCTCTGCATTTGATGTGCCTGCATGCGCTTGTTAGGCTCCCTGCTTTTTCATAAACGACTGTGCGGTACGGCTGCAGAACCGTAGGGCCCCAATGCAACGCAGCTGCACCTTCATTTCAAATGCAGTTTAATCGAATTTAGAGATGAAATTTGCTTTCCTGTTGCAATGACCCAATAGATTACAACGGAGGCAATTATCAATTCAACAGACAATACATTGCATAGTATATAGACGCACGCCTTCGATTACATACGTCAGTGATCATGAAGACAACACTTGTCATGGAAATTGTAAAAAGAATTTGAGGATGTGTATAGAATGAAAAGGTTTTTATATACAGTATAGTCTATTTTTATTCACACCCTTGATAAAGATGAACAAAAGAGATCATATAAAATAAACTATATAAATAATGAGATTTATTTTATGCTCACAAAGTGCAGAAAATTTACATTCTTTAATGATAATGCATTGGCATGAACCACAATCGAACGGTGCACAAATTATAATTTTTTCCCAGAAAAATCAAGAATCACAAATATTCACACCCCTGTTATCAGTATTTTGTGGTTCCTCCCTTGGCAGCAAGTAGTCACCTGTAGTGTCATACGAGGTTATGGAACTTCTTGGGTGGGATCCTCAACCAGTCCTCCATGCAGAATTGTTCTAGTTCCTTCAGATTCTTGGGTTGACGTTTGTGGACTGCTTTTTTGAGTTCAAACCACAAGTTCAGGTCTGGAGATGGCCATGTCAGGACATTGATCCTGTACTCTGTCAACCATTTCTTAGTTGCTTTGGATGTATGTTTGGGATCGTTGTCTTGTTGACCTTGAAGGTCCATCTGTGGCCAAGGTGTAGCTTCCTGGCAGAGGGAAAGGTTTTTGGACAAAATGTCTTGGTACAGGCCTCCCGGGTGGTCTAGTGGTTACAGTGTTCAACGCTGGCCACTGTGACCGGGGTTCGATTCCACCAGCCGCGACAGAGTCAGCTCTGGCTGGGAGTGCCACCAGGGGGCGGCAATTGGCTGTCTGCCACAGGGAGGGGAGAGGGAAGCCGAAAGGAAGTTTTCTGCATACAGGAGTGGTTCTGAAGTACCAGAGTTACGGTCGACAGGCTTGTAATTGGCTAGTAAATGCCTTTGTACATGGAGTTCATGGTTCAGTCTCCAGGGGAATGGGCCTGTGGATGCAAAACATCCCCAGAGCATTGAAGATCCATCACCATGTTTCAACATAAACATGAGGTGCATTCTTTGGATGCCAAACATAACGCTGATGTGCATGTCCAAAAAGCTTGATTTTTGTTTCATCTGACCACAAGACACGGTTGTAGTTCAGATGTAGTTTGGCAAATTCAAGATGCCTTTTTTTAGTGAATTGTCTTCAAAAGAGGCTTCCTTCTTGCAAATCTGCCATAAGGCCATTGTCATGTAGGAGTTGTAGAATGGTAGCTTTAGACACCTTGTAACCCCAAGATGCCAGGTTGTTTTGGAGATCTTGAACTGTGCCCCTTGGACTTCTTTTTGCCTCTCGAACCATCTGTCTCACTACACGTGGGGGCAAGATAGAACTGTTTCAGTGGTCTTAAACTTCCTAATAATTGACACAACAGTGGAAAATTGTATCTTTACCTTTATAGTAATTTTGTAGCCATCTCCTGATCTGTAGAGGTCAATAACCTTTTGTCTGATGCTTTCAGGGAGTTCTTTGCCTTTCACTATGATGGTGGCCGACCACAGTATTTCCAAAGTGTGTTCCCTCCTTTTTATACCCAAGGGAAACAGGAAATCATTGTAGGCCACTGTAGTTCCCTAACCATCCAATGAACTTTAAATAAGTTGTATATTTATGAAGATTTGTTTTTGTTGGATTCAATTTAAAATAGTAGTTAGGGGTTTGAATAATTGTGATCCAGATGTTTTGGATTTTTTTGCAAAAAAAGATGTTACTAATAAAACAAAATATGTTTTTCTGAACAGTTGTATTAGTATTGTAGGTTAGGAATTTTCTGCATAAAATATACCTTATTACTTATATAGTTTATTTTATATGATTTATTTTGTTCATTTTTATCAAGGGTGTGAATAACTGTATCTCTGTATGGTTTCAGTGGTAACATTTATTTTCAGTAAAGTGGTGTGGTGTTCACATTTTCAATCACAAATAAACCTCTACATGTATTTAGGATTGTTGATTGTTTTAATTGTGGCCAGATTTGCAGTCGGTTTATGTTGAATCTTTTCCCTCCATTCTCGCTTGAGCTTGGCAGCAGAAAAACATAGAATTTTGGTTGTTGGAGTAATCACCTGTATTTAGTTTAGGAGACATTCAACAGATACGTTAAAGAATTAAGGAATATTTGAAAGGCCCCTATGGATGATGAAATGTATATCTTCTGTATATATTCCATAAAAACAATCACTTTGCAAGCCTGCCAGTCTTTGCTCTAAGGAGGGCTTGTTTTAATTGAATCACGCAGAGCAAAGCCTGGTGTTTTAACCATTTTACCTGGTCCCCAGCATTGCTGGATTTCATACATGGATTTCTTTCTTCCCAGAATGCTTTGCGCTTAGCCTGTGTTTCTCCTCAATGCTTTGTCCTCAGTTTCCTGCCCTTGCGTGTGTGTTCATTATACTTGCCAGACATTTAGCGATGAATAAATCGTTAAAATTAGCTTAAAGGGGACGATTAAAACAGAGCGGTGATGAGTCAGAGGAGTCCTTTTGCAGCAATCCCCAGGCCAGAAATAAGAAACACAAATCGGTTAAGTGGTGAAAGGAGGGAACCGGGGGGTTGGCATCATCATCAATCTATCCTCAGAGATTCACTGATTGTGAGCTACAGACATATTCCAAAGGAATATTTGACAGTCCTGTCATCATTCAATATGTCATTTCAAGGATGAAGGACTTTTTAGCAGGTGTGTGTCATCTCTGTCATTTTCTCAATCAAACAAAACAGGAAACAAGACTCTGTCAACCATGAAATCTATTCAAAACTTCACCCGAAAGTGCACATAATGTCTTATCCAAGCCAAGAATGAAATTATACGGAATCCATCCTGACTGTTACTGTGGCTTTGCTGCAAAAACGACCCAACCCGTCTTGTTCCGGCCGCTCTGTATTTAGGCAAAATTGGGTGACAAGGGCCTTCCTTCTTGATGTTATGACCTTTTGACTTGCATTTATCTCATAATTGTTTTTGGTAACAATGTCTTGTTAAGTGTGTCTCAGTGTTGCGTTCCGGTGAGCGATAGTGACCGTTTGTTGCCATAGTAATGTGTGAATCTTGCCCATTGTTTGCAGAGTGGACCCCTGTTCTATGTGAGTAGCATGTAGCCCCTCCTCCCTTCTGTTGCACCCAATCAGTGGCTCACCCCACGATCGGCAGGTGGCAGGGGGCGCTGTTCTCTTCAGCTGGGTGTTGGTTTTTTTGGGGGTTTTTTTCATCCCATCATGGAATGTTAAAGGAAGCAGTAACTCATTTAGTCGTTCTTAATACTAGCATTTTCAGAGCTCCTAATTAATGCATGGTTTATCCTTCTTTCCGTTTCTGCTTTTTTCCTCATAAGAATCCCAATGTGGCGCAACTCTCCAGCGCTCTGCTCCGCTGTTCAGAAAAGTTCACAAAACATGCATTACCAGTTTTATTTTCCAGTTTTATTGTCAGACTCCCCCCTCCCCACTCATCTGAAACACGCCATTCCACCTTGGGTTGAAACCGAGTACCAGGTTCTGTCTGCTAGAGAACGTTGGCCGTGCATGTCTGGCAACGTTACAGCCTCCGTGTGCTGTTATTCCACACCAGTCTTACAAGTCTCTCTTGCTCTCTGTGTCTTTCTCTCTGTATATCTCTCTTTCACTCTCTCTTTCTCTTTCTCTCACTTTCTCTGTCTCTCTTTGTCACCCTCTTTCTGTTTTAGTCTGTGTATCTGTCTCTTTTTCACCCTCTCCTTCTCCTTCTTTATCTTTCTCTTGTGACAAACAATAACTGACAAAACACAGCCATAACTAAACTCTCTGTACGTCTATATTTCTATACATTATATTTGACTGCTCTATGCGGTCTCTCGGTTCCTCACCCCACCCTACCTCTCCCTGTCTCACTTGTTCCCTCTGTCTCCCCTCTCTCTCTTTGTATCTCTGTCTTGCTCGCACTCTTTTTCTCTCTCAGAAGGATTGATGGGTACTTCTGTCCGAAGGCTTGGGTGAAAGCAGCTCTGTTCATGCCATGCCTCATGAGATATGAGATATACAGTCATGAGATATGTTTTCCTCCACCAGCTGCCACTTCACAAATCATCGCCCACGAGCTTGGAATTGATGGCCACCCTCTTTAAGTCTGCATTCCAGGAAAAAAACATTTTTTTAATGCGAGTTTAGATTTGTGGCCCTTGTTGTTGCTTGGCGATATGGCAATTTTGCTGTAGGGCCTTTTCTCCTCTTGAGAGCCGAACAGTGATTCTGTTTCCCAGAAGGCTATTCAACCTCGCTCCCATGTAGAGCTGCGGGAGGTGACTACGTCCTAGAGTGCCAAAGCAACTCTATCCCTGTTCTCCGACCAAAATCAGGGCAGTGTGGTGCAGTCACTGGGGCTATTTGCATCCCCCTCCTGCCCCCCAAATTTGACTTCATTCTAGCGGGTAAAGGGCGAGGTAGGTGGTGGAATGTCTCTTTCTCCCTCGACGGATGCTTTTTAAAATTGTACATTTTTGTTGCCGCCTCCCTGTCACAATTAGCCTCCCGATGCGGGCTGAGCGTCTGGCGGCTGTCAGTGTTGAAACACCGCTCCACAGGAATTTGAGGTAGGCCTGGACTCCCAAAATTGGCTCCCTGCTGCCTTTTGCGATCCATCTTGCCGACACCCCCTGCCCCATTGGTCTGGGTTGAGGCTCCTGAGATGGATAGGGGTGAGTGGCAGATAGTGCTGCAGATTTTACTCCTGCTCCCCCAGCCCAGCCTATAGGCACAGAGTCAGAGTGTGGCGGAAATGTAATTCATAAGCTTGACGGCGGGAGCTGTCCCATCTTACGGTTTTCAGGTAAAACTTAATTAAAGCTGCTGTGGCCCCCTTTTAGTCTGTGCTTAAGATCACAGGGTCCCGCCCCCACACCCCCCTACCCAAACTACCAGGGGGGTAAGTCTGTTGAGTGTGGCAAACTGGGTCTTTATGTAATGTGAAGTCCTTCACTCTCTCTTTCTTTTTTCCCCCGCTTGTACCACAGAAGGACATGAACGCTAATTCCCTAGGAATCGAAATGCAAGCTTTTCGTGATCTCGTATTCCCCCCCTCCCTGAAGACGAGAGCAGGCATATGCTGCGGTTTATTGCCTACCAAGGGAGAGGGGCTTTCTTCCTGCTCTTTCCTTAGTTGAGAGAGGAGATTGCACAAACCACATCCCTCCTTTCCCCCCCTCTCCCTCCTTGCCCTTTTTCGTGACCCGATGTGTCCCCAAAACTCAATCGCTTCGTGCTTCGGGCCACAGCCTGGACTGTTTCTCTGAGCTCCATCTCGCAACAGCCTAGTACACCCTCCCCCCGCCCCAGCGCCCCCCATCTCTGCAGGATAAATTCTTGTGCTCGGTGCTATCAACTATTTAAAAGATGAAAAAACACTTTATGAGAATCTGAAACGGCTTCTTTATTGTTTTTGAAATGTTATGCACGTTTATGGCCGGCACACCTTAAGCCAGATTTACGTTCAATGTTAGCAGGATACTTACTGCAGTGTGGGGGGGGGGGGTGGGGGGCTTAATGGGCTGCAACATCTTGCCTTGATTTTGGGGGTTATGTTCTCAGTTCTCTGTCCCCCTGCGCCCACTTCCACCCTGGAGCTGCTGCTGTTTGAGGCCCTCTACCGCCAAGCGGGGCAGAGGGCAACCCACCCCACACACACACACACACACACACACACCCCAAACAGACAATTCCTGATGATAAATGAAATGCTCTCTCAACAGTACAGTGAGGGGGGACTCCCCCCCCTCCCTTGAACTCAACGCCTATGGTTCTTATGTTCGAGCCCCGTATTTGAGCTCATTCACAAAATAGGGCATTAATCTGCGTTTCTCACCAGCAATGCAGCAGCCTGTCTCGTCTCTCCCGGCCTGATTCAGCCGGCCCGGCCCATCTTGTCTCTCCGCGCCACTGTTCCTGCCAGTTCCACATCCTGATTTTTATTTGGGGGGGAAAAAGCAGATTCCAAGCTTTACTTTTCCTCCCTTATTTTTCTTTTCCTTCCTTCATACCATCCTTTCCTTCCTTTTCTTTATTCCATCCTTCCTTAATGAGTTTCAATAATCCAGTACATACTGTAGTATAAAAAATCATTTTAAAACAATACATTTTCAGTTGTGTCTGGAAAAGCGTCAGTCTCAAAGGTTCCCCAGATGGAGTGGTGGCTGCAAAGGTGCCTTTTATTTTTTTGATTTATGTGGCGATTTTGGAGGGGACATTGGGTTACCTAGATCAGGGGTTCCTAAATCAGGTTACGTGAAAGAGTCCCAGGGGGTTCTCTGCAAAATGGACAAAATATTTTCAATTTTAAGAGTATTTTTTCTATATTTCTATGTTTTGTAAATTAAATTTTAAGTAGGGATGCACCGATATGAAAATTCTGGACCTGTACCAATGCTGATTGTTCAAATAACACAATCAGCCAATACCGATTCTGATATTTTGTCATTTATTGTCCTATTTGTGCCCTGGCAAAAAATAATTTATTGTAATATTCTTTCACATAACCAAAAAATGCCTTTTGTGAAAAATAAATTAAATGATTGTTTGAAAATGTTTTTAGCCCTATCTTGAATGTGTTGATTAGCAAAGACTCGAGTCGAGCTGGTGGTGGCTTGAACTTTCTTATTAGCCACTTTGGCTTTCAGATACTTGTTGTACTGTGCTACATGTCTTACTTGTAAATGGCTGATCAGATTTGATTTCTGAAAATCCTTGCTTGCTCCTCTTGAAATCTCACTGGAGCATTTGTTACAAATAGCAAATCGGTTGTCTTTCTCCGACACCTTCTAATGCGTCCACACAGCCAATATTTTCTTTGCTTGACAGTGTCAACAAAAACAGCACGCCTGAAAGCAACGAGAACAGCGTGCATTAGAGCTGGGCGATGACCGCATTTTACACCGTTATCGTAATTGCAGTTATCAACCGCGGCAAATTTACAAATGTCGATGATAGACTATAACATTGTTGCGTGGAGGAGAATAGTTCCTGCATTAGTTTTGCCCTTTTTCCATCCGCAACACAACCAACACACGACACAGCAACACAGCCAATCACAGCCAGCCTTGATATGAAGTGCAACTTCACTTTAGTGAAGCTGGAGGGAAGCATCATCAAAGCGCTAAACTCAGAGCTAGCAAAGCATGGAGTGAATTTGTTCAGTCAGTACCACTAACTAGGGTAGGCCCAGACAAAACGTGACAACGAGATTTAAGACAAACCGAGTTTATTCCCTAAGAAAGGCCTCATGTCAGTTGCGCGGGGTTACTTGGGTTACAAATGAGCTGACAAAGAGTAGAAAGGAGGAGTGTTCTGCAAGTACTGTAGCAAAGCGGTCCCGGTGCCAGACAGGAAGACGTCTAATCTATTCCATCATTTGAGAAGTTATCACGAAAAATAATATGAAATATCTATAGCGAAAAAAAGAGAGGCAAGCAAAAAATTATTTGCAGATGTGAAAAGGCAGCCACATATATACATTTTTGTATTTGTTTACGCAAAGTGTGAACTTTATACTTGAAATTATGCTTGAAAACCTATTGCACTTGAATGTTAAATAAAGTTATGTTTGAATATCTGTATATAGGCTACTCAGCTTTTTTCCGCATACAAATTATCTTTCATTATCAAAGAATTTGTCAACATATCATGATTGTTTTGTTTTGATCAATATTGTCCAGCTCTAGCATGCATCATGTGCAAGACTGCGTGGAGTGCCAAAGTGCTTGTGATAGCTAGTCAATTGCAGCATCGTCAGAGGAGTAAATTAGGCATGGTTTCAGTTAGTTTAACCTGTAAATAAAAGATGCTGCCATTCCCTTCAAGTTTGAACATTTAGACCAGATTGATGCAACACAAATTGACGGATAATTATTGGCCACTGCCATCGGTAAAGTTGATCTTCGGTCGTGTTATTCTAGCGGTCTCTTCTCCCCCTGCTCTACACTCTGACCACGGCTTGGGTATCCAGTTTGGGTGGAAGGTTGGGGTTGGGGGGGGGGCATCACACACGCCCGATTTGGCTCTAACCTTCTCTCTCTCCCAGGGTGAGCTGGAACGGCAGCTCCTGCAAGCCAACCCCATTCTTGAGTCCTTTGGCAACGCCAAGACGGTGAAGAATGACAACTCCTCGCGTTTTGTGAGTAGTCCCACCCACCCTGCCCTGCTCCATCAGCCCAATAGCCCCTGCCACACCCCTATCCCGCCCCTCCCTGGCCTGCTCGGCCCAACTATGTCCTGTCCTGCCCCATCCCACCTCTTTCCACCGAGTCCCACCCCCCGTCTTGTGTGCCCCACCCCCCATATGCGTAACAAGCCACGAGAAAACAACGCTTACCTCCGTAACCTTTCGCGCACAACCCATTGCAGTCCTGACACCCGGGGACCAGCCGCACAGCTGAACACACTTGCCCCCGGAGTACAGGTGTACTCTGGTGGGGGTGGGGGGGGGTCAGTCCGAGACCAAGATAAGGAATTCCGATTGAGCCGATGGAGAATTTGCTTATCGACCCCTTCATGTCGGCATTCCCACAACATTCCAAGCCTCCAGGATCCACAAGGCGTAGTTGGCTTGGGAGGTTATCCTTTATCGTTTGTGCTCATTTTTGGCCAGGGGGCTGGTGTCAGCACCACAGACCCACCCCTGTGTGAGCCCCATCTTAATGTATGCCAGGGCGGATAGAACAACTTGTTGTTTATATTCAGCAGACGGCCCTTTATCGTAAGTGTTTTAACGTTAACTTTATGATCTAATGCCAGTGTCAGGCAAAGGATTATGGGCCAGACTCTGTGCCCAAAAGGGGTCCTGATTGAAATCCAGCCCGGATTCCCCCGCTGGGCTGGGAGAAAGGTCAATTTAAAGGCTACCGCCCAAAAGAGACCCTATGGGGTGTGACTTAAACGCTACTCATGACCAGTCGACTTATAGTCATCTCCCGACCTCCAGCCAGTGCCTGCTCCACTGACAAAGTAGTGCGCATTCCCAGAATACCTCAGCCCTGCGTAACCATGGATACATTTCTTCCTTAACTGGGGGATTTGGACCCAGCAGAACTGACTCTGACTCTGTCAGAACCAGGCCAGGTGTGCCCCTCACTCCCACCTGAGGCCTTGTTGCTCACACACCCTATAGACTCCATACAGACACACCTTATATACTCACTATAGGCGCATCCTATAGACTCCACACAGACACACTATGTAGACATACTATAGACACACCCTATATACTTCATACAGATACACCCTATATTTACTATATACACACCCTACAGTTTCCCTGCCTGCTCACTGGTTCTCTCCCTGTGTCCCATTTGCCAGGGCAAATTCATCCGGATCAACTTTGACGTCACCGGCTACATTGTGGGGGCCAACATCGAGACCTGTATCCTGGCGGATGCCAAACACGACTGTGATTTCGGCCTCAGGGCGTCTCCCCACTTTGTGGTTCTGTGTAGCTCAGTAGGTAGAGCATGGTGTTGGCAATGCTGAGGTTGTGGGTTCAATTCCCATAGAGTCCAACATATACTGAAAAATGTATGCATTCACTATTGTAAGTCACTTTGGATATGTATATGTATATATATATGTATACAAGCACCATAGCCACGGGACGTCAGTGTGCCAAGTGCAGTTTTCCCCATCATGCATCTCAGTCCTTGACCCAGTCGCCCAGATCTGCTGGAGAAATCCAGGGCCGTCCGTCAGGCCAAAGACGAGCGCACCTTCCATGTCTTCTACCAGCTGCTGGCCGGAGCCGGGGAACATCTGAGGTGTGAGTGTCACCTGTGCCCACTGGGGGGAGCCATCTCGTAAACATCTTGTTGTCTCATTATCGTCTTGTCAACGTCTCAGTAATGTCTCACCATCTTGGGTTGAACCAGTCTGTTCCCCTGGGCGTCCGTTGCTTCAGGCTGTTTCCTGGCATGGCAGTGTTGACCTTGACCGCTGTTGCTGTCAGAGTTCCTGTGGAGTTTAGTGTTATCTCCCTGTGCTCCCAGCCGACCTGCTCCTGGAGGGGTTCAATAACTATCGCTTCCTGTCCAACGGCAACATTCCCATCCCCGGCCAGCAGGACAAGGACAACTTCCAGGAGACCATGGAGGCCATGAACATCATGAGCTTCAACCACGAGGAGATACTGGGTACAACACACACACACACACACACACACACACACACACACACACCCACACACACAGTGCACACACCCACATAGTGCACACAGCCACATAGTGAACACACACACACATGAACATCATGAGCTTCAACCACGACAAGATGCTGGGTACAAACACACACACACACACACACACACGCACACATACATACACACACCCACATAGTGCACACACACACACACACAGCCACATAGTGAACACACACACACATGAACATCATGAGCTTCAACCATGACAAGATACTGGGTTCAAATACACAAACGTACACACACCCACCCACACGTACACACACCCACATAGTGTACACACACACGTACACACACGCACACACAATGTGCATCATGACATTCTCACTTCCACATTGTGACCCTCTCTATGAGCTTGATACACATTGTGCCCTCCTCCTGTCCTCATGTTCTGGACCCCAGTAGGTTTTATATGTAATCAGCCAGCTCATCCAGGTCTGGAATTCCTTTGTTGTTGCAGCCATGTTAAAGGTGGTGTCCTCCGTGCTGCAGTTTGGGAACATCGTCTTCAAGAAGGAGAGGAACACAGACCAGGCGTCCATGCCTGAGAACACAGGTAACCCTCTATAACAGTGTCATCATCAACAATGGCCCCCATCCTGAGAACACCGGTAACCCTCTATAACAGTGACACCATCAACAATGGCCCCCATTCTGAGAACACAGGTAGCCCTCTATAACAGTGACATTATTAGCCCTGGCCTCCATGCCAAAGAAGACCGGTCACTCTTCCTGACAGTGACATCATCATCATGGATGGACACCAATGGAATTTCCAACACACCAAATTCAGCACAGACCTTGCTCAGTGTGGTATTAGAATAAAATAGAAACTGAGAAATGTTTATTTATTATTCACTCCAGGGTGCAATAAATATACCAGGTGTGTTTTTCTTTCAGAATCATTTTGTCACACTGCATACCTTAGTAGTTGGAACACCAGCAAACGAGTGTCATTTTACCTAGATACATTTATGCAGTCATTTCTCTGTCAGCACTCCTTGCCATAAACGGTCAGCTACATCGATCAGGTATTTCAAACAGGTGTCAGCAGAAACATCGGCACATAAACGCTCTTTGATAGCTGCTAACTGTGGCAAAAAAAAATACATTTCACTTTTCATACCTCCAACACATCAGATGTTTATACCTGCAACATCTGCCCTTGAGAGGCTTGAATGAGGCCACGATGAGTTCAGATAGTCAGATGGAGTTTAACTTGACTGACAACTCCACTCCTGTCTCCACCCCTTTATCCCCTCCCCCCCCCCTGCCCCATGGCTCCACCCCTTTACCTCTTCCCCATGTCCCTGGCTCCATCCCCCCCTGGCCCCACCCCTTCCACATTTCCCTCCTCCCATGCCCTGCCCATTCTCCACCCCTTCCACATCTCCCTCCACCCATGCCCCGCCCATTCTCCACCCCTTCCACATCTCCCTCCTCCCATGCCCCGCCCATGCCACCCCACCCTCTCCATAACTCCCCTTGCCCTGCCCCTTATCCACCCCCACAGCGGCCCAGAAGCTGTGCCACCTGCTGGGGATGAACGTGATGGAGTTCACCCGCGCTATCCTGTCCCCCAGGATCAAGGTGGGCCGCGACTACGTGCAGAAGGCCCAGACCAAAGAGCAGGTAGGACTGGACTGGCTCAAACTCGGAGCGCTATTCCCATCCCTGTGATAACAGCTGCCTACATTATGAGCATTAGAAAGGGGGGCGTAAATGACTGTGGTACCCCCTCCCCAGGCAGACTTTGCAGTGGAGGCCCTGGCGAAGGCCACCTACGAGAGACTATTCCGCTGGCTCGTCCACCGAATCAACAAAGCCCTGGACAGGACCAAGCGCCAGGGCGCCTCCTTCATCGGCATCCTGGACATCGCCGGATTCGAGATCTTCCAGGTAGGGAGCGCTTGCTCGTGTATAGTACTGCTTGTACTCACTGCTCCTGGGTGGTACTCTTCTCTCTTCTTTAATGTTATTCCTGTTTGCCAACCCCCTGCACTGAATTATGGATGTGCGCATGCTTCTGAAACTGCACATGTGTGTGCAACTTACTGCCTCAGGTTTCTGCTGTCTTGTGTTTGTGTGCACTTTTTGTGTGTGTGTGTGTTGTGTGTGTGTGTGTGCGTGTGTGTGTGTGTGTGTGCGTGCGTGCGTGTGTGTGTGTGTGTGCATGCGAGTTTAACAATGGACCCTGTTGTGCAAGCCTAGTCCATCCTGATGGAGCTTATTTAATTTGCACTCAACCATGTCACAAATTTTCTATTGACACAAAACATGTTTTTTTTTTCCTCTTAAACTAATCCAGTATAATTTTTCCCAAATGGTGAACAGCAATGTGCCCAGTGGCTGCTGGGAGTCAGATGTGAAATGCAGATAATCTTTAAACGTAGAGAATGAAGTGGGGTGTGCTTCCTGGACTTGAACGGATGAACGAGAAGTGGTGTCAAACTCATTCCATCGAGGGCCGAGTGTGTGCAGGTTTCTGATGTAACCAATGCATTACACCAGGTGATTTCAATTAGGTTCCCTCCTTAGTTGAAGAAGTGAGCTAATTAGTGAAATCACCTGGTGTAGTGCATTGGTTGCAAGAAAAACCTGCATAGACTCAGCCCTCATTTTACATTTTACATTTTAAGCATTTAGCAGACGCTCTTATCCAGAGCGACTTACAAGATGTGCATCAATACAAGGGAAGAACAATCATAGTTAGCGCACAAGGTCAGTGCAGTAGTACAGCAATTCCCTCGATGGAATGAGTTTGACACCTGTGTTCTAAAGGCTCCGTTGTCTTGTGGATCAAGTGTAACCTCCATTTAAAATGCCATAGTTTTGTGCTTGTTTAGTATAAAAAATGTATTTGATAGCATTATGCGTCAATTTTTAATTCCTTTAGGGTATTGGCAGAGAAAGGCTTTTTGAGCAAGGTTCAGGGAACATCTCGATCAGTGTTTTCCTGGAAGGTTCCCGTCAGTAGCTGTGCCAGGCTTTGGGATGGTCAGTAGCTGTGCCAGGCTTTGGGATGGTCAGTAGCTGTGCCAGGCTTTGGGAAGTAGCTGTGCCAGGCTTTGGGATGGTCGGTAGCTGTGCCAGGCTTTGGGATGGTCGGTAGCTGTGCCAGGCTTTGGGATGGTCGGTAGCTGTGCCAGGCTTTGGGATGGTCGGTAGCTGTGCCAGGCTTTGGGATGGTCGGTAGCTGTGCCAGGCTTTGGGATGGTAGCTGTGCCAGGCTTTGGGATGGTCGGTAGCTGTGCCAGACTTCTTATTTTTTTTTATGGTCCCTCCCCTCCAATGTTTTGGACCAATAACATGTCCGTGTGTTGCCCCGGTACCTTTTGCCTGAGCAGGTATTCTTATTCCTGCCACCTCCCACTCTCAAATCGAACCCAGCATTCCGAAACCAAAGCACTTATTTAATGTCTTCTTTCGCACATGATGATGATGATGCTGGTACTGGACGGATTCACGGATCTCTAAAACAGCCTCCTAGCCTAGTGTTCTACAGCTGATCCACAGCCTATCCAGCTAAGATAAAGATCAGTGCATCCGCACTGCACCGGCCCTGCTTGAGTTTCAGGGGGGATTTCTCCCCTTTGAACGATGCACACGGGACGTCCTGTCTCATCTCCCTTCTGTCGTCCGGCGCGGATTTGTAACGGCGGGTTGTGAGCGCTTGCATGTCATTGTCTGGTCGTTAAAGCGCGTGCGCTCTCTCTCGTCACTCTCGCAGCTGAACTCGTTTGAGCAGCTCTGCATCAACTACACCAACGAGAAGCTGCAGCAGCTCTTCAACCACACCATGTTCATCCTGGAGCAGGAGGAGTACCAGCGGGAGGGCATCGAGTGGAGCTTCATCGACTTCGGCCTGGACCTGCAGCCCTGCATCGACCTCATCGAGAAGCCTGTGAGCGACCTGAGCGGGCAGGGAGGAGAGAGCTGGGGGTTGGGGGTTCGGGGGGTTGGGCAATGGGTGGGGCCCAGTAAGGTTGCAGGCTCAATTCCCAGGTGGGGCACTGCTGTTGTACTCTTGAGCAAAGGTACTGGATTGTAACCTGGATTGCTTCAGTAAGATACTCAGCTGTATGAATAGATTGTATGTAAAAATTTAACTTGTGTAATTGTGTTAAGTCGCTCTGGATAAGGGCGTCTGCTAAGGATGTTCTTGGGTTAGCCAGTCAAATAGTCTTGTTAAAGGACAAATAATGTCCTTGATAACTTTGTCTTTGAAGGTCTTTGAGAAGTTCTTAAAATTTTGCGTTGAAAATACGGTTGTGCCTGCCTGGCGTCATTGTGTCTGCGTTTTTACAGTACTGCTCAAATGCAACCAAGTCTCAGACTGTAACCAGACCTTACTCACTGTGCGATGGCAGACGAACGCCCCCGGTATCCTGGCCCTGCTGGACGAGGAGTGCTGGTTCCCCAAGGCCACCGACAAGACCTTCGTGGACAAGGTGGTGCAGGAGCAGGGCACGCACCCCAAGTTCCAGAAACCCAGACAGCTGAAGGACAAGGCCGACTTCTGCGTCATCCACTACGCCGGCAAGGTACAGGCTGCTTCCCCGGCCAATGAGCAGGCTCCTTTTACACAGGCCAAGCATACAGCCAGTGAGCAGGCTCCTTTTACACAGGCCAAGCATACAGCCAGTGAGCAGGCTCCTTTTACACAGGCCAAGCATACAGCCAGTGAGCAGGCTCCTTTTACACAGGCCAAGCATACAGCCAGTGAGCAGGCTCCTTTTACACAGGCCAAGCATACAGCCAGTGAGCAGGCTCCTTTTATACAGGACAAGCATACAGCCAGTGAGCAGGCTCCTTTTATACAGGACAAGCATACAGCCAATGAGCAGGCTCCTTTTACACAGGCCAAGCATACAGCCAGTGAGCAGGCTCCTCCCACAGGGCACAATGGTCTTATGTGTGTTACATTCCCTGTAAAGCATCTTTGTGGCAGTTCTCTTTAAAAATCTAATTGAATTGAAAAGTTACCTGAGAGGCCAGCAGCCATATCCTCTCTGTGACTCTTTCCTGCCTGACAGTGGTCAAATTAGAGATAACTTTAGAGTTAATCTCCAGCGATACCCCACTCTCTCCACATACATTCCTGTCCGTGGCTGGAGAGATCCTGTCCCCTCAAACGGCTCTGGCGTTGGCCACTGTCCATAGATATTCCTTCCTGAAAATAATTCCCCCTGACACGAAAGCGTTCGTTTTCCAACTGCTCTTGTTCATAACCCTGTTTTCAAAGGCCTGTAACTTCAGGACACGGGGCAGTCATGTGACGTGAGTACGGTCAGCCACCAGGAAGTACACATCAGGGACAGCAGGGGAGATTCTTAAATCCGACAAAGCGCACGCAGTGTGTTCCCCATCTTGTGTACTTGTTTTTGTTTTGTTTTGTTTATTGAACAGATCCCTGGTTATAGATAAAAATGTTCAAATCTCTGTTTTCCCGTAACGGGAGAAGTAAGCTGAATCAGAAAGACGTCGGAGGTCAAACCCGTCTCAAATTCATACCAGATTTGCACAAAACTGTTGCGCAAACGGAAGCATTTGAATCCCTTTTAGTTAAGCAGCATGGAGACTGAGATTTGGAGCCTGAATCGGTACAGGTCAATGGCTGCTCGTTCTCATCAGGCTCTGAGTCTTTGAGTACCCCGCACGAGCACCAGACCCAGCCTGACGTGTTCCACACGTGAGGTCATTTCTACCCTCCCCAGAAAGATCTCATTTTAGAAGGTTTATATGACACACGGTGAGGACCACTGCAGTGTGACCCTCATATACGTGCATGTTTTGTAGGTCTTGGCAGACGTTGACCTTAATTGCTGATCTAGGATCAGTTGCATTACTTCGCCGTGCCCCTGCAGGTGGACTACAAGGCCGACGAGTGGCTGATGAAGAACATGGACCCCCTGAACGACAACGTGGCCACGCTGCTGCACCAGTCCACCGACAAGTTTGTGGCCGAGCTGTGGAAGGACGGTAAGTGTCTGGTTCTGTCCGGTCCCAGCTGCGCACATTACTTTCCATTTTAATTTGTGTCATTTCAGAAACTCTAGGTTATCTTCAGAACAGGGCACTTCCCAGAAGGTAACCAGGCAACGTCCTCACCCTTATCTGGGAATTTGGAACTGTTCATTTGGGGGGTGACCATTTGAAATGAGAGTGATTTATTCCCCCCCTTCTGGTGGATCTTTTCGACTCATTTCATGAGCTAAACATTATCCCCTTGTGTGTGTGTGTGAGACAAGTGACTAGGGATTCATAACGATTGCATCTTTTTGCATGAGGTAGCTTTTTTGACCCCTCGGTTATACTAACCACTGCCCATATTTTATTGCGTTTTTTTCTGTCTCTCTCTTTTCCTTTTCTCCTCCTCCTCCCCTCTCGGTTCCTCTGCTGCAGAGATTGAGGCTTTTCAAATAGCCTGTTTCTATGAGAACGTTCCCATTCCAACTGACCCTGCAGGTGTGCATTACCTGAGGGCGCAGGTGTGTGTTACCTGAGGGCACAGTACCTGTGCTTTCAGGGGCACTCACCTCATAGGGGGTAAGGGTGTACAGTCTGTTCTGAGACGGGCCGGAGTTGGGTGCACCTAATTAACCAATCATGGTCTTTATAACCAATTATGACCTTGACGAGTGCTGGGTGGTTTAATGCTGGGCTAACATCAAAGCCTGCACCCGCACTGGCTCTTCTTGAATCAGGTTGCATACCCCTAGCATAGGGCGTGCATGACGCATCACATTTATTCTGACCGAAAGTAAACAGGAGATTTTACAGTACCTTTCAGTGACTGTTTGGGCAGGAGGACGGGTATGTACTGTGTGTGGCCTGTAGGGTGTAAAATAGTCACAAGCTCTCCTGTAGTACTGTGTGTGGCCTGTAGGGTGTAAAATAGTCACAAGCTCTCCTGTAGTACTGTGTGTGGCCTGTAGGGTGTAAAATAGTCACAAGCTCTCCTGTAGTACTGTGTGTGGCCTGTAGGGTGTAAAATAGTCACAAGCTCTCCTGTAGTACTGTGTGTGGCCTGTATGGTGTAAAATAGTCACAGGTTCTCCTGTAGCACTGTGTGTGGCCTGTAGGGTGTAAAATAGTCACAGGTTCTCCTGTAGCACTGTGTGTGGCCTGTATGGTGTAAAATAGTCACAGGCTCTCTCTTGTATTACTGTGTGTGGCCTGTAGGGTGTAAAATAGTCACAGACGCCCATGTAGTACTGTGTTCAGTCTGTAGGTGGCAAAGTAGAGAGTCACAGGCAAGTGCACCAGATGAGTGTCAAATTTTGGCGTGAGGGTGGCACAGTGGTGAACTTAACAAGTGGCAAATCAAAAATGGGGAAAACTATTTGGGAGGAAATGAAAAAGAAACAAACAGTTCTGTTCGGTCTCTCACACTGATGTTTTGGGTTAAGTATTGGGGTTTTTTTGTTTCTTTTTTTTATTTTACCACGTTTTTCTCCCAATTTGGTAGCCAATTACTCCCGCTGTGCTTAGTTCAATCCCCTCCCTTGTAGTTCGCTGCCATAGTCCTGTGACCGGCAGTGACATCGGCGAAGTGGTGCCTCCTCCGAGACAGCACTCGTCATGCTGTCGACTGTAATTCCGGCACCCCAGAACCACTCCTGTGCGCAGCGAACTGTGTCGGCTTCCCTCCCCCCTCCCTGGGGCGGACAGCCAATTGCCGCCCCGGTGGCACTCCCGGCCAGAGCTGACTCTGGCGCGATGGGGAATCAAACCCCGGTCACCGTGGCCAGCCTTGGACGTTGAAACTACTAGACCACGCGGGAGACCCCCATTGGGTTAAGTATTGTGATGGGTGTGTGCTTCGGTGGTAATAATTGAGACCTTCCATGAAGATGTTTTACACGTATGAATACTAAATGAATGCAACAGATAAAGATGAGCGTCGCTTTCAGATCACGTTTTTAATGCCTCGCTAGGTCATGAGGAGGGAAGCCAAAGAGGAACTTGTACAACAAAACAGGATGCGTTGGATTCGGATCTATCCTATCCTAAAGCGGAAGCTCTCTGTGCTGGTTTTCAGAATGCTGAGGCAGGAGCCCCTCAGCATTCTGGGGGGGGGGGCAACCCGCAGAATTTCTTCAGGCTTTACGTAGGAACGGATCTCTGACCGGGAGAGAAAGATTGATAGAACTTAAAACCTTCTGTTTATTTTCCTCAGGAAATAAAACGCGGGCGGAATGCGAGACCGCGTTCCCCCCCAACCCCACCCCGCCAGACTCGCCGGCGGGGTGCAGAACGTTCGCGCGGACAATCGATCCGTGCAGACGAGCGTTCCGCGCGCCTGTCCGTCGAGCCCGAACCTTAGCTCAGGGCGAATTCTGGAATCTTCCGCCTGCTCGAAAACACTCAACGCTCACCTGCGAACTGCCCGTTTCAAACAGGAACGATGTTCAAAGCGGATGACAGATGTTGATTTCAACCCCCCTTTTTCGCCATCTCATGTGTTTCTGATTGTGGGGAGTAATGATTTAGGCATGCGCTTGCCGCTGGATTTTTTTGTATGTTGCCGTTCGGCTGGCAGGACACCGTGTTTTTGTGGTTAACATTTTTCAGTAACCTGCATGCGAGACCACTAATCTCTAATCGCTCTGGTCTCTAAAATGTCAAACTTATCATTATTATTGTTATGATTTATTGTTATATTAAACAGCGCTACATTCTCCAAACCTAAGAGGCTGAACACTAGAGTAGCAGGTAACAAACTCCTAATGCCTTTTTCAGGGAGTGAAACTGGTCAGTAGAATTACCCCTAAGTGATAATTTACCGTCAGAACCGACAGGAAATTCCCACATATGGATTAAAGTATTTGATCACTGCATCGGTGCAGGTGATGGCGGGTGATCGAGGTGCAGTTTTGTGGGAGGTTGATGGAAGCAGTGCAGTACAGTCAGGCTTGCAATATACACGGTTCTCACAGGCCTTTGAAAACCTTTTTAAGGTGCTTTATTTTTTAACGTGGAAAAGTCAAGGATGTGAAAGTGCTTGGATTTTTGCACAGAGCACGTGAAGGAGCTTGATTGATTGAGTGTATGAAGTTTTATTGAAATTTACTGAAACGGTGAAAGTTAATTTCCTTGCTCAAGGAGTAGAGCAGTCTGGATTTGAACCTGCAACATACTGGTCACAAGCCAGACTTGATGTTTGGCAGGTTTACTCTTCCAAGCATTATACAGAATTATCTTTTTATGTTGAATTTTATATTCAGATGAAAAGTACAGCGACTGTAAAGACGCATCACATAACCATCCGGAGGAAACTTAATAATAAAATAAAAAAAGAATCTGCAATAAAAGATGGGGTGCCAGTGGGGTTCCAGCGAAATGGCAGATCGAGTGACAAGAGCCAAGATGGAGGACTACGCTGACCACACGGCGGCAGGGCATCTACAGACATGCCTGCTTTAAAGTACCGACTAGGACCAAGCCCCATATCAGCTTCATTGGATACATCAACCAAGCATTTAAGAGAGGGGATGTAATGTTTGTTATGTTTTCAATTGCCTCTGGAACTATGGAAAACTTGCATAGAATAACTGGAAGGGAAGAGTTTTTTTTCTAAAAGTGTAAATTTGGCAGGACACATGGAATGAAAAACAAAAAGTAGCTTTTTCAAGATTTGGGGGAAATTCCTTGCAAGGGGGCACCTTGGTCCACAGGCTATATCAATATTTTCCCCCTTGCATGCAAGCGTTACCTCCTGAACAGTCATAAAATACTCTGATTTAGTGATATTGCTGTATATGATCCTACCGAATCCTCGCCCCCCTTTTTATTTGACGAATGGATGGATTTTAATTTCAGCACATTTTGACACTGGGTTTCACTGATTTTCTGGTGAAGGACTCCCACGTCGGTCTCCAGTGGAATCACTGATCCGAAAACAAAATGGATAGTTTGTTTTAAAAGGAAGAGAAATATTTGGAAAGGGAAAAATGTGTTTTAATCATCTGGGTGCTTTTGAGAATGAAGTTCGCCATGACAGTTTGTTGAAGAGCTACAGACGGTTTCTGTATTATATGCACACCCATCGCTGAGTAACCCTGAGTAATGTCCTAATAGGTAATTTCTATGTTCTTCAAAGACAAAACCACCAAAAAAGAATCCTTGAGATTGGTAATTGAAACAAAATGGCTCCTTTTGCCTTCTTATTCAATACCTTATGGTTGTTTCTATTAGACCTGCAGTGGTACGCTATGTAGTAGTGTTGGGAGTTGAGGTTGTCTGATCCAATAAAAAGGTTTTGCTCTGCTCGGTAAACCCACAATGATTGGTTCAAATCAGTGAGTCACGGAGAGCATGCCCATATTTGGATAAAGGAAGCCTCAATCTCCCCTCACTGCTGTATGTACTTACAGCAGGATATTAGTGTATATACTGATATATACTGACCCGGACCATGTGTGAAAGGCTCAGTCACAGTCAGGCATGGCCTGGTCACCCTCTGTGATTGTGCACCTCCACCCTCTACTCCTTGCTGCTCCTCTCCCCATCCCCATTCCTTAACTGCAACCCCCCCCAAACCCCTCTCGGCCGACTGGTCCCCCGTGAAAATCCGATTCCATTTTCGACATTCTGGAATTGGACACGACTATTTGACCATTCCACCGTTGGCATTCAGCCAGTCCAACCCCACCCCCCACTCTTGCCTAACGCACTCTACGTCCTCTCAACCCCCGTCCACAACCATCCCCCCTGCAGTGGACCGTATTGTCGGTCTGGACCAGGTGGCCGGGATGAACGAGACCACTTTCGGAGCGGCCTACAAGACCAAGAAGGGCATGTTCCGCACGGTGGGCCAGCTGTACAAGGAGTCCCTCACCAAGTTGATGGCCACGCTCAGGAACACCAACCCCAACTTTGTCCGCTGCATCATCCCCAACCACGAGAAGAGGGTAAGAGAGTGCCCCGCCCCAAAACCCCACACACCTCAGGGGATTCCGCCCCTGCCCCTGCCAAAAATAGGATCCTCCAGAGGGCAAGTTTGGGAGCTAAGAGAGCATCGAAATTGGAGGTTTAAACTACAAAAACACCACCAAGCACATTTCTGCCCCTTTAGACGAGACGGTTCCAGTTTCTGCCCCCGAAAACCTAAATTGAGCATTCCAAAATAGGTCACGCACAGGCTAGTGTGTAGAGGGAGACAGTACTGGCATTACTGCAGGGCAGTCAAAACAAATCCTGTTTATGGTGATTGTGGGTCCCATGGAGAAAGGGATGTCTGGGATCTGAGTTAAGGGAGGGTGTTGGCAGGAAGTCTTCCTTACTTTAGTAACTGGCCTTTACCTGAGGTTCTTACTTTAGTAACTGGCCTTTACCTGAGGTTCTTACTTTAGTAACTGGCCTTTACCTGAGGTTCTTACTTTAGTAACTGGCCTCTACCTGAGATTCAGTCTCTGCTTCTTGTGTCCAACAGAAGTTTTAATATCCCTTTGTCGTCACTATATATAGTATTTTAGGCTTTATTCCAAAGGCACTATAGGCACAACTCCAGTCCCGATACGCTGGTTTTTGTTCCAACCAATTATTCTGGCTTAATTTTCTGAACAGCTGTGTGCACCACTGCTGGTTCACTCCAACATCGGACCACAGTGAATCATTTTCACCAAGGATACGCGTGCAGTCCGCAGCTGTAGCTCGTGACTCGTAAAAAATGTCAGATCATATAAATGATTGTGGCTAATGAAATCATTAAGAGCAGAAGTTGGCGTGAAATCCCCAAAAACGGATTGGCCCTCGTTACGGGCTCGATAAAATGGATGGAAAATATTGATGAAAAAGAGCCATGTTAAATGTTACAGGTTTGAGCATTTCAGAGTAAACAAACATCTAAAACGTCTATTCTGCATGAGGGAGAAAAGCTGTGGAACGATGCTAAATGTTCCAATGGAAGGGCTACATGAATTGGGTGTGTAGCTGCCCTTCAGGTGATTTAATATCCTTTGAAGAATGAAGCTAAGTGGTGAAGTCACCTGGTGTTCCTCAAATCTGGCCCTTCTAGTATACTTCATATCAGGGTTCCTCAAATCTGGCCCATGAATCCAAATCCGATTCTCATTTTCTTTTCTCTTAGGTAGGTCATTAGAACAATTCATGCAATTGATTGGCCAGAGTGTCTTCATGCCTGAATCCCAGGTAAAGGGAGGGTGGAAAAACAGCAGTGGGCCCACAAGGACCATCATTTGAGGAACCCTGCTTTATAGCCAATATTTGAATGGAGCGGCTGCCAGTCGTGGTGTTGTTTGGTGATGTAATTTTTGGGCCTGACATATGATTGCTTATATATTACTGTAATTAGTGTCTTCCCATAATCCCTTTTTGTTTACCCACAAAATCCCTCTCATCCTTGTCTCAGAGGCAGTGAATATGGCTTGCCCTTCATGTTTTGGCTCCAATATCCCATAATGCCCCTCTCCTCCTCTAGGGCTCATATCCCATAATGCTCCTCTACTCCTCCATGGCTCATATCCCATAATGCCCCCCTCCCTCTCTCAGGCAGGTAAACTGGACCCACACCTGGTCCTGGATCAGCTCAGGTGCAACGGCGTTCTGGAGGGAATCCGCATCTGCAGACAGGGCTTCCCCAACCGCATCGTCTTCCAGGAGTTCAGACAGAGGTACGGAGTGCTCAACCCACAGCCGAGGCAGCATGGGATTTCCTACAATGCACAGTGGTTCTCAACCGCAGCCCCTGGAGTACCCCCATTCAAACCACAATAGCATTCTCTGCAGTATAACAAGCTGTTAATTGTTCTTAATTAGACTAATCGAATGTCTGACGAGGGATGATTTAACGTCACTCTCTTAATGTCTCATCTCTTTTGGAAGAGGTTGCGGTTTTATTTGATTTATTGATATTGACCAGACTCCAGGTGAAATCCTGAAAGTGAAGTCCTACAAAGGTTGAAAGTGTGGACAAGCGGTTAGTGAAACTAAGTCATTTGTGGGGAAAGTGAGTTGAAATACAAACCAAATGGTAACGGGGCCAAAGCTGCATTGTAATCAATCAAGAGATCGGATTGGTTGGAAGGAGAACCAGGAATGCATGCAGGGGAGTTCCCCAGGATGAGGCCTCCCAGCAGCCCTTTCTGTTCTTTCTGTTCTCACAGGTACGAGATCCTGACTCCCAATGCCATCCCCAAAGGCTTCATGGACGGCAAGCAGGCCTGCGCCAGGATGGTAACGAGCCCTTCTTACACCCCTGTCTGTCTCATAGACACTTGGTACAGGTATTCATGGACATTCATAGGCCTCTATGGACATTTATAAGCACTCACAAGCATTTATAGGAGTTAATAGGTATTTACGGCCATCGATAGGAACTTTCTGACAACTCCACAATCCATACCCTGCCTAGTTACTGTGAGGCCATAAATATTTTAAGTGTAATTATGGAATAATAATTTTAAAAAGCTATACTCTGGCTCTACAGTAATGTGCATGTTGGTTTGTGTGACTTGTTAGCCCTTTCATTTACCTATGAGAGGTAAACTGCTCACAATTGCAGATGAACTGAATTGTTATTCATTTATGGCTTATCTTACATAGTTGGCTAAATATATAAATTCAGACATTTACTTGTGGGTTTATTGGATTTAACTTATTTTGAGAGTAGTCGCCCTTTTTCTGGAGTAGACAACTCTGCCGTTGAATACCTGGAGTGAAGTGTGAACGTGATGAGCGCTATTTTAACATGAGCCTGATGTAAGTTTACAGTGCTTTAATGGTTGTTCTTACGTTATTCCTGTAGTTTCTGTCATGTTTTTTTTGTAAGCCCCTTTTTATACTATGAGATGAGGGTTTTCCTGTGGATCGCTTGAGAAGTGCATATTGTGCACTTGTTTAAATTACTCCATCGGAGCAAGTATTTGGATTGAATAAGTCTAATCCGTCATCAGAGGTCATAATAATAATAATAATGATAATAATCTATATTTGTATAGCACTTTTCAAGCATAAACAGCACAAAGGACTTTACAGAGATACAAATTATTTGTAAAAAACAACAACATTCTTTTAGGCAAAATAAACAATTAGAAATGAACAAATAAAGTCAAAGATAAAAAACACAATAAAAGATAAAAACCTTTTATGGTGAAAAACAGTCCCAAACCAATTTTAACCCTGAAAGATAGTAACACTCCAGCTTGCCGCAGCTTGAATGCGGTTCTTAATTGATCAGTTCCCAATCTAATTTATGACATACATACAGTAAATGTGCAGAGAGATCCTGGGTGTCCTCCACAGAGGGAAGTATTTGGTGTGTTTTGTTTATGTAGGAACCGTGTTGGTTCAATTGAACTGGCTCCTGGAGGGCCACGGGTTATGCTGGATTTCCGTTGTTACTCAGCAATTCATTGACCAATTAAACGTGGTTGATTACAGAGTTAACACTGAGTCACCTGACTTCTTGGATCTGAATTGGTTGCTGATTTTATGGTTAAAACAAAAACCAGGCACACCCTGCAGCCCTCCAGGATCCGGATTTGGGGAACTGTGCTTTGCATCTTAACCTGTGTTTTAAAAGCCTGCCTGTCACTTCTGGTGATGAGCCCTGCCACAGCCTTGTGGTGTTTTCATTGCATCCAGTCCAGTTGATGTTTTCTTCAGTCTGTTTTCTGTCTCACCCCCTATTCCCCTCCTCCGCCTGGCCTGTACCCGCTCGCAGATCCGGGCCCTGGAGCTGGACCTCAACCTGTTCCGGATCGGACAGAGCAAGATCTTCTTCCGCGCCGGAGTGCTGGCCCACCTGGAGGAGGAGCGTGACCTAAAGATCACCGACATCATCATCTACTTCCAGGCAGTCTGCCGGGGGTACCTGGCGCGCAAGTGAGGCCCCGTCTCCGTCACCTAAACACATGGTCGCCGGCCGCCAAACCCCGCCCCCTAAGCCGAGAGACCTGTCTTAGACTGAGTCCATTCAGGCCAGTGAATTTATCAGTAGCACAGGTGTACCTGTGTTTTCACTGTGCTGAATTTACTCCTTCCCTGTGTCAGTGGTGGTGATATAACTCATTAGCACAGGTGTGACTGTGTTCCCTGTTCTCAGGTGCGACTGTGTCATTAGTGCAGGTGTGACTGTGTCACTATCGCAGGTGTGACTGTGTTCCCTGTTCTCAGGGCGTTTGCTAAGAAGCAGCAGCAGCTCAGCGCTCTGAAGGTCCTGCAGAGGAACTGTGCGGCGTACCTGAAACTGCGCCACTGGCAGTGGTGGAGACTCTTCACCAAGGTGTGTGTGTGTGTGTGTGTGTGTGTGTGTGTGTGTGTGTGTGTGTGTGTCCGTGTGCCCCATCCTGTGAGTTGAAAGCCCCATCCTGTGGGTTGAAACATTCCGAACCACCTTATCCGGGTCCTTAACCATTGTCCCCTGCCCCTCTGTCGTGCAGGTGAAGCCCCTGCTGCAGGTGAGCCGGCAGGAGGAGGAGATGCAGGCGAAGGACGATGAGCTGCTGAAGGTGAAGGAGAAGCAGAGCAAGGTGGAGAGCGAGCTAGTGGACATGGAACGCAAGCACCAGCAGGTGAGTTTCACTGGCTCCCCATCCCACTGTCTCCACGGTGACGCCTGGCTTCCCCCCCCTCCCGTTCTCTACCAATGAATCTCCAGTTTACATTCCAACTCTAGAGTTATGGAAACCTGCAGGACGCGACTGTTAATCCGTTAGAAACTTTAAAACTCCCCAAGAATGTGCAGTTGTCTCAAAAGGGTAAAGATGTTGCTTGATCTTTTAATGGTCATAAGTGGGCCGAGACTGTGGTCCTGCAGTTTCTGTGGGCTTCCCTTGTCCCGCCGAACATGCTGGCCACCCGATCCAGCTGATAATTGACTTCCCTGAGTCAGTGACTCCTCCCTCCCCCGCTCAGAGACGGTTAGTGGGGGAGGGGAGGTTGAAGGGCCAGAGGAGTCCGCGTGCTCCTTGTGCAGGTGTGGGTGTGGGGCACAGCTGCCGATTCCAAATTGGGTAGATAAAACAGGAATTCAAAATAGTTCTTAAAAAACATAAGTAAATAAGTGGAGTGTGTCGGTGATGAGTGAGACGGGGGCCCAGGAGGGCTTTGGGGGGTGCAGGGGTGTGACGCATCCCCGTCCCGTCCCGTCCTGCAGCTGGTGGAGGAGAAGAACATCCTGGCGGAGCAGCTCCAGGCGGAGACGGAGCTGTTCGCCGAGGCGGAGGAGATGCGCGCGCGTCTGGCCTCCAAAAGCAGGAGCTGGAGGAGATCCTGCACGACCTGGAGTCCCGCGTGGAGGAGGAGGAGGAGCGCAACCAGAGCCTGCAGAACGAGAAGAAGAAGATGCAGACGCACATCCAGGTGAGAGTCACACATCCAGGTAGGGCCCCTGAACACAGTCACACATCCAGGTAGGGGCCCTAAACACAGTCCCACATCCAGGTAGGGGCCCTAAACACAGTCCCCCATCCAGGTAGCGGCCCTAAATATCTTAATCTCAAGGCCCCACTTTGTGGCTTAGGTAGGGCAGGCCCCACCTTAAATGGTTAACACCTGTCATCGGATGGACGTCAGCCCCAGGGAGCGAGATGGCGTCCCCACTCTCTCAGGAACGCATTAAAAGTGGTAGAGTGGAGGGGCCTGATGAGGCCTGGGGTTTGTGGGGTAGGGGGATTGGCTAAGTGTGGGAACGCGGTCTCCTTGCCCAGGGCTGAAGGCCGGTGTCTCTCTCTCTCAGGACCTGGAGGAGCAGCTGGACGAGGAGGAGGCGGCACGGCAGAAGCTGCAGCTGGAGAAGGTGACGGCCGAGTCCAAGATGAAGAAGTACGAGGAGGACATCCTGATGCTGGAGGACCAGAACTCCAAATTCCTCAAGGTGAGGGGGACACGGTGGAGGGGGGGGGAGACCTGGTCACTTAGAAACCCAGCTCTCTCGTTCTTAGTGGGACAGGACCAAGGACCTGCAGAGTGTCGACTGTCCTGGTCTGCACTCTCTCTCTTTCTCTCTCTGCCTCTTTCTCCCTCTTGCTTTCTCTTTTTCTCTCTCTCTCCCTTTTTCTCTCTTTCTCGCTCTCTCCCTCTCGCTCACTCTCTCTTCTCAGTGGTTCCCAGAATAGGGTCTTCATAGCTCTTGGTATCAAGATATAATCATCTCACCATGGTTACTTTCACATTCGCCGAGCGGACTTTAGCTTCACCATCACGACTCTCCTCCCCCCAGGAGAAGAAACTGCTGGACGACCGCATCAGCGAGATGACATCACAGCTTACTGAGGAAGAGGAGAAGGCCAAGAACCTGGGGAAGTTGAAGAACAAGCAGGAGGTGATGATGGTGGACCTGGAAGGTGAGAAACCCCGCCACTCCCCCCTGTCCTGGGGGGGAAGCTTCTGGTGGGCGATGGGCTCGGTTTGACCGTATGACCCTTGACCCCCTTTCCCCAGAGAGGCTGAAGAGGGAGGAGAAGATGCGGCAGGAGCTGGAGAAGGCCAAGCGGAAGCTGGATGGGGAGACTACGGACCTGCAGGACCAAATCGCCGAGCTGCAGGCCCAGGTCGAGGAGCTCAAGGCGCAGCTGGCCAAGAAGGAGGAGGAGTTACAGGCCCTACAGGCCAGGTGAGGTCACATGAACAGCCCCTCCCCCTTCCCCACCTCAGGGGGACCGAAGCCACAGATTTTCTATGTAAAAAGATGTGCAACAAAGATGGTCAGGTCCTGTATGCCGTGGACTCCCTCGTTCGAGGAGGTTCTGGCCGGTTACAAGAGGTTCCAGTGCCAGTCAGTGCTGTTCCGCTAGATGTAGATTCTGCCTTCGATCACACCCCCCTTTGTTAATATTCATAATGGACCAGCAATCTGAACACTTTTTGAGACTCAACAATTTCAGAATGACAGAACTTTCTATGTTCAGAATATGGTGCTAGCTCTCCGGTCAGTGTAGTATAAGACAATCTGTGCTGAGACAAAATGTTAATCGTGTCCTCCACGCCCATTGTGGGGACTTTGATCTCCATTGTGAGAAACGGCTGCGCATTCCAGCCGCTCGATCCAATTGGCCTCAAACGCAGCTCTTGCAGGTGCCAGCTTTTTTTCAATTTCCCTTCCTCTCAAACTCCCTCTTCCTCCCACCCTCTCTTCTCTCTCTCATTCTCACACTCTCCCCTTCTCTCCCTCCCACCCTCTCTCCCTCTTTCCCTCCCACCCTCTCTCCCTCTCTTCCCCTGCCACCCTCTTCCTCTCCCCCCCTCTCTCTCCCTCTCCCCCTCTCTCCCTCCCACCCTCTCTCTCCCTCTCTTCTCCTGCCACCCTCCCTCCTTCTCTCTCTCCATGGCTCACTCCAGAGGAGTTGGAGACCCTGGGAGGAGGCTGATTTATAAAGCCTTCATCTCCCATCAGAGCCCTGTTGCGTTCTCCTTGGGAGAGAAACGGCTTCTGACAGCAATTTTTCACCACTTCTGCAGGAATTGGATACAGGCGGCCTCATTCACGAAGCCTCGGATGAATACATTCTTACATGTTATGTGTCGTGTTAATATCGTTGTTTTATGTATATAGGCGCTATGTAATCTTTGGCACTGGAAGCGTATATAAAAAGAAACTATTTTTTC